>LPNX011006390.1:15991-166974 GCA_001517045.1 Pseudotsuga menziesii
ACATAATGTGAGGGCTGCTTCGAACTACTCTGTTTTAGAAGATTTAGCCCAAACACATTGTGCAATGTCAGCTTTATAAGTTCTACAGAGTTGTCCTTCGCAGCGGGATGCACTCTTAGCAGCTATAGGCAGTATGGACTCTGTGAGCCTGCTGGAGGTTAAACCACACCTGCTATACCATGTGGCCTTTTCAGTAGGGTGTTGTTTCTTTTTATGCAAGAGTGGGTTTGTATAGAGCAAGTGTGTCTTCACTTTCAGCAGAGGGATATTTCTTTTAAGACAATATGCCTTTACTTTTATTAGTATAAGATTTTCATTCAGCAGTGTGAATATTTTATTTCAAGCAAATGGGAAGTTTGCAGATTTAGTTCAAAGAGTTTGTTATTTTCAATTGGTGTGACTTACAAAGTTTTTAGCAAAGCCCCTACAATGAAAATCATAAAACCCAGCTAATGGATCCAAGAATGATTGAAAGGAAGAAGATATTGTTGTAGTATCTTTCTTGCATTTTGACAAAACTTGAAGATATCTCTGCAGCTCAGGAGATGGAAGAGAAAGCAATCGATCCATTAGGTTCCTTTGAGCACCTATGCTAATCTGCAAAGAAGACCAACATAGTATGTTGGATCTACGAATGAAACATAGTAGAATAAGGGAAAATGAAACCCTAGTCCAAAGAAAAAACAAAAAAGCATTGATGGACAACCTCAGGACAACTAGTCTAAGCTGCAAGTGAAGAAGGGTAATGAGTATGAATAATCACTTGTGGCTTAACAATATTTATTTTACAAACGGTAAATGTTAAAAACATTCACACAAGTGATTCTAGAGAAGATGTGCATCATACATATTCTTGAGAATAAACACATAAAAACTATAGGTTTATATACTACCACAATAAAATGGCGATACTAGGACCACATGCGCAGACTTGAAAATTTACTTGGATTTTTAGACTTTTATAGAGCTTGGGCTCTCAATTCTTTCTAACACCACGAGATTGATCTCTCAAATGAGTACCCACACTGCATACTTTTGATGGACCCCGCTACCCCAAAAATAAGAAATACCTAAAAAAACATGATGATGATATCAATTCAATCATTATGGTTGACTCATTTTATTGAAATTCTATTGGTTCTTGAATTTCAACTCACAAAATTTATTGTTGGCGCATTTTCTTATAAGGCCCATTTTAGACCCCAAATTTCCTCTAATAAGTTTATTTTTCTCCCTGAGGCTCTATTTTTCTTTGTTTTTCATTCATTTTTCTTCTACATATACAAAGTCTAGATTTTTTATTCTCTTGGAAGTTACCGACTAACATTAAAGAGTGTAAATTAGTTCATGGTTGTAAGTCCACCTAACAACTTAACTTGCAGAACAAAAACACGGATAAATAAATTCAAGGAAGTGTTAAACAAATAAAAACTATAGGTTTATATGTCACCATGACGAAATAGGAAAACTGCAACCACATACACGAACTTCAAAATTTACTTAGATTTTTCACCTTTTACAGAGCTTGGGCTCTCAATATTTTCTAATTCCATGAGCTTGACCTCTTCAACTCTTATCTGACTTTTCTTCTTCTCCTTTTTCTTTTACTTTGTTCTTCTCCCCGAGACTCTGTTTTTCATTCATTCTTCTTCTACAAATTCAAATTCTAGATTTTTGCTTCTCTTGGAAGCCACCGACTAACATTAACAACTGTAAATTAATTCATGGTTGTAAATCCACCTAACAACTTTTGTACTTCTAGAGACTTTGATTGAGCTGGTTAAGATTTGGTAGACATCAGCTGATAATTAATTTTTCCAACACAAGTAGGTTTTTAATATAAACAAGTTAGTTTTGATGGACCTATCCATATTAGAAAGAATTTCCAGACCATTAAATATGGCGTGTGGAGTGAAACAAAGCTACAAAGATTATGTATATTAAAGATAGTTAAATGCCCATTTTTAAAAATATTTCAAATAGGAATGAACAAATTACTTAATTTGAGAATTCTTGGCAAAAAACATGGGTGACAAACAATAATTTGAGAAGCTAAGAGCATGAAAGCACACCTTGAAAAATCATTTACAGGATGGTAAGTATATTTTTTATTTCCTAATAACTTTGGTTAAATAAGTGTTTAATATTTAATTTTAGTAACTAAATAAATGTTAATATTTTTTAAAGACATAATTTTCCTACTAAGTTTCGATTAACTATTGTTACATAACCTGATTAACCAATTACACGTGAAAAGTGATGAACACCAAGCTAAAGGAGAGTTCAAGAGTTTAGTGGTAACCATATTTATGTAAAAATAGAAAGGTTCAAACAAAGGATAGGTCACTTTGAATAAGTTTGTATTTAAGACAAGTCTAAATATCTGCTAAATGTATTTTTCTTTATATATATTTTAAGAAGTTATTACATATACCTTCTAACTAGAGGTTAAATGGTCTTCCTTGTTTTAAAGATTTTTCAATTAATATGAATTAAAAACAATATTTTTATAGAAGTAAATAATATGTATTTTTTTAATATTTTTTTCATAGTATTTTTATAAATATATGTTTTTGTTTATATATATTTTAAGAAGTTATTACATATACTTTCTAACTAGAGGTTAAATAGTATTCCTTGTTCTAAAGATTTTTCAATTAATATATATTAAAAATAGTGTTTTTTAAGAAAGTAAACAATATGTATTTTTTTTAATTCTTTTTATATACTAATAATATAAATTAAATTGATTTTATTTTTTAAAATAATATTAGAAATTTGTAAATATTTATTAATAAATAATTTTATTATTAATTTTTTAATTTATAAAAATTGAAAATGATTATTTATAATTTTAGATAAATTATATATATATATATATATATATATATATATATATATAATTACTTTTATTTAATTAAGAGTTGGTCATATGCATATTAATTTGTTATGGGGATAGACATTTAGATGTTATCTCAGATATTGGATTTGCTTGAGTTGATTAACAAGATTAATCCAAGTATAACAAGTGTACAGCAAGAATTCATTTTATAATCGTCCTATCTTGTTATGTTTAAATACCATATATGTTTTCATTCTTCTGCTATAATATCCTATTCTAATTGCTATCATTGAAAAAAAAACCAACAACAATAAAAACAAAAAGCAAGCCATAATGAACATTTAAAATCTTGGGTTCAAACTCTAGATAACCCCATTGTAATTATTAGCATTTCAATATTCCAATATCTTTTCTTTTTAGAGTATGTAGTATCATTTTTTTTTTCTTTGGGTGTGTAGTATCATTATCTTTTTCTTTTTTAAGCCTTTAGTGTGGGCTATGGTATTGATTGCACTTATATTTTTTTATCCAGTGGCCCAATGTGATGGTCATAAAACAAAGTTAAACGAAGTCCAAGCTGCCATTGATTTCGTCCCCGTCAGCAACAAAAAACGAGCGGTGATGGATATAATGGCTGTGAAGGACTTTTGCCTGCGGTTCGGCTATAGTTTCAGTTAAAATACTAAAATCAGCATCACCAATCTTCGACTTTGTGTACTTTTATAGGTATTCATGTTGTTTAAGGTTTGGATGGTTTTGTCTACTTCTATATGTATTCATGTTATTTAAGGTTTGATGGGTGGTAGGGTCTCTACTAAGTTTTGATAACTTAATATATATATGAGAAGATGATTTGATGGTTATTATTTTATTTAAATATATTTTAGGAAATGAAATTTGATCGTTAAATGATTTGTTATAAGTAGTTTCACTAGATCATAAAATTAAATTAATAAATGGGTTAAGATATATTTTGTTAAATGTTTGAAATTATCAAATAGACTTATAAATATATTTGGAAATTTTAACAACAAAATTGTAGGAATGTTTAAAAGTGATTGCAATACTTTTATGCTTTTTTTTAATTAAAAATGTAAAGGATCCACTACCAATATAAAAAAATAATAACAATTTTTTTAAACAAAAAATGTAATGTATCTAGTGTAATTTCATTATCAATCATTGCATTTAAAATATAGTCAATTTATCGTAACTTTGTTTTCTGTTTTATCGACAGATGATGCAGACATTTTCTATTCAGCAGTATCTTTATCTAAAGTTGAGGCGGCTTTAAAAGGTTTTAAGAGGGACAAAAGTCCCGGGCCTAATGGATTGCTTGCATGATTATTTCTGTGTTTATTTGAGATGGTGGGTAAGGACTTATTGAAAGGTGTGGAACAGTCTAGAATAAAAAGAAAGGTTTTAAATTCTATCAACTCAACTTCCTGACACTCATTCTGAAATATGATAAGCCGCAAACCTTTGCGGACTACCATCCTATCTCTTTGTGCAACCTCATTTATAAACTTATTTCAAATATTGTTGCTAATCGTCTTAAATCCTTTTTGAATAGGGTTATCTCTCCAGAGCAGTTTGCTCTCCTGAAGAACAGAGAAATCCTTGAACCCGTGGGAATTACGTAGGAAATCTTACACTCCATTAAATAAAAAAGGATGAAAGCATTGGTACTTAAATTGGATCTTGTCAAAGCTTTTGACAGAGTGAATTGAAATTTTCTGTGGCTTATTCTTTTACAAATAGGTGTGCCTTTGGATGCGGTAAATTGGATCATGGGCTATGTCATCACCTCAAACTTTTCTGTTCTGGTTAATGGCTCTACGTCCGGTTTTTTACGGCTTCTCGGGGCATTCGTCAAGGGGTTCTCTCTTTCACCCCTTCTCTTCCTCTTGGTAATAGAAGGGCACGGTATTCTCATCAATGATTCTAAGAGAAAAGGAATAATTAAAGGGGTCAAGATATCCACTTCTCTTTCAATAACCCACTTACTCTTCGTGGAGAATGTGGTGTTGTTCGGTATGGGAACATTGGAGGAATAACATGTCTATAAGGATAACCTGGACCTTTTCTGCTCAGCCTCAGGAATGAGCATTAGTGTGGACAAGTCGTCCTTTCTTCACAATGATGTTGATGAGGAGGTAAGTCATGGAATTTATGATATATTTCCCTATAAAATGGAACCTATTGATAGAGCCTTTAAGTATCTGGGGTACCACCTAAACCCACTGGGATATGGTATAAATGATTGGAGATGGATCCTAAATTTTTTTGAGAAAAGAATAAGCCATTGGTCTTTCAGATTCTTGTCATTGGGAGGCATATCGATTCTAATTCGCTCTGTCCTGTCTGGCATACCTATTTACTGGTTTGCTTTGGAAAGAATTCCAGAGTCTATCTTGAACAGACTTTGTCAATGTATTTTCTCTTTTCTCTAGGGAAGCACAACTCACACACGTAGGTTGTACCTAGCTGATTGGCATACTATCTCGAGGCCCTATTATTATGGGGGCTGGAACATCAAAAACATGGAATGGTTTAGTATTTCTCTCAAACTTAAAAGTCTGTGGCTGGCATTGAAAGGATCGGGTATTTGGAATAAATTAATACATGCTAAACACCTCAAAAACTTGTCAATTGAAGATTGGTTTTGTAGGCATCGGTACTCTGTACAGTGCACATCTCACTTCTATAATGGATTCATTCGATCTCTCTCTTGGATCTGTTGTAAGCTAGGATGGAAAGCTGGTAATGGTAAATCAATTCAACTGGGTAATGACCCAATATCGGGGAAAAACTCATCCTATTTACTTTCAGAAGATTTGCGAGAATAACTCAAGTATTTTGGCATCAAAACACTCATACATGCTTGAAATTTGGGGAAGGGATTTCTTCTCAGTCCTATTGGTTAACTGTGGAAGATCTGGACTTGGAAGGTATTTGGAAGACTGAATGGACCCATTACATCAAAGGGTTATCTCATGGGGGTATCCGAGTTAATGATGAACATGACTCCTTTCTTTTGATGCACAATACTATAAATGGTGAGGTCACAACCAGTTTGGAATGTGATCTTATTGTTTCTTCCAACTTGCCAAATTATTATGAATGGATTCATGTTCAGTTATGGTCCTAGAATATTTCGATCAAACTCAAGTGTTTCATATGTATTTGCTCAGAGAACCACATAAATACTCGGGACAATTCATCTAAGAAGGGTTGGTTTGGTCATAATAGATGCTTCTTATGCAATTCAAATGAGAAAACTATGAATCATATATTTGTTTCATGCCCATTTTCTCAGGCTGTCATTAAATTACGCAATTTTCATTATAAATTGTTTTTCTAGTGGAAAGATCCTACTCTTATGGAAAACTTAGATAGTTGGTTTAAGCAGGATTGGGACTGTCTCTACCTACCCCTTTTCTTTATATGGAGCATCTGGTTATGTTGCAACTATTGTATTTTTGATGAGAGACCTCCGGAAATTGTCCCTCTCTGCAACAAAATTTTGGATTTGGTTATTGCTTTTTTTGTGGCTTGTCTCAAAAGGAAACCCAGGGATGTTGGTAAAGCTCCAGACATCAACTTCCCTTCAGTTTTTTTCAATGGGGATGCATCTTTGAAGATTGGTGGTGTAGGCATTACGCTTGCTTAAATAAGTCCCATTCTTTCCATATTAAAATGGGATGTGGATCAAGTACCAATACAAGGGCTGAGCTGCTCGCTCTTTGGGCATTGTTGTACTTTGCGACTACTATTGGTCTCCCTTCCCTTCATATGTGTGGAGATTATTCTGTTATCATTAATTGGAAAAATTCAAAGGAAACTCTTACAACCCTTGATCTGGATTATTGGTGTGATAGAATCACATAATTAAAATCCTCCTTTCTTTCTCTTGACTTTCGGCATGTCTATAGGGAACACAATGACAGTGCAAATAATGTATCTAAGAAAGCAGTCACTTTGGCCTCTGGCCTTCTCTCCTTCTAGAAATTTTATGAAGGAGATATTGTTGGGGAACGTATGGTACAGTTCTTTTAAGAGCTTTTTTGTATGAGTGGCATACTCATAAACCTTATGGTTTTTTTAGTATGGGATTTTCTAAGCCTCTTTTTGTCCTTGGCTTCATGGGGTTGTTGACATTCTGGACTCCCAAAGGGATGGAGATTTTATTGGACTCTCCCTAGTTATTCCTTGGATAAACTTTGTTGGTCTCTCTATGTACTCTCTTGAGACATTCTTGTAAGGTCATCCTAGAGAGAGGATGGTGTGAATTCTCATCTTGATAAAGGATGGTTGTCCTAGAACCCTCTCTTACTTGCTACTTTTGAGTGATATTTATATCACAGTATTGTATCAGTTGCCCTTGATTGTTACTGAATATCAAGGACAACTATTTTTCTTCTGAAAAAAAAATTCATTTTCTGTGGCATCCATTTCCTATTTTAACTTTCACTACAAAATTGTTTTGGTAAGCCACCAACAAAGATACTTCTTCATACTTCTATCTTTTTGGAACTGACAGCAACACTTATATTTTTCCTGAGTCATTTGTTTTCAACTTTATTAGGGAACTCAAGTTTCCTAATGCCCTTCGCTTTCAATTTTTCTTAGTGAAACTTAAGTTCAACTTATACACATTACTCTAGAATGGACATTCTAAAATTAAACATTACTTTAGAATGGTATTTATGGAATTAAACGTCAAAACATTGTGAACCTCCAAACTAAATTTTGCAACATTGAATAAATAATTTTCAAGCAGTGGTAATCATAAAAATAGATTATGAATCCAAACTAAGTGTATGGAATGAATGTATTAGATCAACGAATGCCTTATTTAATGCTTGGATTTATTATTATTATCTTTTTCATTGTTTTTAGATTGCATATATGATCTTTATGTATGGCTTGGAACATCTTTAATCGGAAGACCTTCAATAAACAAACAATGTCCATTTCTAACTACATTTTTATGTCCATCTCTAATTTTATATTTGTTTTGTGGTATTTTGAAATGGTTGCATGCATTGGATATGCCATGTCTTGTCCCATTCTTTTATGGTAACAATCATTGTAAGATGGTATTCTTGTTGGTAAAACTACTGCTTTTATTGAAGAGTGATTTAGCTCCTTACATACCTTCAACTTTTAATATGATAGTTTTTATATTGTTTAATGAAAACAAATTTCATGAATGTATAACTCGGCCTTTCTTTTACTACATATTTAGTAATAAAGTGTTTTGTAGATCTAGGTGGACATTGATGGCCACTCACCTAGTCCACTAGCTCAAAACATAGTTTTCCATCTTTACATTTTCTACCATTATTTGGGATTCCTATATTTCCAGGGCCATCTAAGGCCCTAAACGACATTTTTTGCGCATGCCAATGCCCAATAGATAGCTAAAGGAATGTAATGGTCTGTTTGGAACATGTACTTCTCGACTAAACCTTTCTAATAGTTTACCAAGCACCCCAAATGGAGATCGTATGTAAAAGTTACACCCCCTAACAGTTGATGTATCAACTAACCACATTAAGTCCTACAAACTGTTGATTGCATGGGCAGACCCGGGTTTACTATAATTAATCAACAATACCCCAAACTCACTGGCCCTTTCGGCAACAGACCGCAAGGCGATATGAAGTCTCACCCGAAGTGAATCTAATGGGTTGGCCAAGACTCAAGTGTCTTGGACCAGGTTCTGTTCATCCTACTTCTTTCCCTTTTTCTCCTGTGCGCCACTAAGTCAACTAGCTCTGCGCATCGCACGTCCCCTTTTACTCGCAGCACTTTCACCCGAGCGATGCTCCACCCCGCACCGGATTCCTCTCGCGTCGCACAACTTCCACTTACTCGCAGCTTCCCAATCCTTATCACTTCTCTGCGCACCGCGGAACGCCTATCCTCTCCTCAACGCTAAGCCCTCAGCTCGCAGTATCTCGCATCGCAGCTCCTCTGCCGATGCGATATCGCTTCTCCGCGATACCTTACCACTGCGAATTTACGCTCTTAACGTTGATTGCGCCAATGTGCGACACTCTGCTTTTCAGGAGTCTATTATGAATAACTGGTAATTAGTGACAGACGTGAAATAATCCTTAAACAACCTACTGCAATACTTCGATCTATCCTTAGTCTTTTGCAATATTATGAACGAAACAACACATACATTCATCTACTGCTACTATCATTACATGCATAATAACTAGTAATCAATAAGCAAATACAATCACATCCATTCAACCCATAACACGCAGATTTAACGTGGTTCACCCCCGGGCTGGGAGCTACGTCCACCAAACTGTGCTTCTATTATATCTTTTGAGGGAAGTTGGCATAGTTTGTTGCTCTGCCCTTGCAGCGCAAAGTTCCTCCTAGATCTCTGATCTTCTCTCTATATCTCTTCCCTCTCAGTTCTCTCTCTCTCTGCAAATGACTACCTACAGACTCAAAATGACTCACAGACAGCTATGTGCCTGGATCGTTACAACGTAGTCTGTCTGACTGATTTCTGAATCTACAAGACTATCAACTGATCGACTATCTACTGATTGATTAGCTACCCAACCAACCCTTTACAATACAAAGATGCAAGCTTTTATAGGCAGCCCGAAGGTCGTGCCATTACAACACTGTGGGCCTGTCCCAACAGTAAACCCATACCCTAAACAGTGACAGTCGATCCTCTTTGTCCTTGAGGTAGCCACTTCCCGTCACACCGCAGCTCTCTGTAGTCTTCCATGCTTCCCGGTACTGACCATGGGTACTATGCACCGCTTCTCTTTCTGTCCTTCGCCTTCAATGCTTGAGCCTCGTTGCTCCTTCTTCTTTATGAGGGTCGCTGAGCCCTCCTGTCTTCCACCGCTGCCTTCAATGCAGTGGTTGAGCTTTCTTCTCTCAGCCGCTCTGGTACCGTTGTCTCCTTGACTTTTCTATCCCAAAAGTCGTGGTTTCCGGCTCTGCTCTCCAGCTGGAAACGTGCTACACCGTCGTAGCTCTGCCCTGTCCTTTTTCCGCTAAACTTCTCTCTTTCCGCCAAAATCAGCAGCTTCTTCTATAGCTGCGGGGTCCTGCTCCAACACAAACCTTTTGACATTTCATCTTTTGGGGTTAGGATTTTGGATTTTTAGGGTTTTTTTCATTGATGCTTTATGTTAAAAGGCAGTTTTGGCCTCATTGTAAAAATACTTATTGTGAATGTGAGTATCCATCACATCTCTTCTCATAGATAAGATGCCACCATTCTAACAAGTTCATTTCCCCCTACATTTTTACAGTCCTTGGATATTTCATTCATGAATAGAAATTGACTATTACTGTATCTATGTGTGTATATCATTTTTTTGTGTTTCATTTTGTTCCCTCATAAATATGGAATAGTGGTATAGGAGCAATATTCTCTCTATTTGTGTTTCTATGCATGTCCCCAAAGACGTCAAGGTATAAGGATTTGGGACTTGAACTATTTGGGCCTCTGAAAGACTGTCATTTTAGACACTAACAACCACACATTGTGGAAGAAAAGAGAGATGAAGGAGCAAAATATTTTATTAATTTGTTGCTCGAGGAAGCCCTCATGTGACAAAGGGACAAGATGATAGATAATTTTTCCCAAATCCTTTAATGACTACCAGCAACAACATACATGTATTCATCAAACAACCTCTTTAGAGGCACCTCTCCCTTGAAGGTACAAGTTAATTTTGATATTTTGAAGGTCAGACAAATGCAAATGCTTTGGAAAATTGGTTAAATTTGCTAGAAGGGTATTTCTCTATACACAATTTTACATATATAGAAAATATTACCTTTGTGCTCCTTAATGTTGTCTCCCATGTCAAAAACTGATGGGAGGCTTACTCTGAGAAAAAAACCATAGAGGAGTATAGAATGTTTTGGATCAATCCCACTTGGGCCTATTTTATGGATGCCATTAAGGAATAATATTACTCTATTGGAAACTATTACCATTAGTATAATATGAGATGGACTACACTACATCAGGAGAGAGACCAAATAGTGTCAGAGTTAACAAATACCTTCCATACCTTAAGCACCAAGTTGGGTTTCAAAGACTCCGAGTGGAATTAAGTGGTTCTAAAATATTGTGGGGGTATACATAGGTACATCCAAACATAAATGGAGTTTTTGGACATCTCTTCACTCCGATCCACTTATCGTTATGCTATCAAAACTGATGAAAACTTTATGCAGAGGAATAAGAGGGAGTTTGGATTACGAATGCAACATAGTAGAAGCAACTAAAAGGAAACCCTAATACACATAACAAAGGGAAAAGAAAGGATGGACAACCTCAAAAAAACTAAATTAATACACAAGAAAAGAAGGGTAATGGGAAGATGAAAAAATACATTAGGAAGTGGTGTGAGTTGAACCATAAATTCCTCTAAAACAACACTGATGAATGCCGCTCAAAGAAGTCATTGGTGGATGTTGTAAAATCATTAGAGTCAGATCCAAATATCGACTCTAATTTAGAGGAATACTAGGGTAAACAAACCAAATATGTAGAACCTAGTGCCATAATCACTAAAACCAAGGTCAAGCTGAAATGTCTCTAGCTTGTTCCTTGGTTTAAAATGTAATTTTGAAAAATATTTTTTAGTGCCTTAATGGCATAAATCTATTTATATTTTTTTTAATATTAATATAAAAGAAACAATTACCAAGGATAGACAACCTCTTGATCAACTAAGAGTGGAAAAGGTATTTTCCAAGATTGATTTGAGAGATGGGTATCACCAGGTGTGCATAAAAGATGAAGACATCAGTAAAATTGCCTTCATGACCAAGTATGGGAATTATGAGTATACAGTGGTACCCTTTGGGTTAACAAATTCCCCAACAACTTTTATGTGCTTCATGAATGGTGTGTTCAAAGGGTTCTTCAACAAATTCATAATAGTCTTCTTAATGTCATTTTGGTTTATTTCAAGTCTGAAGAGGAACATGAGGAGAATCTTCAAATCACTTTGCAAATTCTGAGGGAGAAAAAATTATATGATAAGCATAGAAAATGTTCCTTCTACAAAAAGAATTTTTTGTACTTGGGTCACATAATATCTGAGGATGGTGTGGCAATGGACCCTGTGAAGATTAAAGTAGTTCGTGAATGGCCTGCTCCTAGGAACATGACAGAGGTCAGATCATTTATGGAATTAACAGGTTATTATAAAAGGTTTGTATAGTCCTCTTGGATTGCAAATATGATTACTTCCTTATAGAAGAAGAATCTGAAGTTTGTTTGGAGCCAGAAGTGTGAAGAATTTTTCAGACTCTTAAAAGAGTTTCTCACATGTTCTCAAGTGTTAAAAATTATGGAATCTTGATAAGGAGTATGTGGTTTGTATGGATGCATCATTTGAAATACTAGGTGGAGTCCTAATGAAAGAAGGGAATACGATTTGTTATGAATCACGGAAGCTAAAGGAGAATGAGAAGAACTATGCTACTCATGATTTGAAGTTAGCATCCATAGTTCATGCACTCCAAACGAGGAGGAATTACCTCTTGGGGAGCCAGTTTGAATTAAGGAATTTTCATCATAGCCTTAAATAATTTTTTGAGCAACCTTAGTTGAATGCCAAACAAGTCAGGTGGGTTGAATTTTTAATTGAGTTCAACTTTGAAATTAAGTATATAAAAGGTAAGGAAAATCACGTGGTTGATGCACTCACTGGAATAAGTCAGACAATGGAAGTTTTCATTGTCAATGAATGGAAATAAGACCTGAAAATCAAGTTGCATGATGCATTGAAGATAGATGATCATTATATCCTAGTTGTAGCATTGCTACATTCAGAAAGCATGCCTTTGAATTTTTCAAATTATTCATTAGCTATAGGTGGAACTTTTCATTTCCAAAGTAGAATGTATGTACCAGATGAAGGTGACTTGAAGAAGTTTATACTTAAAAGAGATGCATAATGTTCCTTATGTAGGTCACCATAGATACCATAATAATTTACAGTAGTAAATAAAGAGGTTTACTGCCTAGGTATGAAGAAGGACATAGCCAGGTACATTACTTAGTGTTTGTATTTTCAAAGGGTGAAATCAAAGCATAAACATCCTGGTGGCCTACTCCATCCATTGCCCATTCTGGAATGGAAGTAGGATGTAGTGACTATTAATTTTATTGCCAAATTTCCAAGGACACAGAGTTAACATGATTCTATTATGGTGGTGGTTGACAAGCTTACCAAAACATCCCACTTAGTGCATGTACAATCGACTTCCAAAGAAACTAATATAGCATAGATTTACATGAGAAAAACTAGTAGGTTGCATTACATTCCTAAAGCCATAGTCTCTAACCGGGATAAAAAATTCACTTCTAGATTTTGGAGGGGTTTTCTCAAGGAATTCATAACTAAATGATATCTTACTACAACCTGTCAACCTCAATCAAATGGGAATATAGAGCATGTGAATCAATTCATAGAATACATGCTCCATATGTATGTGAAGGACAAGCATAGTAAGTGGGAAGAGTATTTATATTTAGTGGAATTTTCCTATAATAATGGGTGCCAAGAATCATTGAAAATTAATCCTTTTGAGGCACTCTATGACAAAAAATGCAGTATTCCTGTGAATTGGGATAAGCCTTTGGATAGGTTGGTTGTTGGGCCATAGATGATTCAAGAGATGGAGCAATAGGTGGCCAAGATTATGCAGAACCTAAATATGGCTCAAGACAGGAACAAGAGATATGTAGATAAAGGCAAAGTGCACAGGGAATTCCAAGTTGGGGATAAAGTGTTCTTGAAAGTGAAAGCTAGGAAAATTTCATTACGGATGAGTAATTGTAAGAAGTTGGAAACTAGGTTCTATGGACCCTTTGAACTCTTTAACATAATTGGTCCAGTTTCCTATGAACTAGTTATTCCTCCTATGGTCAAGATTCATAATGTTGTACATGTTTCATTGTTAAAGAAATATGTTTATGACTCTAATCTTGTGCTTGATTAGTTTGTGATACAGGTTGAAACCAAAGGGGAATCCCAAGCTCAACTTAGTTGCATATTGGACAAAAGAACCAAAGTTCTCAGGAATAGATCCATAGGGAAGGTAAAGGTCTAGTGGACCCACTACTGCTCTGAAGAAGCAACTTGGGAGATGAAAGATAAGATGAGTGAAGAGTATCCCCATTTTTTTTGAAAACTGTTATGTAAATAAATTTTAGAATGTAACTCAAAAATTCTATTTTTGGACTCTGAAAAACAACAAGGAAGGTGTACATTTTAAGGGAAGGGGAATGTAATGTCCCTGGCTTGTTGCCCAATCTAAAATGTACTTTTGATAAATATTTTTGAGTTCCTTAATAACATAACTCTGTTTATATATATTTTTAATTATTAATAGCAAAGAAACAAAATTGGAATATGGATGCAAAAATATTTGGGGAATCATGTATTTGCCCATGATAGTGAGCAAGGAGGGTGATAATAACCTAGAGGTTAACACTATGACCTTGTTTGACCCTGCAAACTATGAATGGACCTTTAACCTTTTCGCTAAACTTTAACCCCCCTCATTTATTAATCTCATAAACCTATTTAATGAGTTAAAAATGGGATTAGTTGAAAATGTTCCTAGTGTTGCATGGAGGTGATGGATCCATGCAAGGTTGGTGGAATCGAGCTTGGGAAAGGAGTCCCGAGATTTTGGAGGTGTGTGTGGTATGCTAGAAGGAAGCAAGCTTTAGAGAGAGATAGAGAGAGGATGCCTAGAGAATAGAACAACATTCAAGATGGGCTGTGAGAAAGAAGGGGACGCTGAATTTTGTTATGGATTATTTTTAAAGCATAGAGGAAATCTACAAGAGCAGCGTAGGAGGATAATTGACTCTTATGTCTGAGCTTATAGAGAAATACACTATGTTGCATAGGTTATACAGAAGCATCATGCAAAGGCAGACTGGTTGGTTAAACATGGTTGTAGAGAGTATAGTGTATTGATATTGGGTGCAATGTGCTACAAACAAATTGTTTAGCTACTAACCCAACTTGCGATTGACTCAATTAACATCTTAGGTGGAAAGAAAATCAAGTCTACATCCTGAGGGAATTACCAATTGTGACTATGATCAGAGGTGGTTGTGTTGGTGAGAGAATGTGAGTTCCTTAACCATATCCTTAAGCCTTTGTTTTTCCTCTAGTATTACCAGTGAAGTGGAAAGTAGTGCTTGAAGTCAGCTTAGTGGAATTCTAGGCACAGAGGAAAGTGACGGTTATCACTCGTATGCAAGTAGAATGAATAAGATTTAATGAATTGCACAGTTTGACATGGATTTGGTTGAAAACCGGTAACTCTTGTATGTCAAGTGCTGAACCTTGAGAGAACTTGAGATGGTGAGAATTTCGCGGTGAATGCATGAGTCTCATATTGGGGGTGGAGTTATACTGAAATATATACGAGAAGGACTACCTATGGTTGGGTGGAGTGTGGCTACCACAATTCTAGTTGCCAAACTATTTCATTCATATAAGTGTTTTACTCATATGATGAATGATGAATGTTTAAGTATATTGGTTGTTCTAGAATTATGGATTATGGTCATGAATGAATGTTATGGATTTTGAAAGAACCATGATGTGTATTATATTGTATGACTGTTATGTTATGAGTTTATTTACTTGAAAGATTAATATGTTATGGGATGATTACTTGTGCTTATGTTTGGAATATGAGGAACGATATGTTGATTTATTTGGATTAAGCCTTAGCTGGACATTGGCAGAGTAGCCAATAGGATCCAAAGGTTGTTGTTTGGATTTGTATGTATGTGGTTAAGCATTTAGTTTTCCTCAGATGGACATAGGAAGTATTTCTAATAACTATGTGAGGTTGTTATTTGTTCCTCTATCAAATGCATTTATGCTTTAGAAAGACATGTGAAGAGTAGTCCACATGTATTCATTGAGGATTTAATTCTTGCATGTATGATACTTAAATGAATTGAAGTGATAAATTCCCTAGTTGGTTATTAACATGAAATCCAATTGGTTCCAAGGGTTGTTGTGTTGTTTTTTGTTTGAATGGGAGTGGTTCATCCCTAATTGAACATTGGAAAATAAGTCAATAAGATCTAAGGGATGTAATTGCTTTCATGTGAGTAGGATTGTTTATGCACATAGGTCTTTTAGTTGTAGCTATTTAATTTATTTTGAAATGAAGTCAAAAGAGTAATTGTATTCTCTGATGTTGTCGATGGGCCAAAGGCTTCGAAATTTTTTTATGTTTTTTTCAGTGCGATAAGGAGTTAATCCCTAGTAATCCAGTGGTTGCATTTTTATTAAAGTATGTAGATTGTTGAAATCCTTTGATTCTTCATCCTTGAGTTGATGGAATGAGTTTAATTGGATTGAATTTTATTCCTTTGTTAGTGGACCAGTGGAGCTGATTGAAATGCATTCAATTGGCTCAAAATTTCCATAGACATCCATGTTTGGAATGCACGAGTTATTTTTATTTTTAATTATTCTAATGGTTTGATTTATCTTGTTTTTGCTAAGTTTCAGAGGTTTGTGGAAATCCTGTTGAAGGTCATTTCATGTTGCAGTTGTTGTTGCCTTAGTTTTTTTTCTTCCTTTTTGTGTGGTGTGGTCCATCAAAGTATGGGGTTGCATAAGTTCCTAGGTCCCGTTTAACCACCTGTCAACACTTCCCCAACTTATAGCCTTGTTTTCTTGGGGTTTTCCTTATGATCTAGTGGGCTATTTTACCAGATCAATGGAGTTGTATTTTTGTCGTGAGCCTATGGTAAAGTTTCAATGCCTGACACTTGATCTCCGATGTACCCACATTTGGAATTAGAGGTAAATATGGATTTTGATTAAGTTTTTATTTGTGGGCCTACCTCTCAATCTCTGATACTCAATGTCGAAATTCAGATCTTGGGAGTGGTTTTGGGTTGTGTTAATTGTTGGTGCAGACTCTCACATTCTGATGCACTAACATCGGTATCAGAATCTAGGAGGGGGTGTCTTTTGTTGTACTGTTCTCTTGTGCTGACTCCCGACCTTCGATGTGTTGACATTGGGAGTAATAAGTCAGCAGTGTGTTTTCATTTTATCGTGCCAACTCTTGATCTCTGACACATTGATGTTGAAAGTTAAAAGTTGGGATATTTTCTTTTGTTATTTTCTGTTTTGACTTTGTCGATCTCCAATTGTTGACATTGGCAATGTTGTGATCAACATTTTGAATTCAGGGTCAAGATTTTAATCCTATTAAAGGAAGTTTTGAATTGTTTAGATTTTTTTATTTTGGTTTTTAATTTTTGAGCTTCGTTGTGAAGAGATCTACTTGTTTCTATTTCTTTTGTTAATTTGAATAAAATTTGATTAAATGTTGTTCATGTTGGTTTTGGATATTAAATCTATATTGTTTTTGGGTAGTGCCAGTGGGAGCGTTCCTCCAACCCAACAAACCAGAGGAGTTAGAGAGAGGTGAGTTTCTTTTTCACTCGCATATGTGGGTGAAGGTGTGCTGTTACATTTAATTATTGTTAGTGAAATCCAAAATAATGTCATCTTAGCATAGGTTATCAATGAGTTGGAGTTGTCAAGGACACCACACCGCAACCATACAAAATCAGGTGGCTCATCCATGGTTGAGATCTTCGCATCAACGAATAGTGTCACCTACCCTATGGCATCAATCCCTTAAAGGATGAGGTCTTGTGTGATGTTTGATTCCCCCCTTGAAGTTTGTGACGTTCTTTTAGGCTATCGATATATGTGGAAACATCGTAGTGCACGAAGGTCAATCTAAAAAATGGAAATTTTTTCCTCTTAATGATTCGTTCTCATAGTGAATGGAAGGTCTCATTGACATCTATGGCCTCCACATAGGGCCTTTCTACACAATGAAAGAAAGTGGACAAAGTTTTGGAATAATACCAAGACATATTCACCTCACCTATCAGAGTGTGTCTACACTGTCCGGTTAAGCACTCAATTGATATAATATTTGGTGTGGATTTACCTAATGTTCCACTATATCAATGCTATGATCTTCTGGAAAAATGAGGAAGGACTAGATTAAAGATCTACTCCAAAAGGGGCACATTTGACCCAAATCCTCACGTTGTGGAAACCCAATCCTGCACATGCAAAATAAAGATGAGAAATTGAGACTTTGTATTGATTATAGAGAGCTACGAAAATTCAAAGTTATGAACCAATACCTAATTCCCTGAGTTGACAACTTTCTTAACCAACTCAAGGGAGCCAAGTACTTTAATTCGATTGACTTGAAGTTTGGATACCACCAGGTCCCAATAGAATGGATTAATGTATGGAAGACTACTTTGAAGTCCAAACAAGGTCTTTTCAAGTGGTTGGTCACGCTCGATAACCTTTCATGAGGAAAATGGATGACATCTTGTGGCATTTCACCAATTCCTTTGTGGTTGTATATCTGGATGGCATCCTCATCTTAAAATAGAGATGGGAAGAATAGTTGCAACACATTCAATATGTCCTCCACACTCTGTGGTAACACAAGCTACATGTTAACTTAGAGAAAATGATCCTTCGACATGAACAAGTTCCAATACCGTAGATACATTATTGATGAGCATGGTGTGCATGTAGATCCAACCAATATCTGAGTCATTCATGATTGGTTATCCCTTACCACACTAACTGAGCTCTGGAGCTTCTTATCCCTTACCAACTTCTGTCATAGGTTTGTATTGAGATTCTCTCATATTTCATGGACCCTCACCCACGTGACCTAGGTTGGTTGCAAAGGAAAATTTGGCTAGTCCACGTTAGCACTAAAGTTTTCTCTTGACTGTAAAGAGAAATGTATAGCACATATTGAAAGAAGGATTGATTGTTTGTTTGAGATAATGGATTAATTTGACTAGATGAGAAAGGAGAAGAGGCAAATATCATTGGGCATGGAGTCCCTTTACTAACATTATATGAATTAAACGAAATCAAAGTGGAGATCAACTCATATAAGTGACACGATGAAAGATAGAAGAACAAGTCAACAAACATGAATCTCAAAGAGACCTATACAAGATCAACACTACAAATCCATGCATTAGAGGAAATTTCAACTCAAAATGGGCCTTTTAACTTTTATTCAAATTCCATGTCATCATGTGTTAGCCAATGAAATTGCTTTAAATTTGAAATACCGTATAGGTCTTAAACACTTTTTTAATATAAATTTGGGGATAGGTATCATAAAAAAACTACTTTTTTGTTTGTATTTTTGACATATCTCCCTATGTTTTTACTCAAATTTCGATCAGGAGAGCTTGTTGGATGAAGAATTAAATTCTGCATCCAACAAGTACCCACTCGGCATACTTTTGATGGACCCCGCTACCCCAAAAACAAGAAATACCTAAAAAACGAAATGATGATGTCATCATTCCATTTTTTCAGGTATTTCTTGTTTTTGGGGTATCGGGGTTCGTCAAAAGTATGTCGAGTGGGTACTCATTGGATGCGGAATTTAATTCCGCATCCAATGAGCTCTCCTGATTGAAATTTGAGTAAAAACACAGGGAGATATGTAAAAAATACAAACAAAAAAGTAGTTTTTTTCTTTTCTTCCTCCAAAATTAATAAATATTATTTTATTATTTTAACTATTATTTTATT
The DNA here is from genome assembly GCA_001517045.1 of Pseudotsuga menziesii. Taxonomy (NCBI): domain Eukaryota; kingdom Viridiplantae; phylum Streptophyta; class Pinopsida; order Pinales; family Pinaceae; genus Pseudotsuga; species Pseudotsuga menziesii. The sequence goes on from LPNX011006390.1 coordinate 35,516, forward strand.
AGTTCAATTCAGGATGCCCATTTTGAGTTGAAATTTCCTATAGAATGTTTACTAAACATAAATACTTCTTGGATAACAAATAAGAATACTTGAATAGATTACATGAATAATAAGAAAATCCAATAAATGTACTTCTTTGCATAAAGAATACAAATTCATGGACTGTTGTTGACACTGAACAACTATAATTTATTTAACTAAGGAGACACTATAATGAAAAAAAAAGAAACTAACAATCTGATATCAAATTCACAAGAATATTCGATAATTACATGCTACAAAAAGAATGCCCAATAGAATTAATGAATACACATTTAAACTACTCTCATAGTCCTCTCTCTTGACCCTTTGGACTGAACCCCATATATTCTAATTGCATGAATATATATAGAAAAATATAATCCATTAACTATTACAAATTTTTCAGAATTAAAATGTATCATTAAACCCAAAATAAAGCATAGCTCGAATTAATTGCAAGAGAATATGTGACTGCTGGAGTTAAATTTCCTTGAATCTAGATCTAATGTTTGTCTTGTTAATTCTTCTCCTTCAAATCACAAATTATTGGAACTGTGTTTCTATAATCTAGATGTTAATTGACTACCTGGAAATTCAGGATTAGGACCTCTAACTGATGAAAAATGAGTTGCAATAGTTGTCAGACGAAGTAATTAGTTTGAGGCTATGCAAGAAATAATACCAAGCTGCCAACTATTGAATTCTCTGCTTCTAGAGGTTCTGTCACCTTTGCTTCTCAATACTCACCAAGTGCTCTTCCACTTATCCATTTAACCAACTAAAGAACCCATATGAAGCACATATCACCATAAATCGGAACATCTTTGACATCAAAATTCGTATCAAATATCAACAACAATCATCCACAATAACAAATATAGCTTGAGACATTTAGTTATTACATATTCTTCTATTGTGTGCTTCATCGAGAACCACTTAGATTGAGCCACAATGGAAAAGATATATAAAATTTCTCATCACATTTGTCTAAACCATTTCCTATTACAAGGTTAGCTTTGGAGACCAAATATTCATGATGTGAGTAAAACTATCCCTTGAAGTCGAGACATGTCTAGTTGCGACAAAGCATGTAATGAATTCAACCAAATTACCAATCTCTATTAATACATATTTCAACCTTCTCTTTTTTAAATTAATTCCATATGATCATAGGGAAGAAAGCCATGTCCCCTTAATATATACGGTTCAAAGTGTACCCCTCTAACGAATTTATCCAACAACAACAAAGTTGTAATATGCCTTAGAGCACATGAGTGAGCCTAATGGTTAAGAACATGTGTTATCTCCCTCGAGATCACAGGGTCATAACTGGCGGGCAGTAGGGTTTCACATTGGCATATTGTGACAAGGATTGAAGGGTAGGTGACCCTTGAGATAGAGGCTCACCTCGGTGGGCTTCAAGACGTCTCAACCCCTACTAAGTCACAAGTTACTAGTATTTCTAGCTTGCGGGTTGTTGGATATACTCTTGAAAAGTTATTGTTCCCATAGTTAAAAAAATAAACAAAGTTATAATATCACCATCCCCATTAAATTACCATTAAATTAGATTACCTTCAGACATTCCTAAGCTTGAAGGAAAAACTGGTGAGGACCCAAGTGACCATGTCATGAAATTCCATCTATGGTTCTCTTCCAACTCATTGAACGATGATTCCGTTCGGTTGAGTATTTTTCAATGAACAATGACTAGTATAGCAGCAAAGTAGTACATTGAACTCCTGTTGGCCACATACGATAGTTTTTTTGACTTAGCAACCGTGTTCTTGAATCACTTTCAACTTCATGTCCGGTATGATGCTGGCACAGACCTTTTTTTTCACCTTTCGAACAAACAAGGCCACTCATATATCTGATCACAATTAGGAGTGAAGAAGGAGAAAGAGGTTTATCAAAGTCAATATTTCTCCCAAGTTCTTATTGGAATGGTTTTAAATCCTTTACTACCTTATATTTCAAAAGATGTTTCCACATTGGGATGACTACAAAGGAAGAATAAATTATTAGGGCCCAACAACTAGATTTGATCTATGCTCAATTTGGGATTCTGTACGAGATTATTCCTGAGGCGTCAAGGTCTAATGTAGACTGTGAAACCCAAACCTGGACCTCATGCCGATGGTGTGGTAGGTTCAGCAGAAACACCCATTGTAGAGTTATTGTCTAAGAAACTCCATGAGCTTTCAATGAAGCAGTATGCAATAGAGGCAGCCAAGGTTTCCACCCCCTCACTCAAAATGCTAATGTCTATTTAGCACAGTCTTTCCAATAAGGCATTCAATAACCCAATGGGAAAAAGAATAAAGGGAAGAAGGGTGAGCGGAACCAAAACAAACAAAATCCCACGAACAATGCTGAGGGGGGTAAAAAAGAGAAAAAGAGGGTCAGATTTCCTTGCAAGTTGTGTCAAGAAGACCATATGACCTACCAATTCCCCTTGATAGATCAAGCATAGAAGTTGCTAAAACAACAACAACCAACCGTCTTGAAGGATCCATTTCTCCAAGGACAGAATGAAACTTCTTGTTCAAAATATGTCAGGGGCACACTAGGTTCTCCTCCTACTGATCAATATTATATTAATATGGTCCGATCCAGTATTTGTTACATACCAGAGCTACAAATTATGAATCAGAGGCTCAACAAAAAGACAAGTCAACTATCAAATCTTCATCCCCACTTACAAATGAAAAAACGACTAAACTTATACCTAAGATACCTAAAGGTGTCTTTAAGAAGACATTTCATAACCCTAATGTGAGGGCTGCTTCGAACTACTTTGTTGTAGAAGATTTAGCCCAAACACATTGTGCAATGTCGGCTTTAGAAGTTCTACAGATTTGTCCTTCGTAGCGGGATGCACTCTTAGCAGCTATAGCCAGTATGGACTCTGCGAGCCTGCTGGAGGTTAAACCACACCTGCCATACCATGTGGCCTTTTCAGTAGGGTGTTGTTTCTTTTTATGCAAGAGTGAGTTTGTATAGAGCAAGTGTGTCTTCACTTTCAGCAAAGGGATATTTCTTTTAAGGCAATATGCCTTTACTTTTATCAGTATGAGATTTTCATTCAGCAGTGTGAATATTTTGTTTCAAGCAAATGGGAAGTTTGCAGATTTAGTTTAAAGAGTCGGTTATTTTCAATTGGTGTGAATTACAAAGTTTTTAGCAAAGCCCCTACAATGAAAATCATAAAAGCCAACTAATGGATCCAAGAATGATTGAAAGGAAGAAAATATTGTTGTAGTATCTTTCTTGCATTTTGATAGAACTTGAAGAAATATTTGTAGCTCAGGAGATGGAAGAGAAATCAATCGATCCAGTGGGTTCCTTTGAGCACCTATGCCAATATGCAAAGAAGACCAACATAGTATGTTGGATCTGTGAATGCAACATAGTAGAATAAGGGAAAATGAAACCCTAGTCCAAAGAAAAAAGAAAAAAGCATTGATGGACAACCTCAAGACAACTAGTCTAAGCCGCAAGTGAAGAAGGGTAATGGGTATGAATAATCACTTGCGGCTTAACAATCTTTATTTTACAAACAGTAAATGTTAAAAACATTCACACAAGTGATTCTAGAGAAGATGTGCAACATACATATTCTTGAGAATAAACACATAAAAACTATAGGTTTATATATTACCACGACAAAATGGCAAAACTAGGACCACATACACAGACTTGAAAATTTACTTGGATTTTTAGCCTTTTACAGAGCTTGGGCTCTCAATACTTTCTAACACCACGAGCTTGATCTCGCCAACTCTTCTTCAACTTTTTTCTTCTACTTTATTTTTCTCCCTAAGGCTCTGTTTTTCTTTGTTTTTCATTCATTTTTCTTCTACATATACGAAGTCTAGAATTTTTATTCTCTTGGAAGTTACTGACTAACATTAAAGAGTGTAAATTAATTCATGGTTGTAAGTCCACCTAACAACTTAACTTGTAGAACAAAAACACGGATAAATAAATTCAAGGAAGCGTTAAACAAATAAAAACTATAGGTTTAGATGTAAACACGACAAAATAGGAAAACTACAACCACATACACGAACTTTGAAATTTACTTAGATTTTTCACCTTTTATAGAGCTTGGGCTCTCGATACTTTCTAATTCCATGAGCTTGAGCTCTTGAACTCTTATTTGACTTTTCTTCTTCTCCTTTTTCTTTTAATTTGTTCTTCTCCCCGAGACTCTATTTTTCATTCATTCTTCTTATACAAATACGAATTCTAGATTTTTGCTTCTCTTGGAAGCCACCGACTAACAATAACAACTGTAAATTAATTCATGGTTGTAAATCCACCTAACAACTTTTGTACTTCTACGGACTTTAATTGAGTTAGTTGAGATTTGGTAGATATTAGCTGATAATTAATTTTTCCAACACAAGTAGATTTTTAATTTAAACAAGTTAGTTTTGATGGACCTATCCATATTAGAAAGCATTTCCAAACCATTAAATATGGTGTGTGGAGTGAAACAAAACTACGAAGATTATGTATATTAAAGATAGTTAAATGCCCATTTTTAAAAATATTTCCAATAGGAATGAACAAATTACTTAATTTGAGAATTCTTGGCAAAAACACATGGGTGGCAAACAATAATTTGAGAAACTAAAAACATGAAAGCACACCTTGAAAAATTATTTACAGGATGGTAAGTATATTTTTTATTCCCTAATAACTCTGGTTAAATAAGTGTTTAATATTTAATTTTAGTAACTAAATAAATGTTAATATTTTTTAAATACATAATTTGATTTACTAAGTTTCGATTAACTATTGTTACATAACATGGTTAACCACTTACACATGAATAGTGATGAACACCAACCTAAAGGAGAGTTCAAGAGTTTAGTGGTAACCATATTTATGTAAAATAGAAAGATTCAAACAAAGGAGAGGTCACTCTTAATAAGTTTGTATTAAGACAAGTCTAAATATATGCTAAATGTGTTTTTCTTTATATATTTTAAGAAGTTATTACATATACCTTCTAACTAGAGGTTAAATGGTATTCTTTGTTCTAAAGATTTTTCAGTTAATATGCATTAAAAACAATATTTTTATAGAAGTAAATAATATATATTTTTCTTAGTATTTTTATAAACGTATGTTTTTGTTTATATATATTTTAAGAAGTTATTACATATACTTTTTAAAATGATATTCTTTGTTCTAAAGATTTTTTCTAATATGTATTAAAAATAGTATTTTTTAGATGACCCCTTTGTAATTATTAGCATTTCAATATTCCAATATCTTTTCTAGATGACCCCATTGTAATTATTAACATTTCAATATTCCAATATCTTTTGTTTTAAGAATATGTAGTATCATTATTATTTTTTCTTCGGGTGTGTAGTATCATTATCTTTTTCTTTTTTAAGCCTTTAGTGTGGGCTATGGTATTGATTGCACTTATGTTTTTGTATCCAGTGGTCCAATATGATGGTCGTAAAACAAAGTTCAACGAAGTCCAAGCTGCCATTGATTTCGTCCCTGTCAGCAACAAAAAACTAGCGGTGATGGATATAATGGCTGTGAAGGACTTTTGCCTGCGGTTCGGCTATAGTTTCAGTTAAAATACCAAAATCAGCATCACCAATCTTCGACTTTGTGTACTTTTATAGGTATTCATGGTGTTTAAGGTTTGGATGGTTTTGTCTACTTCTATATGTATTCATGTTATTTAAGGTTTGATGGGTGGTAGGGTCTCTACTAAGTTTTGATAGCTTTTGGTAGGGTCTGTATTCATGTTATTTAAGGTTTGATGGGTGGTAGGTTCTGTACTAAGTCTGTATATGAGAAGATGATTTGATGGTTATTATTTAATTTAAATATATTTTAGGCGATGAAATTTGATCGATAAATGATTTGTCATAAGGTAGTTTTACTAGATCATAAAATTAAATTAATAAATGGGTTAAGATATATTTTGTTAAATGATTGAAATTATCAAATAGACTTATAAATATATTTGGAAATTTCAACAACAAAATTGTAGGAATGTTTAAAAGTGACTGCATTACTTTTATGTATTTTTTTTAATTAAAAAATGTAAAGGTTTCACTATCGACATAAAAAAAATTAATAATTTTTTTAAACAAAAAGTGTAACGTATCTAAAATGTAATTTCATTATTAATCCTTGCATTCAAAATATATAGTCACACTTTATCGTAACTTTGTTTTCTATTTTATCGGCAGATGATGTAGACATTTTCTATTTAGCAGTATCTTTATGGTCTGGAGTGGATTCATTAGATAAATTGGGATTTGAAGAAACCAGCTCCCTTATCAAGGCTTTCACCTTGGTGGCAACTTGGGCCGGAGTACCTGCTTTGTCCCGAAAAGTTCTGTTATTGCGTTCCAACCAAACTTTCCAGCAGAAGATTTTGGGAACCCACATCCAGCACAATTTGATCAGCTTCAATCTAGTGAGAGGAAAAGGGGCTAAGTCAGACCAAAAAGCAAACATGGAGAAGATGGAAGAGGGGAGAATCAGGTTCAGCTGATCTAGGAGAATGTTCCAGAGATCAATAGCAAAAGAGCACTGCAGAAACAGATGAAGCGAGTTTTCTTCATGACTGGCACATAGAGGGCATCTAGAGGGCCCCTCCCATCCTCTTTTAAGGAGATTATCCTAGGTTAAAATGCTGTTGTGCAGAAGGGACCAGCAAAACAGATCGATCTTGGGAAGGGAGGGGTGAAGCCACAGGTTTTTCCAAACCGTTGGATCCGGAGCAGCCCATGGGATTGCTTTAAGGGCTGCATAACCAGCAGCTGCAGAGTACCTACCCGAGGAAGAACCCCAACCTCTTTTGTCTTTCAGCTTAGAAGAAGTTGGGGAGAGACCTTGAAGAGCATCTAGGAGAGAGCGGGCTTCCAATTCAAGAGGAGGCGGGACATGCCCCAGATCCCACTCGAGCCAAGTGTCATCCGGCCCCCACCTTGATAGATCCCAAAGGGAAAATTTATTGTTTGAGTGAAGCCAGTTTTTGATATTCTCCAAACCATCCGAGCCAATTAGAGGAGGCTGTCCTAGGATAGAGTCTTCCCAAAACTTTATTTTGGCGCCATTTCCCGGAATCCAAGTAAGGTTAGAAGAGATCATGTTTAGGGACTTAAGACAAAGGGAGAGGATTGGGGAGCCTTTCATAATCCTTGGGGGGTGGTCCAGGCACCTTTCTTTGTGGCCTCTTAAGTACTTTGTTCTCAATGCTTTAGAGCTCCAAGTGGTTTCCCCCCTGACCATTTTCCAAAGAATCTTTCATCTCATGGCTAAGCTCTGAGTGGCCACATCTCTGATTTGCAGCCCTCCTTCCCATTTTGGGGCTTTGACTTTATTCCAGCTTACTAAATGCATTTTCCTTCCTTCATTCTTTCCCCCTTCCCAGAGGAATTTTTTCAAAAGCTTGTCAATTTCTAGCACTATTCCTTTAGGGGCTAAAATGAGCGAGGCTTGGTAAACAGGCATGGAGGCTAGAACTGAATTTATGAGAACTAGTTTTCTAGCTTTGTTCAGCCATGAGGCCCCCCATGACATTATCTTACTCTTGATTTTTTCAAGCAGGGGCATCCAAAGGCTCTTTCTAGGGGTTGTTTTCACGAGAGGAATTCCGAGGTATTTTATGGAATCCCACCTGGAGGTCCCATCCATGTTCAACAGCCTAGAGATCTCAGTCATTTCGATCGGGGGGCAGTTCCAGCTATAGATTTTGCTTTTCCTCAAGCTGATTTCAATTCCAGAGGCCTCTGTGAAGACATCCAACTCATTCTTGAAGGATCTGACCGTGGAGAGATTTGCCCGGCCCATGAGGAGGGTATCATCAACGAATTGGGCATGATTCATTCTCTTCACTCTAGGAGAGATAGCCAGCCCCATTAGAGACTGCGGCTGGGGTCTCTTGTCAAGCTGGAAACTAAGGACCGAGGCTTGGATCACATAAAGCAAGGGGGATAATGGGCAGCCCTGCCTTAGTCCCCTGTTTGCTTGAAAGAAGTTGGCCGGTCTCCCGTTCACCAAGGGGGTGATCCAGGGCTCCGAAATGTAGGCTTTGATCCAGTTTACTAACTGAGAATGGAATCCCATTTTTTCCATAACAGCAAACAGAAAACTTAAACGAACTCTGTTAAAAGCATTAGCAAGGTCAAGTTTTACTATCATACCTTTTTCTTTTCGTTGACAGCTGGAGTGGATTGCCTCTTGGACCAAGATGATGTTGTCCTGGATTTGTCTGCCCTGAATGAAGCCCCCCTGATTCTCCGGAATGATCCTTGGAAGCATTTTTTTTAATCTGTTTTCGATAACTTTGCTGATGATTTTATATCCCGTGTTGCAGAGCGAGATGGGCCAGAATCTGGAAAAGTTTTGGGCGCCTTTTTCTTTAGGAATAAGTGCCAGGAAAGAGGAATTTGTGCTCCCACCAATTTTACTGCAGTTCTGGGATTTCCTCACCATTTTGACCAGATCTTTCTGAATGATGTCCCAACATGCTATGAAAAATCTTGCCGTGAATCCATTTGGCTTGGGAGCTTTGTCCAAGTTCATTCCGTGAATAGCTTCTCTTCTCAGTCGATATTGGAGCCGTTAACCTGCGATTATCTTCCTCGTTGATCAGCTTGGGGATCTCAGAAAGAGGGTATCGATTCAAGAGAGGGGGCGTGTCCATTTCTTCTGTGAATAGCTCTTTGAAGAAAGAGTGGGCCACATTCTTTATCTCCTCAAAGTTGCTGATCACGTGATCCTGGAAATGAATTTCTCTAATGTTATTATGATTTTTCCAGGCTTCTGCTTGCTTATGAAAGAAGGAGGTATTTTTATCGCCCTCTTGCAGCCAAAGACAGCGCGATTTAATTCTCCAGTACTTCTCCTCGCTTCTCAGTGCTGAGTGGAGAGCCTTTTGGAGGTCGATTTCCTCATTTAGCAGCTCCGGGGTGATCATGGACTCCTCCATGAGAAGCTGGTGATTTCCAAGAGCTCGTTGGGCTTGCAGTCTTTCAGAGATAGGGGAGGGCTTGGATTTCGCCCAGGATTTCAGAGCCACTTTCAGTCTTCTTAATTTCTCCTCCCAAATGTAGAACGGCGAGCCAGAGACTGCCATTCTCCATGTTTCAGAAACCAGATCCGAGAAACCTTCCATGGAGACCCAGAGTGGGCTGAAACAGAAGGGTATGGGCCCCAGCTTTTCTCCGGTGGTTAGAGCAAGAGAGATAGGCTTGTGATCAGAGGTGCAGGCCTGCAGGATTTCTGAGTTGGCAAAAATACCAAGCGTTAGGAAGGACGAGTGAACAAAAAACTAATCCAGGCGGGCAGCAATATGACCCGGCCCCACCCTTTTATTTGTCCACGTGAATTTGCCTTTGTTGGGTTTGATATCTTCTAGATCCTATCCTGAAATGATATCTTCAACCCACTCCCGCACCGGATCTCTTACGGGGGAGCCTCCTTTCTTTTCCGAGAGTGCCAGGGTTACATTCATATCTCCTGCGAGCACCAGGTTGTCATGTTGGTTTGCTGAAAGGAACGATTTCAGCGAGTCCCAGCATTCTCTCTTTTCTGACAGGAGGACAGGGGCGTAGATATTGACCAGGCAGATCTGCTGCCCCGAGTCTCGATGCTGCAATTTTGTGAAGATCCAATGGGTGGTACCATAATCCTCAAGCAAATCAAACATGGAGGAGTTCCAGAAGGTAGCTATCCCTCCTGAGGCTCCCCTAGAGCTGACTGCTCTTCCTTCTCCTGATTTCCAAAACTTTTTGCTGGCCTGAATGGTCTCAGGCGCCTCCATCTTCGTCTCTTGGATCAGAAGGATCTCTAGGGAATTCATTCGAACAAGATCTTTGATTGCTTCTTCTTTGGACTTGCTTCCCATCCCTCTGCAATTCCAAGAGACGAACAACATTAGGGTCAGGAGGAGGGAGGGGTGGCTCCTTTCGGAGCCCGGCCTTTCTTTGAGGATCTGGTTTCTATCATGTCTGGAATGGTTTGTTGGACTCCTGCTGTTACATCTCTATACGATTTTTCCTCTCATTTTTTTCGGTCTGGCTTCCTTCCTCTTGGATTCCTTTCAGGAGTTCCTACCGAGCTGCTGGTCTCAGTGGCCCCCCTGTCTGAATCAGCTCCAGTTTCAGAGTCTAAAGTGATATTTTCTTCGTCCGATTTCTAAGCTTCTTTTTCTATTGGGTCGTTGTTATTCCTGGCTGGGTTTTCTGAGGAAGCCGCTGAGTGAGGTGCTATCTCTATACATTCCTTTTCCGATTCCTTTGGAGGATTTGTATCTTTTGCCGGGGGCTCCTTTGGCGGGTTCACATTTGCCTGTGGCTGATTCTGCGTATGGTCAGGCCTTGGCTCTTTGGGTTTAGAGGTTGGCTTGTTTCTCTTAACCTTATTCCATCCTTCAGTTTCTTCCTTGTCCAGGGATTGGTTTTTTGGGCAATTCCTCTGAAAATGCCCATGCTCTTGGCAGAGTCTGCATTTAAACGGAAGATGTTCATAGTCCACTTTCTGGAAGTGGGTCCAAGTACCCACCTTCAGCTTCACTGCCTCTGGTAGGCCTGCTTCGAGCTTCACCTCCACACAAATCCTGGCACGGTTGTAGATATTTTTGTTGTCTGCCTTGTCCACGAACTTTCCTATTCCATTTCCGATCTTCTGCAGCACTTCGAAGTTCCAGCAATGGATTGAAAAATTGGGAAGCCTGACCCAGACTGGCACCTCCTTAGGCAGATCCACCGAGGGGTCAAAGTCTAGGGTCCAGCGATTAAGATACAGCCCCTGGGATCCCATGAAGTATGGGCCGTTCCGGAAGATGAGATCTTTATCCTCCTTATCAATAAATTCAAAGAGAAAGTAGCCGCTGCTCAGGGGATAGCAGGTGACTCCATGCTTTAGATGCGGCTTCTAGTTTCTTTGGATCCAGTCGTCGGTGGTCTTTGCTGAAGGCCAAAGCCCCATAAATTGACCAACTAGACCTCTTTCAGACAGAGCCAGGGAAATATTAACTGAGGTTGTCTCTGGCAGGGTGATCTCAGGGATATCTGCGAGTTTTTTGATGAATTTAGGGACCAGGGGAGGTGCTTTCCTCTTCCCTCCGCCTGCAACGAGTCTCCGAAACACGTCCATCTCTGCAAGAAGGGGGGGAGGAAGGAGATCCTCGCCCCCAGGGGCGGCCATAGCTGCCAGAAACCCTATCCCATGCGCGCGCTCAGCTCAGGACGCAAGCCCTCAAGCAGCCAGCGCAAAAAAAAAAGAAAAGAGAAAGTCAGGTGGGAAGAAAGTCGTGTCCCCTTAATATATACGGTTCAAAGTGTACCCCTCTGACGAGTTTATCCAACAACAACAAAGTTGTAATATGTCTTAGAGCACATGAGTGAGCCTAATGGTTAAGAACATGCGTTATCTCCCTCGAGATCACAGGTTCAAAACCGGCGGGGGGTAGGGTTTCACATTGGCATATTGTGAAAAGGATCGAAGGGTAGGTGACCCCTGAGATAGAGGCTCACCTCGGTGGGCTTCAAGACGTCTCAACCCCTACTAAGTCACAATTTACTAGTATTTCTAGCTTGCGGGTTGTTGGATATACTCTTGAAAAGTTACTGTTCCCATAGTTAAAAAAATAAACAAAGTTATAATATCACCATCCCCGTTAAATTACCATTAAATTAAATTACCTTCAGACATTCCTAAGCTTGAAGGAAAAACTGGTGAGGACCCAGGTGACCATGTCATGAAATTCCATTTATGGTTCTCTTCCAACTCACTGAACGATGATTCCATTCAGTTGAGTATTTTTCAACGAACAATGACTAGTATACCAGCAAAGCGGTACATTAAACTCCTATTGGCCGCATACGATAGTTTTTTTGACTTAGCAACCGTGTTCTTGAATCACTTTCAACTTCATGTCTGGTATGATGCTGGCACAGACCTTTTTTTGACCTTTCGAACAAACAAGGCCACTCATATATCTGATCACAATTAAGAGTGAAGAAGGAGAAAGAGGCTTATCAAAGCCAATATTTCTCCCAAGTTCTTATTGGAATGGTTTTGAAGCCTTTACTGCCTTATATTTCAAAAGACGTTTCCACATCGGGAGTGACTATGAAGGAAGAATAAATTCTGAGGGCCCAACAACTAGTTTTGATCTATGCTCAATCTAAGGTTATGTACGAGATTATTCCTGAGGCGTTAAGGTCTAATGTAGACTTTGTGAAACCCAAACCTAGACCTCATGCCGATGGTGTGGTAGGTTCAACAGAAACACCCATTGTAGAGTTATTGGCTAAGAAACTCCATGAGCTTTCAATGAAGCAGTATGCAATAGAGGCAGCCAAGGTTCCCACCCCCTCACTCAAAATGCTAATGTCTATTTAGCATAGTCTTTCCAATATGACACTCAATAACCCAGTGGGAAAAAGAACAAAGGGAAGAAGGGTGAGTGGAACCAAAACAAACAAAATCCCACGAACAATGCTGAGGGGGGTAAAAAAGAGAAGAAGAAGGTTAGATTTCCTTGCAAGTTGTGTCAAGAAGACCATATGACCTACCAATTCCCCTTGATAGATCAAGCATAGAAGTTGCTAAAACAACAACAACCAACCGTCTTAAAGGATCCATTTCCCCAAGGACAGAATGCAACTTCTTATTCAAAATATGTTGGGGGCACACTAGGTTCTCCTCCTACTGATCAATATTATATTAATATGGTCTGATCCAGTATTTGTTACATACCAGAGCTACAAATTATGAATCAGAGGCTCAACAAAAAGACAAGTCAACTATCAAATCTTCATCCCCACTTACAAATGAAAAAATGACTAAACCTATACCTAAGGTACCTAAAGGTGTCTTTAAGAAGACATTTCATAACCCTAATGTGAGGGCTGCTTCGAACTACTCTGTTGTAGAATATTTATCCCAAACACATTGTGCAATGTCGGCTTTAGAAGTTCTACAGAGTTGTCCTTCACAGCGGGGTGCACTCTTAGCAGCTATAAGCAGTATGGACTCTGTGAGCCTGCTGGAGGTTAAACCACACCTGCCATACCATGTGGCCTTTTTAGTAGGGTGTTGTTTCTTTTTATGCAAGAGTGAGTTTGTATAGAGAAAGTGTGTCTTCACTTTCAGCAGAGGGATATTTCTTTTAAGGCAATATGCCTTTACTTTTATCAGTATAAGATTTTCATTCAGCAGTGTGAATATTTTGTTTCAAGCAAATGGGAAGTTTGCAGATTTAGTTTAAAGAGTTGGTTATTTTCAGTTGGTGTGACTTACAAAGTTTTTAGCAAAGCCCCTACAATGAAAATCATAAAAGCCAACTAATGGATCCAAGAATGATTGAAAGGAAGAAGATATTGTTGTAGTATCTTTCTTGCATTTTAACAGAACTTGAAGAAATATCTGTAGCTCGGGAGATGGAAGAGAAATCAATCGATCCAGTGGGTTCCTTTGAGCACCTATGCCAATCTGCAAAGAATACAAACATAGTATGTTGGATCTGTGAATGCAACATAGTAGAATAAGGGAAAATGAAACCCTAGTCCAAAGAAAAAAGAAAAAAGCATTGATGGACAATCTCTGGACAACTAGTCTAAGCCGCAAGTGAAGAAGGGTAATGGGTATGAATAATCACTTGCGGCTTAACAATCTTTATTTTACAAACAGTAAATGTTAAAAAAATTCACACAAGTGATTCTAGAGAAGATGAGCAACATACATATTCTTGAGAATAAACACATAAAAACTATAGGTTTATATATTACCACGACAAAATGGCGAAACTAGGACCACATACACAGACTTGAAAATTTACTTGGATTTTTAGCCTTTTACAGAGCTTGGACTCTTAATACTTTCTAACACCACGAGCTTGATCTCGCTAACTCTTCTTCAACTTTTTTCTTCTCATTTTTCTTTCACTTTATTTTTCTCCCTAAGGCTCTGTTTTTCTTTGTTTTTCATTCAATTTTCTTCTACATATACGAAGTCTAGAATTGTTATTCTCTTGGAAGTTACCGACTAACATTAAAGAGTGTAAATTAATTCATGGTTGTAAGTCCACCTAACAACTTAACTTGCAGAACAAAAACCCGAATAAATAAATTCAAGGAAGCGTTAAACAAATAAAAACTATAGGTTTATATGTAACCACGACAAAATAGGAAAACTACAACCACATACACGAACTTCGAAATTTACTTAGATTTTTCACCTTTTATAGAGCTTGGGCTCTCAATACTTTCTAATTCCATGAGCTTGACCTCTTCAACTCTTATCTGACTTTTCTTCTTCTCCTTTTTCTTTTACTTTGTTCTTCTCCCCGAGACTCTGTTTTTCATTCATTCTTCTTCTACAAATACGAATTCTATATTTTTGCTTCTCTTGGAAGTCACCGACTAACATTAACAACTGTAAATTAATTCATGGTTGTAAATCCACCTAACAACTTTTGTACTTCTACGGACTTTGATTGAGCTGGTTGAGATTTGGTAGACATCAACTCATAATTAATTTTTCCAACATAAGTAGATTTTTAATGTTAACAAGTTAGTTTTGATATACCTATCCATATTAGAAAGCATTTCCAGACCATTAAATATGGTGTGTGGAGTGAAACAAAGCTACAAAGATTATGTATATTAAAGATAGTTAAATGCCCATTTTTTTAAATATTTCCAATAGGAATGAATAAATTACTTAATTTGAGAATTTTTGGCTAAAAACATGGGTGGCAAACAATAATTTGAGAAGCTAAGAGCATGAAAGCACACCTTGAAAAATTATTTACAGGATGGTAAGTATATTTTTTATTCCCTAATAACTTTGGTTAAATAAGTGTTTAATATTTAATTTTAGTAACTAAATAAATGTTAATATTTTTTAAATACATAATTTTTCCTACTAAGTTTCGATTAACTATTGTTACATACCTAGTTAACAATGTAACAATACCTGGTTAACAACTTACACATGAACAATGATGAACATGAAGCTAAAGGAGAGTTCAAGAGTTTAGTGGTAACCATATTTATGTGAAATAGAAAGGTTGAAACAAAGGATAGGTCACTCTTAATAAGTTTGTATTTCAGACAAGTCTAAATATCTGCTAAATGTGTTTTTATTTATATATATTTTAAGAAGTTATTACATATACCTGCTAACGAGAGGTTAAATGGTATTCCTTGTTCTAAAGATTTTTCAATTAATATGCATTTAAATAATATGTATTTTTCTTAATATTTTTTTTATATATTAATAATATAAATAGTATTTTTATAAATTTGTCTTTTTGTTTATATATATTTTAAGAAGTTATTACATATACCTGAGGTTAATTGGTATTCCTTGTTTTAAAGATTTTTCAATTAATATGCATTAAAAATAGTATTTTTGTAAAACAAAGTTCAACGAAGTCAGCAACAAAATACGAGTGGTGATGGATATAATGGCTGTGAAGGACTTTTTCCTGCGGTTCGGCTATAGTTTCAGTTAAAATACCAAAATCAGCATCAGCAATCTTCGACTTTGTGTACTTTTAGAGGTATTCATGGTGTTTAAGGTTTGGATGGTTTTGTGTACTTTTATATGTATTCATGTTATTCAAGGTTTGATGGGTTGTAGGGTCTGTACTAAGTTTTGATAGCTTAATATATATATGAAAGATGATTTGATGGTTATTATTTTATTTAAATATATTTTAGGAGATGAAATTTGATCGTTAAATGATGTTATAAGGTAGTTTCACTACATCGTAAAATTAAAGTAATAAATGGATTAAGATATATTTTGTTAAATATTCGAAATTATCAAATAGACTTATAAAGATTGGTGTGACAGAATCACAGAATTAAAATCCTCCTTTCTTTCTCTTGACTTTAGGCATGTCTATAGGGAACACAATGAGAGTGCAAGGCACTCACTTTGGCCTCTGACTTTCTCTCCTTCTAGAAACTTTATGAAGGAGATATTGTTGGGGAAGGTATGGTGCAGCTCTTGTAAGAGCTTTTTTGTATGAGTGGCATACTCATAAACCTTATGGTTTTTTGTTTTGAGTATGGGGTTTTCTATGCCTCTTTTTTTCCTTGGCTTCATGGGGTTGTTGACATTCTAGACTCCCAAGAGGATGGAGATTTTTTTGGACTCTCCCAAGTGATTCCTTGGATAAACTTTGTTGGGTTCTCTATGTACTCTCTTGAGACATTCTTGTAAGGTCATCCTAGAGAGATGATGATGTGAATTCTCATCTTGATAAAGGATGGTTGTCCTAGAACCCTCTCTTACTTGTTGCTTTTGAGTGATATTTATATCATAGTTTTCTATTAGTTACCTTTGATTCTTACTAAATATCAAGGAACAACTATTTTTCTTCTAAAAAAAACGTCATTTTTCATGGCATCCATTCCCTATTTTAACTTTCAGTACAAAATTGTTTTGGTAAGCCACCAACAAAGAGACTTCTTCATACTTCTATATTTTTTAGAACTGACAGCAACACTTTTATGTTTTTCCTAAGTCATTTGTTGTCAACTTGATTTGGGAACTCAAGTTTCCTAATGTCCTTCGCTTTCAATTTTTCTTAGTGACTTCAACTTATACACATTACTCTAGAATGGACATTCTGAAATTAAACATTACTTTAGAATGGTATTTATGAAATTAAACGTCAAAACATTATGAACCTCCAAACTAAATTTTGCAACATTGAATAAATAATTTTCAAGCAGTTGTAATCATAAAAATAGATTATGAATCCAAACCAAGTGTATGGAATGAATTTATTAGATCAACGCATGCCTTATTTAATGCTTGGATTTATTAGTATTATCTTTTTCATTGTTTTTAGATTGCATATATTAACTTTATGTATGGCTTGGAACATCTTTAATCGGAAGACCTTCAATAGACAGACAACGTCCATTTCTAACTACATTTTTATGTCCATCTCTAATCTTATATTTGTTTTGTGGTATTTTGAAATGGCTGCATGCGTTGGATATGCCATGTGTTGCCTCATTCTTTTATGGTAACAATAATTGTAAGATGGTATTCTTGTTGGTAAAACTACTGCTTTTATTGAAGAGTGATTTAGTTCCTTACATACCTCCAACTTTTAATATGGTAGTTTTCACATTGTTTAATGAAAACAAATTTCATGAATGTATAACTTCGCCTTTCTTTTACTACATCTTTATTAATAAAGAGTTTTGTAGATCTAGGTGGACATTGATGGCCACTCATCGAGTCCACTAGATCTAAACATAGTTTTACATCTTTACATTTTTTACCATTATTTGGGGGTCCTATATTTCCAGGGTCATTTAAGGCCTTAAATGACATTTTTTGCGCATGACAATGCCCAATAGATAGCTAAAGGAATGTATTAGTCTATTTGGAACATGAAAACAAATTTCATGAATGTATAACTTGGCCTTTCTTTTACTGCACCTTTAGTAATAAAGTGTTTTGTAGATCTAGGTGGATACTAATGGCCACTCACCTAGTCCACTAGATCTAAACATAGTTTTACATCTTTACATTTTTTACCATTATTTGGGGGTCCTATATTTCCAGGGCCATTTAAGGCCCTAAACGACATTTTTTGCGCATGACAATGCCTAATAGATAGCTAAAGGAATGTAATGGTCTATTTGGAACATGTACTTCTCGACTAAACCTTTCTGATAGGTTACCAAGCACCCCAAATGGAGATCGTATGTAAAAGTTACACCCCCCAACAGTTGATGTATCAACTAACCACATTAAGTCCCACAAACCTTTTGACATTTCATCTTTTGGGGTTAGGATTTTGGATTTTTAGGGATTTTTTCGTTGCTGCTTTATGTTAAAAGGAAGTTTTGGCCTCATTGTAAAAATACTTATACTGAATGTGAGTAGCCATCACATCTCTTCTCATAGATAAGATGCAACCATTCTAACAAGTTCATTTCACCCTACCTTTTTACAATTGTCAAAACCCCAATTTTTCACAAAAAATTAAAAATTTTGAGATAACATAAAATGTTTACAGTTTCAGTTAGATAACCACTAGCAGCTAATAGGAGAAAGGAAACAGATAATAAAAGTGTTCGTTAACTTTAACGGATATAGATTAATGATGTTTAAATTTGATATGTGATGTGAGTGATTTGCATTCAAATCTTTAGCTGTCCTGATGGTTTAAATGTCAAGTAGGTGAGGAGTCATTTTCTAGCTGAGGCTAACTTAGCGATTGCTAACGTATCTGCATTTTCTGAATCTTTACAGGCTTGATAGGTAAATTTTTACCCAGTAAAATTTTATTAAGGCGATATATCAGATATAGTTTCTCTTAGCGTAGACTATACTGCTAGACTAAAAGTTCTGTTTAGAAGACTCAAGAATCTGCAAGGTAAAGTAATGTTTCTTTCACTTGTAAGACCATATTATTTTACTTCATCCTTGTTTCATAGCGGTTATTAATGTCACCCTACTGTTTGTCTATTGTCAGTAAGATCTTTATGATAGATAGAAACTTTCCTTTTATCTTTACTCTAATTGATTTCAAGTTTTGGAAGAGCTTAAGATAATATTTCATAACTCTTTCTTAGATAAGAGTATATTGCTATTACCATCATAATAAATTAAGCATTGCTTATCATTTTATAAATGGACCTAAGTCCTTCGGAACATAAGCCTAAAGTATTCTTCTTAATTTTGTTCCAATTAGGACTCAACATGGTTAGTTATCAGCTTAACATCGCTTGTAGTTTATGAGATATCCTCAACATGTAAATCGTTAAGATCATGGTTGGAAATCCCATTATCGTCATGAACGACATAATATGACAATTTCACATTACCCTAATATTTGTTTATATGTGAATAAGATGCAATACAATCCTAAAGGGTTTACTATTCTAACTCCAAATTTTTAACTTCATCTTGTTTCAATTCATCTTAGAACTTGACAAATATTATGAAGTTCCATGATCATGTACTTATAGATTTATATCCTACATCTAGTATTGTAGATTCCTTTTTGAGTGAAGGAACAATTTTTGTGTATAAGCGTTATTATATATTTATACACCATATTATTTTAATTGTATTCTTGTGACTTAACCATTCATAGCTCATGAATGTAATACCAAGTTATTTTAAGCAATTTCAAACATGTTCAAGCTTAAACTAACCTATTACTCTTTTCCTTACAAGTTTGATTATGGAAAGTTATAAGAATCCTTACATTATTGGCATTGAATTCATAAACAAGCCTTTGAGAACAAGGGCATCGAATTCATATGCAACTCGGTTCTTTACCCAAGCTATTTATAAGGTTAAACATTATATTTAATCATTGGTATAACACTTGTTCAAATTCGAGGTTTGACTTGTTTGGTAATGATATGGTATTGACCTTATGTTATAATATAATATCATTACATACATAAGGTAATTGATTATCAATTATTGGGTTCATCTGAATGCAGTGGTGACTATATAAAAGAACCCACTGTGAAGCAAAAATATTTAGGTATACGTGGAGCTCTCCTCGCCATGCAAATTGTGATTTAAAAGCCTTACCTTTCAACCCTAAACTTCATTGCTTCAGTGAGGGTTTCACTCTCTGCATGGTTTGGGGTTTACTGCAGCCATTGAGGGCTTGCAGTTACTTGCCTGCAGCTCCATTATCTATGCATTACCTTTGAAGAGTTGTTGTTTAGAGTGAGAGCTAAAAGTCATAGCTCATGAATGAATAGTTTTCTGTAGACACCTTGCTGTGCAAGAGGGTTGTTTTTACACAGTTGATATTTAAAGTGTTGAAGTCATGGGTTTTTCCATTGCCTTGGATTGCTCTTGCTCCAGTTGTCGATGTGGATGGAACTCACATTCAGCTACCCCTTCTCACGTGAGCGCGATAGTTGTTTTGCTCACGGTGCCAGTTTGTCTCCTTCTTAACCCCAGTTTTCCATGTTACAGGTATGCATCGTTATTTAGAAATAGTAAACTATAAGCAATTACAGTTTCAGTTTTATGTAAAAGTTTTTTATATTATTTTGCTTTCCATTTTGCAGGTGACAGTACGCATAACCTTTGGAAGGAAACTCTTCGCAATTGGACCGGCGTACAGTTTACCAAATGGCTCTCCCGCTTGTGCAGACCTTAGGGGGAAATGACAATTTGAAGAAGTTACTGTGTAGGTTTCTACCCAGTCTTGGGTTGTTGTCCTTCAATTAATTAGTTTTGGTTTTTGGTTTTAAACCCTCACTTACAGCAGGGTAACTCCAACTCAAGCCGTGACTTGTAATTGCTTATTCCTCATGTTTTTACCAAAGTTGATACTTGGTCTGATGTCTTTTGATTTTAAAACCCCATATTACATTATGGGTGCGCCGACTTTAAGCTGGTTTGTAAACTCTGTTTAAGTTAAAGCCTTCTCGGCCTGTTAAATAATATACAATTTTCTTTTAAAGGCATAAGGGTTTTCCTTGAGCTTGGACTCAGTTTATCTTTAAGCCATTAATATGACTCTATGAACTTTAGGGTTTGTACCCTATTTGACTGTGTAGATAATAATTTTACTGTGTTTTATTTGTTTGTGTGAAAATATTATTAGTGGCTTGATGACTGTCACTCAGTCATGATATAATATTGTATAATATTGTTTTACTTACAAGCTCAGTAATTTTGAGCTAGGGTTTCCTTTATGAAACCCTGGTTTTGAATAATTCCTTTTAATTTATTTAATTAAGTCTTTGTTACTTGTAAAGACATAAAATGCTTAAGTTATTGTTATTATTTTTATATAATGAAATTTCTTGAATTGCTTCTGTGTGTGTGTGTGTGTGTGTGTGTGTATATATTGTCATAAGAATGTAACCAGTCTTCATTAGTTCAATTTTGTTTAATATTAATGCTTCAAATACTAGATTTATAACTTACTATTTTCCTGTTATTAAAATAAAGAAATTAATAAAAGTTTTCGGCCCTGTAAATACTCTTTTACATGTATATCCTATTTGTAAAATTTAAGAGAAACAATTTGTTTATAAATATACATTTATGTATAAGTTGGTTATTATCGTATTCCTGTTGTTTATCTATTTAAAAGATAAAAAGAAATTGATAGTTGAACTTAGATATTTTAAATAAGTTCTTCTTAATACCATAATTATTTTCCATATCATTTCCTAAGTTAATAGTATATGTTAGTCTTAGACTATTATGATTACTAAGTAAACTATATACTTATTAATTTATACTTTTATTGAACTGAAAGTAAACAAGTAGTTTAGCTGTATTTCTTCTATTGGATAAGCATCAGGTTATTAAGTAAAATACAAAGAAGATATGTATAAAGCATAACACAGTTTACCCTCCTGCATGTTTTAAATTCAATAAAAAGAATAATGTACTGTGTGTAAGGATAACCTATTTTCTATTAGAGTATTTTTA
The DNA here is from genome assembly GCA_001517045.1 of Pseudotsuga menziesii. Classification (NCBI taxonomy): domain Eukaryota; kingdom Viridiplantae; phylum Streptophyta; class Pinopsida; order Pinales; family Pinaceae; genus Pseudotsuga; species Pseudotsuga menziesii. The sequence continues at coordinate 57,002 of LPNX011006390.1, forward strand.
CTAAAATAATGATCCTTCTACCTGTGCTGAGTTATTACTCTTTCTTTTCTAGTATACTTACATAAATAAGCTAGTTAAACGATAAACATGGATAAACAGGTCATTATTCTTTTACAATAAAAATCTACATACAGAAATAAAACACTCTGATATTATGAATTTTATAATACACCTATTCATTTCAGATTCCTATCATGTCCTTCATCTATTTTAAATACACTGCCTGTGCTGGAGTACGGTCTGGTCCTTCCTGATGTGGAAAAACACAGGTTAGAATTATTTTTCATCTATTTCAGATTCTTTCCTTCAATATACTAAAAGATTACTAACTCTAACAGTTCACCACTAAGCATTTAACATTCATTAATCAGTCAGACTCACATTTAACCATTTAACATAGTAAAACAAAAAGACTATAGAACCTGATTAAGCTAGACAACAACAGCGTTAGGAGGCCGTTCCTCCCTACCAACTCCTGGAGAGCGCTCAAACAACGTCTCCTCAAGACCCCCGAGCCTGTTCCTAGTCTTTTGGCTGAGAACTAGTGGAGCATGCAATAAAGACTAGTCATAGTGCTAGGCTCAAACTCCGATTCGACATGAAATGCCAAATCATGTGTGGGAAAACCAGACATACCATAACTACCATAACTAGTGCTCTCGGGTTCAAAATGAGTCTCATCATCTTTCGGCATTCCATACCGGCGATGTTTCAATGGGGCATCAACACTAGAGTACGTAGGTCCATCATGAAAAGTACCTATCTCAGAAATTATAGGACCTAACTCAGTCAAATCAGGTGAAGGATCATAGTTAGGAGTAAATTCCCCATCTTCCACTTGAATTGGAGAAGGTGGTTCCGAAATACCTTCAACATGGTCTCCCATCGTGTGTGAATCAATGTGCGAAGTAGTCTGCCTAGATTGTCTATTTCTCTCTCTCAAAGGAGGAGGAAATGTAGAATGCTAAAGTCCTGCTAAACAACAAGAACGCCGAGGTGCCGCACCTGAATCCACAATGACTCAAAAAATATAAAAGACTCTCTATCTATGCAAACCCTAGGAAAGATAACGTGCACAGATCATAAACCAATAAAATCTAAAGCCAAACACAAGCAATCAAGGGTAGGATAAGTGAGCTCCTGAATGAAGTAGTTATGTCTCGCCTAAGAGAGGCTTGATACTCCCATACACAACAAGCAGAGGTACATAACCAATTATTGTGGCCCTCAGCTTCAACACGTAAAGCGACTGTGCTGTCCAACCCCAATCTGGTCGGGACACCTGTAGAATAACCCCTGCATAGTACCCCCTCGATATCCTAGGTAAGGAAACTAAGTTCACCTCAATATAATCAATGCTCAGGCAGACAGTCGCAGACGTGATTGACCGTATGGGCAGGGTAGCAAAGCCCAAAACTCTTGAAAGAGCCCCCATATATGAATACAATCTTGGAAATATCTCTGATGCTACTCAGTTATGATTACGGGTCATCCCAATCAATAACCGCTCACACTGCCTCGTGCTTAACTCCCTTTTGAGAGGAGGATCCTGAGAAACACTGGTTATACCAAGAAATTTCACACACTCACCTAGAAAGACACATACATGTTGTTGTTTAGCATTCTTGGAGAATTTACTCACAATGAACTATTCCAAGACCCTAAAACCTGATCTTGTTGGTGAACCCTATCAAATAAAATAGTGTAGTTCATTTTAATTAAGCGTTGATTTTAATTGGATTTATTACTAAAAAGAGGTATATGGCTGTGCAAATAATGGCATTATGACACAACATGAATCAAAATGCACACCTAACAATCAATGCAAATGCATTGTGTCCATGAAAAATAGGGTATGCTACTATGTGAATTGCACAATTTTTTCGAATGATAGATGCAAACTTTCCTATATGAAATCCTGACTAATACTCCAAATCAAATCTAGTGCAAGTACTATGCAAAATGCAAGATGCAATGCATAATGATAATAAAATATTTTTGGATTTTTTGAAATAAAAATGAGATAATAAAGCAAAATAATGGTTCTACAACCCCCATACTCTGCAAGCACACTCAAGCAGCACTCAAGCAAAGTACTAAGGTAAAAGAAATCTAATGCACTAATCCCAAAACAAAAAATCGAAAATGCAATGACAAGAACATTCTTCAAAAAATAAATTTTACCCTAAAAAAAATGTCTCTGGTCAGAAACAGAGGTGTATACAGACTCTAGCAGTATCAAAGGAGACTTGGAAATCATCCAAATTCACCCAGGAACAATCAATCTTCCTCTAGAAGTCAAAACTAAGGGCATACACGACTATTCGCAGTAATCCCACGTGTGTACGTAGAAATAGGAGTGAAACCCGCGTATATTTGCAACTATGAGTTAAAAAAATCACGTACAAGAAGAAAGGTGCATAAAAATAAAGGCAAATAGACAAATTGAGACAAACTTCACACCAATCAGACACTACCAGGAAAACATGCCCCTAGAATCGACACAGAAACAAGAGAAAAAAGAGCAATTCAAAGTCATTGAATGCCGATAGAAAAACCCTAAAGGAAAACTACTAGGAACTCCCCAGCGAAGTCGCCAATTTTGTTACAAAGAGAAATTCCTATGGCTTGGGGTACCACAACAGATAGCTTGAATCCAGAAATCAATCCTTTCCAATATGCAAGACAAATCAAATATCTAACACTAAAGGATCAGACCTCGTACCTTATTCCGGATGGTTGAAGTAGATCCTCGTTGAGCTTTCCAACTTTAGCTTGAATTGATGAATCACTTCCTCAACAACAAGTAAACAAGACAACCATACTATATATATTGGTGTTAGATCTACTCTAGCATATATAATCAACAACGCATAAGCATTTGAAATCATCCATGGATAAAATATTCATTCAAACATACATTATTGGACAGGAAAATATATTTCTATTAATATAAAATTAGAGATTACAATGAATACAACCTTTGTCGGCATGTCTGCGAATCGAAGAAACTGAATCCCACACTTGGGCCTCCACCACCTCAATCCTCTATCTCTCAATAGCAAGCTCACAAGCAAAAGGCAAGCTTGGGAAGAACACTAAAGTGCTCCAAGGGACAAAGGGATACAGACTCAAGCACAAGTTTCGGCAACAATGGGCTATAGTTTCTTTGCTCTCAACTCTCTTATGCCTTTAATGTATTCAAAGAGTTCCTTATATAGCTTTTCAAAGGGGTAATGAAAGGTTGAATCCGAGCGATCTCAGGGCATATGGAAGGCTAGGATACAAGTGAGTCAAATCCATGTCAAGGAAAACTCCAAAAGGATTTGGATTTTGTACACATCTCGATGTACGCGGTTTTAGGGGTCAAACCTACGTATATACACGATAAGGGGTTTAAAAGTCACGTATAGCAATTTTCACATGTTTATAGGGATGGTCTAGGAAACATCAAAGGACAAAAAATGGTCCAAGGGGTCTACAAAGTCTATAGAGGGATAGGGGAAGGCCATACAAGTGTGATTAACCTGGTGTGGTAAAATCAGCTATAAAAGTTGCCCCCTAATGTGTGAGGTCAGAGGGGTCATATGATGGCCGAAATACACTATAAGTCCATCCCAGAAGTGGAGTGATGAAGGATCCCAAATGGAAGACCATTCACCTAATCAGCATAACACAATGATACAACTCTGCACATAACTGCAAATACATATAGCAATCTCGGATACATAAGAGTACAATGGCCACAAATAACCCGCTCTTAAGATCTTTTGGGCTGTAGAAATCCCAAATAGATGACCACCACACACCCCTCCATGGAAATCATTCATCACTACCTCAGCCTCTTCATGAGTTAAACAATGACGTAAAATGGAATCTACCCCACGGTGGTACAAAGTGTTATCCATTATGAGGTAATTCTTAGACACGTCACGTAACCATCGTCGTTCATCCCGTGAGAGGTGAGTAGGGACCTTCAATGTTTTGTAAATATATAATGATATCCCCATACCATGGGTCTAAAGTTGAGATTAAGAAGATGTGTTCATCGATAAATGTATCTTCACAAACCAAATCCTCGGCTCCACTTGGGAAATCCGATACAAGCTCTGCAAAAATTAACGATTTCTTCAATTTTGCTGAAACAAACTTGAGATCGAATTCTTGCAAGAAGACAATCCATTTATTATATTTTTCCCCAATCATCCTTCAAGTGAGAACGAATTGAAATGGATTGACATGGGCTACAACCAAGGTCTGACGAAGGAGAATATAATGTCTCAACCATTGAACCGCATGTACAGTAGCTAAGGCAAGCTTCTCAACATGGGAATAATGGATCTCTGCGTCAATAAGATTCTGGCTCAGATAGTATATGACATGCTCTTGGAGCTCCTCATCCTCTTGAACCAAGACCATACCAATCGTCTCCATAGACGTGGTCACATAAAGTAGAAAATCACGGCTATAGTCTGGGGGGCTAATCACCGGGGTCGATGCTAGGGCTTGCTTGAGCCCATCAAAGGACTCTTGAGCTCACTCATCCCAACAAAACGTGGTGTCTTTCTTCAAAAGGTGCATGAAGCCTCTAGTCAAATTGGCAAAATTGACAACGAATCACCGTAAGAAGTTTGCCATGCCTTGCAAACATTGAAGATGACGAATGTTTTTCGGGGGTGACAACTGAAGTATTTCCTCAACCTTCAAAGGGTCAACTCTTGTACCCTCTTTAGAAACAATGAATCCTAATAAGTGACCACACTTCACACAAAAGATGCACTTGTGAGGATTTAACCTGACCAAATAATGGCGGCACCTTTCGAATACCTATCTCAAATGATAGAAATGACGCATTCTCATACGAGAATGAGCAGTAAGGTCATCCTAAAACACTTCGATAATCGATTTGAGATCATGGAAGATCAAGGTCATGGCTCGCTGAAAAGTAGCTCCAGCGTTCTTAAGGCCAAAAGGCATTTTTCGATATGCAAAAGTTACCCAAGGACAAATAAATGCGGTCTTATGTTGGTCCTCGGGTTTAATTTGTATCTAATTGTATCCGAAAAAGCTGTCCATAAAGGAAAAAACCTCACTACCTGCACACTCATCCAAAATCTGATTAATAAATGGTGTGGGGAAATTTTCCTTAGGAAAGGCATGATTCAAATCATGGAAATCAGTACATATGCGGATCACTCCCTGCTTCTTATCAACCAGAATGGGGTTTGAAACCCACTCCGTCAAGGGAACGGGATAGATAAAACCAGCTTTCAATAGTTTTTCTATCTCTTCCTTAATCGCGGGTGATTTCCTAGGATTCACTACACGCAAGCGTTGTCGAACAGGCTTAGCATTGGGATAAGTCTTAATATCATGTTCAATAATGTGAGGGTTGATACCTAGCATTTCATCATAATACCAAGCAAAGATATCACAAAATTCTTTAAACAGCTCGGTGTATTCTTGAATCTCAGCATGGGAACATTCTGCCCCAATATAGACATTCTCTATCCTGCCAGGATCACGAGAGATATTGATAGGAATCATTGGAGATATATTTTCCATGTTCCCATCAGCCATCGGACCAGGAGAGATTAATGGAACCATGGGACTACCAATTCTCTCACTAAGAACCTCCCTAAAGTCCTCATGCTCCAACTGGTTAAGCTCGGGAAGAAAGTAAGATCTATGATGCAACTCTTCCCATGGTGGCTCAACTCCTGACATGGCCTCAATAATCGCTTCGTTTGAAGGAAAAACACTATCAAGGCAGTTGTGCGCGTGAGAAGACTGTACTTCCCATGCAAGCAACACATACTGGTCCTTCGCCTCCATCTGTGAAGAGGAAGGACTAGGCTCTGCAACACATCCAAGATTATCTTGATAAGATACCATAGTTGCAAGCAATGGCATGCCCATCATGATGGGCTCACTCAAAGTATTCAGTGTAGGAAGAATCCAAGGATCTTCCATATGACTCGTACGAAAAGACACCGATCTCACAGTTTTCAAAACCTCACTAGAACTAGACCCTATCATAAGGATAGGTGCAGGACAACTAAAGCTTCCCATAGGGGATGTATACATGCCCACACCCACACTCCCAGTTGTCGGATGAGAGTTCTCTACAATCGGGATTGAAGCTCTCGAATATGCGGTAACTGTTGGATTCTTGAATGACATTTGATCAATCATAACTATCTTCCCTTTTCAATGGAAAGCATACAACGTGAAATAGTGAAGAAGCTACGGCTTGCATACCGTACATCTAATTCCTACCCAGCAAGAGATTGTAGTCAAGGGGTGCATCAACCACCTCAACCACCTCAACCTCTATCACAATGGTCTTCCCTCCCAAACAGACTTTAAGGGAAGGAAGGAGCCCGTGCGGCCTAAAAAATCTCCCATCAAACACAATTAAAATGGTCGCAGATTTGGACAACTCAATGGAACCTAAACCCTTCCAACATGATAAAGACATCACAGAAGCAGCAGCGCCTTCATCAATCATAGTGCGCTTGATGGTCATGTTGAGACATTCTACATGAATCAAAAGAGACACATAGTAAGGCAAGCGAGGATGAAGTCCTGCGGTTTCAAATTTAATCATGGAGGAAGAATTATCATCATTCACACCAAGGGCAAAAAGAAAAGCCTTCCTTTGCGAAGGACAACTCTGAAGTACTTCTAATGCAGACATCGCACAAGAAGTGTGGCCCAAATCCTTGACAACATAATAGTTTTGGGCGGCTCGAGCATTAGGATTGTGCCCCAAACACTTAAGGACTCCCTTAGGAATGTGAGGTGCAACTTCAGGTTTATCCACAGGTTTTTCAATACGCAAAGGAGTCCCTAGTGGATCAAGCTCCTTTCCTAGGTTGGGTTGTGATGAACCATAGTCCTTCGCATGGGTCACAATTTTTGCAACACGTACCATGTTAATGCAACCACGACCACTACCCTCCGGTGGATCTTGATCACCACCAGACTGATCATGGGTTCTCAAGTTCATGTTTTGATTGTGAGGTAAATGGTTAGTCAGCACAGCTGGTCCCTACGCTAAGAATCTCAAGGCTTCATCGATAGGAGGGCACAAGTAAGTGAGGTGATATTCCTTACACAAATTGCAAGTAAATTTAACCTTACGTTTAGCTTGCTTGTCCCCCCCAGCATTACATGCATTCTTGTCATTATTATTAGCATTTTCATTCCTATTCCCACCCTTATGATTGTTCTTACCCTTCTTTTTATTCCTTCCGGGTTGCTGGTTACCCTTCTAGTTTGACGATTGCACCAGAAGCACACTCTCCATTTGGGTGGGTTGAGACGAAACCATGGATTGTCCTGAAGTAGATTGGTTGATTGAGAATTGACTGACTTGTTTCGCAACTGAATCCATAGGTTTAGCACTTGCACAACCAACAATGCCATCGGCATGTGGTCCAGGTTTATCTTTGGGGTCGAAACTAGAATGCAGAGCATTGGGAATGGTCTCATATAACAAACTAGATTGAGCATAAATAAAATCTAGTTCTTGTGCCCTAAAACTGGCTTATTCCTCATTTTGCACTCCGGATGTAGAAACATCCTTCGCTATATAAGGAAATAACGACTTAAGGAACCATTCGAGGAGGAATTCCGGCGGTATAAAGGCTTTAATCAAGCTCTTCCATCTACGCCACTCTTGGATATGATCCGATATATGTGTGGCTTTATCCTGTCAAAATGTCGATAAGAGTTCCGTACCAACGTCATAACGCATTGGTAGCTGGAAGTGGTTAAGAAAAGTCATCGCTAGGTCATCGAACAAAGCGAATGCCCCCCTAGGTAGCTCTATATACCGTTTCATGGTAGGCTTTGTAAGGGTACGTTGAAACAGCCTTAAACGGATCAAATCTTGGTGTAAGGAATTTGAAGAGCACCATAGGTGAAAGGTAGTAACATGTTCACTCGGATCCTCACCCGGTTTGCCCTCGAATTTGGATATGTTCGAGGGAAGCTTAGTAGGGACAGCCGGCCAAGCCGGGTCATGAGCTATAGGATTGTTTGTCAATCTCGACAAGTCAGGAAGATTTGGCATTGTGAGGAAAGGGAGCCTAGGATGAGTAGGTCGATGGACCACTCCCTGATAGTTTTGATTCACATAGGTCTAATTACCATAACCACCATGGCCTTGGCCATAGTTCCCTCCTCTCGTTTGACCCGTATAGGGTGGCATGGAAGCACCATAGTGTGGTGTACCTTGACTATTTGGAGAGTAAGAGGGTTGTTGATACCTGCACCCATAAGGCGAAGAACCCTTCCTATGCTGCATCCCATAATAAGGTCCATAAGTCATCGCATGAGATGTCCCATGAGACACTCCGTAAGTAGGAATACATGCTCCGGAAGTAGGAATATACATTTTGGAAGTAGGAATATACACTCTGGAAGTAGTAACATGACCTCTAGAAGTATGAACACGACCTCTCAAAACACCGGGTAGTACTTGAACCTGAGATTCAACTGGTCAAGTAACAGCAGTACAGACCTGACTCGTAGCAACATTCTAGCCCAAAGGACCACGTGAATGAGGTGGAGGGTGAACATTCGAAGAACTAGGGACAGAGGATGAAGGGACCTATGTAATTATGTATGTGTTGTTCCCCATAGTCTCTCATCTTGGATCTGGTATCCTAATAGGATCACTAGCCTTACGCCTAGGAGGAATATGTGATGTAGCTTCTACCGCTGGGATGGAAGGTGCAATGTGACTTGTACTCCCAAACCTCTCCGCATGGTAAGGAATTAGAGTGCCCCAAGCATAGTGCTAGGATCAAACTTTGATTCAAGATGAAATGCCAAATCATGTGTGGGAAAACAAGACATACCATAACTGCCATAACTAGTGCTCGCAGGTTCAAAATGAGTCTCATCATCTTCCAACATTCCATACCGGCGATGTTTCAATGGGGGATCAACACTAGAGTACGTAGGTCCATCATGAAAAGTACCTATCTCAGAAATTACAGGACCTAAGTCAGTCAAATCAGGTGAAATATCATAGTTAGGAGTAAACTCCCAATCTTCCACTTGAATGGGAGAAGGTGGTTCAGGAATACCTTCAACATGGTCTCCCATCGTGTGTGAATCAATGTACGAAGTAGTCCATATGGACTATCTATTTCTCTCTCTCAAAGGAGGAGGAAATGCAGAAGGTAGAATTCCTGCTAAATGACGAGAATGCCGAGGCGCCACACCTGAATCCACAATGACTCAAAAAATATAAAAGACTCTCTATCTACACAAACCCTAGGAAAGCTAACATGCACATAGCGTACACCAATAAAATCTAAATCCAAACATAAGCGATCAAGGGTAGGATAAGTGAGCTCCCAAATGAAGCAGGTATGTTTCACCTAGGAGAGGCTTGAGACTCCCATACACAACAAGCAGAGGTACATAACCAATTATTTTGGACCTCAGCTTCAATGCGTAAAGCGACTGTGCTGTCCAACCCCAACCTGGTCGGGATACCTGTAGAATAACCCCTGCAGAGTACCCCCTTGATATCCTAGGTAAGGCAACTAAGGTCACCTCAATATAATCAATTCTCAGGCAGACAGTCGCAGGCGGGATTTGACCATATGGGTAGGGTAGCGAAGCCTGAAACTCTAGAAAGAGCCCCCAGATACGAATACAATCGTAGAAATATCTTTGGTGCTACTCAGTTATGAATAGGGGTCATCCCAATCAATAACTGCTCACACTTCCTCGTGCTTAGCTCCCTTTTAAGAGGAGGATCCTGAGAAACACTGGTTATACCAAGAAATTTCACACACTCACCTGGACAGACACATACATGTTGTTGTTTAGTGGCCTTGGAGAATTTACTCACAATGAACTATTCCAAGACCCTAAAACCTAATCTTGTTGGTGAACCCTATCAAATAAAATAATGTAGTTCATTTTAATTAAGTGTTGATTTTAATTGGCTTTGTTACTCAAAAGAGGTATATGGCTGTGCAACTAATGGCATTATGACACAACATGAAGCAAAATGCACATCTAACAATCAATGCAAATGCATTGTGTCCATGAAAAATAGGGTATGCTACTACGTGAAATGCACAATTTTCTTCGAATGATAGATGTAAACTTTTCTATATCAAATCTTGACTAATACTCCAAAGCAAATCTAGTGCAAGTACTATGTAAAATGCAAGATGCAATGCATAATGATAATCAAATATTTTTGGATTTTTTGAAATAAAAATGAGATACTAAAGCAATGGAATGGTTCTACAACCCCTAGACTTTGCAAGCACACTCAAGCAAAGTACTAAGGTAAAATAAATATAATCCACTAATCCCAAAACAAAAAATCGAAAATGCAATGATAAGAACATTCTTCAAAAAAGAAATTTTACCCTAAAAAAATGTCTTTGGTCAGAAACAGAGGTGTATACAGACTCTAGCAGTATCAAAGGAGACTCAACAATCATCCAAATTCACCCAGCGATCATCAATCTTCCTTTAGAAGGAAAAACTAAGGGCATACGTGACTTTTCGCTGTAAACCCACGTGTGTACGTGAAAATAGCAGTGAAACCCACGTATATACGCCAATGTGAGTTAAAAAATTGCGTACAGGAAGAAAGGTGCTTAAAAATAAAGGAAAACAAACAAACTGAGACAAACTTCACACCAATTAGACACTACCATGCAAACATGCCCCCAGATCCGACAAAAAAACAAGAGAAAAAAGAGCAATTCAAAGTCATTGAATGCCAATAGAAAACCCCCAAAGGACAATTACTAGGAACTCCCCAGCGGAGTCGCCAATTCTGTTACGGAGAGAAATTCCTATGGCTCGGGGTACCACAAAAGATAGCTTGACTCCAGAAATCAATCCTTTCAAATATGCAAGAGAAATCAAATATCTAACACTAAAGGATCAGACCTCGTACCTAATTCCGGACGGTTGAAGTAGATCCCCATTGAGCTTTCCAACTTCAACTTGAATTGATGAATCACTTCCTCAAAAACAAGTGAACAAGACAAGCATACTATATATATTGGTGTTAGATCTACTCTATCATATATAATAAACAACCTATAAGCATTTGAAATCATCCATGGATAAAATATTCATTCAAACATACATTATTGGACAGGAAAAGATATTTCTATTAATATAAAATCAATGACTACAATGAATACAACCTCTGTCGACATGTCTGCGAATCGGAGAAACTGAATCCCCCACTTGGGCCTCCACCACCTCAATTCTCCACCTCTCGATAGCAAGATCACAAGAAAAAGACAAGCTTGGGAAGAACACTAAAGTGCTCCAAGGGACAAAGGGATGCAGACTCAAGCACAAGTTTCAGAAATAATGGACTATAGTTTCTTTGCTCTCAATTCTCTTATGCCTTCAATGTATCCAAAGAGTTCCTTATATAGCTTTTCAAAGGGGTAATGAGAGGTCGAATCCGAGCAATCTCAAGGCATATGGAAGGCCAGGAGACAAGTGAGTCGGATCCATTTCAAGGAAAACTCCAAAAGGATTTGGATTTTGTACACATCCCGATGTACGGGGTTTTAGGGGTCAAACTCGCGTATATACATGATAAGGGGTTTAAAAGTCACATATAGCAATTTTCACATGTTTATAGGGATGGTCTAGGAAACATTAAAGGACAAAAAATGGTCCAAGGGGTCTAAGGAGTTTGCAGAGGGACAGGGGAAGGCCATACAAGTGTGATTCACTTGGTGTGGTAAAATTAGCTATAACAGATGCCTCCTAATGTGTGAGGCCAGAGGGGTCATACGATGGCTGAAATACATTATAAGTCCATCCCAGAAGTGTAGTGATGAAGGATCCCAAATGGAAAACCAGCCACCCAATCAACATAGCACAATGATACAACTCTGCACATAACTGCAAATACATATAGCAGTCCCGGATACATAAGAGTACAATGGCTAGAAATAACCTGCTCTTAAGATCTTTTGGGCTGTAGAAAGCCCAGATAGATGACCACCACATGCCCCTCTATGGCAATCATTCAGCACTACCTTAGCCTCTTCATGAGTTAAACAACAACGTAAAATGGAATCTACCCCACGATGGTACAAAGTGTTATCCACTATGAGGTAATTCTTAGACACGTGATGTAACCGTCGTTGTTCATCCCGTGAGAGGTGAGTAGGGACCTTCAATGTTTGTAAATATATAATGATATCCCCATACCATGGGTCTAAATTTGAGATTAAGAAGATGTGTTCATCGATAAACGTATCTTCACAAACCAACTCCTCGGCTTCGCATGGAAAATTCGATATAAGCTCCGCAAAAATTAACGATTTATTCGATTTTGATGAAACAAACTTGAGATCTAATTCTTGCAAGATGACAATCCATTTATTATATTTTCCCCCAATCATCCTTCGAGTGAGAATGAATTGAAATGAATTGACATGGGATACAACCAAGGTCTTGCGAAGGAGAATATAATGTCTCAACCGTTGAACTGCATGTACGGTAGCTAAGGCAAGCTTCTTAGCATGGGAATAATGAATCTCTGCATCAATAATATTTTAGCTCGGATAGTTTATGACATGCTCTTGGAGCTCCTCATCCTCTTGAACCAAAACCATACCAATCGTCTCCATAGACGCGGCCACATAAAGTAGAAAATCACGGCTATATTCTGGGGGACTAATCACACCGGGGCTAATGCTATGGATCTCTTGAGTGCATCAAAGGACTCCTAGGCTTGCTCATCCCAACAAAAGGTGGTATCCTTCTTCAAAAGATGCATGAAGCCTCTAGTCAAATTGGCAACATTGACAAGGAATATCCATAAGAAGTTTTCCATGTCTTGCAAACAATGAAGATGACAAATGTTTTTTGGGGGAGACAACTGAAGTATTGCCTCAACCTTCAAAGGATTGACTCTTATATCCTCTTTAGAAACAATGAATCCTAATAAGCGACCAGAATTCACATAAAATATGCACTTGTGAGGATTTAACTTGACCAAATAACGGTAGCACCTTTTGAATACCAATCTCAAATGATAGGAATGACGCATTTTCATATGAGAATGAGCAGCAAGGTCATCCAAAAACAATTCAATAATTGATTTGAGATCATGGAAGATCAAGTTCATAGCCCGCTGAAAAGTAGCTCCGGCGTTCTTAAGGCCAAAAGGCATTTTTCGATATGCAAAAGTTCCCCAAGGACAAATAAATGCGGTCTTATGTTGGTCCTCTGGTTTAATTTGTATCTTATTATATCTAGAAAAGATGTCCATAAAGGACAAAACCTCACTACCTGCACACTCATCCAAAATCTAATCAATAAATGGTGTGGGGAAATTATCCTTAGGGCAGGAACGATTCAAATCACAGAAATCAGTATATATGTGGATCGCTCCCTACTTCTTATAAACCGGAACGGGGTTTGAAACCCACTCCATCAAGGGAACGGGATAGATAAAGCCAACTTTCAATAGTTTTTCTATCTCTACCTTAATCGCAGGTGCTTTCCTATGATTCACTGCACACAAGCGTTGTCGAACAAGCTTAGAATTGGGATAAGTCTTAATCTCGTGTTCAACAATGCGAGGGTTGATGCCTAGCATTTCATCGTAAGACCAAGCAAAGATATCATGAAATTCTTTAAACAGCTTGGTGTATTATTGAATCTCAGCATGGGAAAATTCTGCCCCAATATAGACATTCTCTATCTTGCCAAGATCATGAGAGATATTGATAGGAATCTTTGGAGATATATTTTCCATGTTCCCATCAGCCATCGGACCAAGAGAGCTTAATGGAACCATGGGACTACCAATTCTCTCACTAAGAACCTCCCTAATGTCCTCACGCTCCAACCAGTCAAGCTCAGGAAGAAAGTAAGATCTATGATGCAACTCTTCCCATGGTGGCTCAACTCCCGACATGGCCTTAATAATCATCTTGTCTGAAGGAAAAACACTATCAAGGTAGTAATGCACGTGAGAATACTATACTGCCCATGCAGGTAGCACATACGGGTCCTCCTCCTCCATCCATGAAGAGGAAGAAATAGGCTCTGCAACACATCCAATATTAGCTTGATAAGCTACCATATTTGCAGGAGACAACACGTCCATCATGATGGGATCACTCAAAGTATTCGGTAGAGGAAGAATCCAAGGATCTTTCATATGACTCCTGCAAAAGGACGCTGATCTCACAGATGTTGAAGCCTCACCGAAACTAGAACCTATCATAAGGATAGGTGCAGGACTACTAAAGCTTTCCATAAGGGATGGATACATGCCCACACCCAAACTCCTAGTTGCTGGCCGAGAGTGCTCTACAATCGGGATCAAAGCTCCTAAAGATGCGGTAACTGACGAATTCTTGAATGGCGTTTAATCAATCGTAACTATCTTCCCATTCAATGGAAAGAATACAATGTGAAATAGTGAAGAAGCTAAGGCTTGCATACTGTACATCCAATTCCTACCCAGCAAGAGATTGTATTCAAGGGGCGCATCAACCACCTCGACCTCTATCACAATGGTCTTCCCTCCCAAAGGGACTTTAAGGGAATGAAGGATCCTGTGTGGCCTAAAGGATCTCCCATAAAACGCAGTTAAAATGGTCGCAGATTTAGACAACTCAGGGGAACCTAAACCCTTCCAACATGATAAAGACATCATAGAAGAAGCAACAGCTTCGTCAATCACAGTGTGCTTGACAGTCATGTTGAGACATTCTACATTAATCAAAAGAGACACATAGTAAGGCAAGCGAGGCTGAAGTCCTGTGGTTTCAAATTTAATCATGGAGGAAGAATTATCATCATTCACACCAAAGGCAGAAAGCAAAGCCTTCCTTTGTGAAGGACAACTTTGAAGTACTTCTAATGCAGACATCGCACAAGGAGTGTGGCCCAAATCCTCGACAACATAATAGTTCTGGGCGGCTCAAGCATTAAAATTGTGCCCCGAATGCTTAAGGAATCCCTTAGGAATGCGAGGTGCAACTTCAGGTTTATCCACAGGTTTTTCAATATGCAAAGGAGTCCTTGGTGGATTAGGTTCCTTTCCTGGGTTGGGTTGTGATGAACCATAGTCCTTCGCATGGGTCACAACTTTTACAGGACGTACCATGTTAATGCAACCACGACCACTACCCTCTGGCGGATCTTGTTCACCACCATACTGATCATGGGTCCTCGAGTTCATGTTTTTATTGTGAGGTAAAGGATTAGTCAGCATAGCTGGGCCCTGTGCTAAGAATCTTGAGGATTCATCGATATGAGGGCACAAGTAAGTGAGGTGATCTTCCTTACACAACTTGTAAGGAAATTTAACCTTACATTTAGCTTGCTTGTCCCCCCCAGCATTACAAGAATTCTTGTCATTATTATTAGCATTTTCATTCCAATTCCCACCCTTACGATTGTTCTTACCCTTCTTTTTATTCCTTTCGGGTTGCTGGTTACCCTTCTGGTCCGACGATTGCACTAAAAGCACACTCGCTGTTTGGGTGGGTTGAGATGAAGCCATGGCTTGTCCCAAATTAGATTGGTTGATTGACAATTGACTGACTTGTTTCGCAACCAAATCCATAGGTTTATAACTCACACAACCAACAATGCCATCAGCATGTGGTCCAGGTTTATCTTTGGGGTCGAAACTAGAATGCAGAGCATTGAGAATGATCTCATATAACAAACCGGATTGAGCATAAATCAAATCCAGTTCTTGCGCCCTAAAAATGGCTTGTTCCTCATTTTGCACTTTGGATGTAGAAACATCCTTCGCTATATAAGGCAATAACGACTTAAGGAACCATTCGAGGAGGAATTCTAGTGGTATAAAGGCTTTAATCAACCTCTTCCGTCTACACCACTCTTGGATATGATCTAAGATATGTGTGGCTTTATCCTGTCAAAATGTCGACAAGAGTTCCGTACCAACGTCATAACTCACTGGTAGCTGGAAGTGGTTAAGAAAAGTAATCACTAGGTCATCGAACAAAGTGAATGCCCCCCTAGGTAGCTCTATATACCATTTCATGACAAGCCTTGTAAGGGTGCGTTGAAACAATCTTAAACGGATCAAATATTAGTGTAAGGTATTTGAAGAGCACCATAGGTGAAAGGTACTAACATGTTCACTCGGATCCTCACCCGATTTGCCCTCAAATTTGGGTATGTCCGAGGGAATCTTAGTAGGGACAGCCAGCCAAGCTGAGTCATGAGCTACAGATCGTTCGTCAATCTCGACAAGTTAGGAAGATTTAGCGTTGTGAGGAAAGGGAGCCTAGGATGAGTAGGTTGATGGACCGCTCCCTGATAGTTTTGATTCACATAGGTCTGATTACCATAACCATCATGGCCTTGGTTATAGTGCCCTCCTCCCGTTTGACCTGTATAAGGTGGCATGGAAGCACCATAGTGTGGTGTACCAGCTCAAGGGTGAAATCCAATTCCCTTTTCAAAGGTAGTCCCAAAATTTCTTTAGGAAATACATCAACATATTCTCTTAAGACTGGTATGTCTTCCAATTTTAACTTATATGTCTTAATTAGGCTCTCCTCATTAGTTATTGTTGCTGCATAGGCTTTACATCCCTTCCTAACAGCTCTCTTAAGCTGTAGAGCATAAATCTACCTTATGGTTCTTTTTCTAGGGATTCCTTTTACACTTACTAGTTTTCCATCACCATTTAAACATGTGAAGGTTTTATCATAACAATTTAAAATTACCCTATGTTGTTCTAACCAGTCCATACCAATTAGTAAATCATAAGAACCAAGAGGAAATAGATTAAGTTTTGCAACAGTTTCAAAATGATCCATAACTACAGTATATTCTTTTACAAAACAAGTTACCTTTCTTTTAGCACCAGTGGCTAACTGAACCAACCAAGAATTCTCAAATTTTTCAACAGGTAACTTACATTTTTCTACCATTTTAGGTGCAATATAACTGAGACTAGCTCCAGGATCAATTAAAATAGTTACAGGGGTTTGATTTATCATACCTTCTACTTCCACCATGGAAGTTTGATATTCTGCTTGTCGATTCTCCAAGGATACGTTGATTATGGGCATCGTCCTTACTAATTCTCCAACAGTCATCTCCTCCTGTATGGTATGAATATTATTGATAGCCTTTTTCTGATTAGGACAGACTAAAGTATAGTGTGGCCATTACACTCCCAACACTTTATAGGTTCTCTGCGCTTAAAGTTCTTGGTATAATTACCATGATTATTAACCAATTCTTTACCCTTGGAATTATTCTGATTGTTTGGAGGATTATTCTTATTTCCTTGGAAATTTTTATTATTAGGATAATTTCCGGCCTTATTGTTCATAGAATTTCTGTTGGGCACAAAATCCTTCTTCTTTTGTTCATATTGATTATTATTTTTCTTGGCTTTCCAGTTGGCCAAACTCTCCTTCTTTCGATTCTATTCAAAACATAAGTTATCTTTCCTCATAGCTTCTTCCAAAGTCTTTGGATTGTCATATTCAATCTTGTCCTTAATATGATAAGGTAGACAGTTGAGGAATCACTGTACCTTTGGTTTCTCATCTACAAGGTATGGCACATACCTAAGTAGACTCAAAAACTTACTGTTTAGATCTTTCATTGTCATTGATCCTAATTTCAGCTCATAAAATTCTTTTTCTCTCTCCTCATAATATTGCTCAGACAAAAATTTCTTTTTAAAATACCTCTTAAAGGTACTCCAGTTTACATTTTTCTCTTTTATTCCCTTAACTCTCTTCAAGTCTTGCCACCAAATGTTAGCTTTTACTAAGAGATTGTATATAGCCATTCTAGCCTTTAACTGGTTAGAATAGTTATATATTTGGAAGTACTTATTCATCCCAGATAACCAGGATTTCGCTTCCTTCCTCTTCTCAGTCTCTCCATTGAAAGTTGGTGGTTTTATCTTTTTGAATTCCCCAGAAATTTCCTCATAAGGTTTGTATTTCCTCTTTTTAGTGTATTGTTTATCATCACTACTATCACTAGTAGAATGGTAATTTCATTGTTCACCAAACACCTCTGAAGATGAACTACTTTCAGTTTTAGTATGTTTCGTCTTTTTAGATTTATGTTGATGACTTGTATCTTATGATTCAGTTTTTCTACCCCTACCCTCAGTTTGAAACCTTTCTGTTAGGATCTGATTCAGCTCCTCCTGAGCCCTCAAAATCCTTTCATTCTCTTGTTTTACAGACTCCATTTCAGATTTTAGGTCTTTTATAGTTTGTAACAGTTTTGAGGAATTGGTAGTTAAGTCCTCTGGTATAGGATCTCTTGGTAAGTTTCTTGGTTCAGTAACTGGAGATTCCTCCTCTGCATATTCTTCCAGCTTTTCCATACCTGCTTGTTAAAATTCAGAACAACTTCTCTGTTGAATAAAATTTAGAAGAGAAAAAAATACATCAGCATAATAATTCAATTTACTGTTTCATAGAAGCTAGATGGGCTTCATCAAGGCCTAGTGTTTGAACCTTGTGCTTTGATACCACATGTCAAAACCCCAAATTTTCACAACAATTTTAAAATTTTTGGATAACATAAAATATTTACAGTTGCAGTTAGATAACCACTAGCAGCTAATAGGAGAAAGGAAACTGATAATAAAAGTGTTCATTAGCTTTAACGCTTATAGATTAATGCTATTTAAATTTTATATGTGATGCGAGTAATCTGCATTCAAATATTTCGCTGTATTGATGGTTTGAATGTCAAGTAGGTGAGGATTCATTTTCTAGCTAGGGCTTACTTAGCGATTGTTAACGTATCTGGATTTCTGAATATTTACAGGCTTGACAGGTAAATTTTGACCCAATAAAAGTTTATTAAGGCGATATATTAGATATAGTTTCTCTTAGCGTAGAACATACTGCTAGAGTAAAAGTTCTGTTTAGAAGACTCAAGAATCTGCAAGGTAAAGTAATGTTTCTTTTACTTGTAAAACCATATTATTTTACTTCATCCTTGTTTCATAGCGGTTATTAATGTCACCCCACTGTTTGTCTATTGTCAGTAAGATATTTATGATAGATAGAAACTTTCCTTTAATCTTTACTCTAATTGATTTGCAGTTTTAGAAGAGCTTAAGATAATATTTCATAACTCTTTCTTAGATAAGAGTCTCCATCATAATAAATTAAGCATTGCTTATCATTTTATAAATGGACCTAAGTCCTTCGAAACATAAGCCTAAAGTATTCTTCTTAATTTTGTTCCAATTAGGACTCAACATGGTTAATTATCAGCTTAACATCGCTTGTAGTTTCTGAGATATCCTCAACATGTAAATCGTTAAGATCGTGGTTGGAAATCCCATTATCGTCATGAACGACATAATATGACTATTTCACATTACCCTAATATTTGTTTATATGTGAATAAGATGCAATACAGTCCTAAGGAGTTCACTATTCTAACTCCAAATTTTTAACTTCATCTTATTTCAGTTCATCTTAGAACTTGACAAATATTATGAAGTTCCAGGATCACGTACTTATAGATTTATATCCTACATATAGTATTGTCGATTCCTTTTTGAGTGAAGGAACTATTTTTGTATATAAGTGTTATTATATCTTTATACACCATATTAGTTTAATTCTATTCTTGTGACTTAACCATTCATAGCTCATGAATATAATACCAAGTTATTTTAAGCAATTTCAAACATGTTCAATCTTAAACTAACCTCTTACTCTTTTCCTTACAAGTTTGATTATGGAAAGTTATAAGAATCCTTACATTATTGGCATTGAATTCATAAACAAGCCTTTGAGAACAAGGGCAGCGAATTCATATGAAACTCGGTTCTTTACCCAAGCTATTTATAAGGTTAAACATTATATTTAATCATTGGTATAACACTTGTTCAAAGTCAAGGTTTGACTTGTTTGGCAATGATATGGTATTGACCTTATGTTATAATATAATATCATTACATACATAAGGTAATTGATTATCAATTATTGGGTTTGTCTGAATGTAGTGGTGACTATATAAAAGAACCCACTGTGAAGCGAAAATATTTAGGTATACGTGGATCTCTCCTTGCCATGCAAATCGTGATTTAAAAGCCTTACCTTTCAACCCTAAATTCCATTGCTTCAGCGAGGGTTTCAGTCTTTGCATGGTTTGGGGTTTACTGTGGCCATTGAGGGCTTGCAGTTACTTGCCTCCAGCTCCACTGTCTACACATTACCTTTGAATATCTGTTGTTTAGAGTGAGAGCTAAAAGTCATAGCTCGTGAATGAATAGTTTTCTGCAGACACCTTGCTGTGCATGAGGGTTGTTTTTACACAGTTGATAGTTAAAGTGTTGAAGTTGTGGCTTTTGCCACTACCTTGGCTTGCTCTTGATCTAGTTGTCGATGTGGATGGAACTCACATTTAGCTGCCCCTTCTCAGGTGAATGCGATAGTTGTTGTGATCGTGGTGCCGGTCT
Source organism: Pseudotsuga menziesii (assembly GCA_001517045.1). NCBI lineage: Eukaryota > Viridiplantae > Streptophyta > Pinopsida > Pinales > Pinaceae > Pseudotsuga > Pseudotsuga menziesii. The sequence continues at coordinate 77,490 of LPNX011006390.1, forward strand.
GTCTCCTTCTTAACCCCAGTTTTCCACGTTATAGGTATGCATCGCTATTTAGAAATTGTAAACTATAAGCAATTACAATTTCAATTTTATGTAAAAAATTTTTATTATATTTTTATTTCCATTTTTGCAGGTGACAGTACACATAACCTTTGGAAGGAAACTCTTCACAATTGGACCGCCGTACAATTTACGGGTAATCCTTGGTTACCAAATGGCTCTCCCGCTTGTGTAGACCTTAGGGGGAAATGACAGTTTGAAGAAGTTACTGCATAGGTTTCTACCCAGTCTTGGGTTGTTTTCCTTCAATTAATTAGTTTTGGTTTTTGGTTTTAAAACCTCGCTTACAGCATGGTAACTCCAGCTCAATTCGTGACTTGTAATTGCTTATTCCTCATGTTTTTACCAAAGTTGATACTTGGTCTGATGTCTTTTGATTTTAAAACCCCATATTACATTATGGGTGTGTCGGCTTTAAGCTGGTTTGTAAACTCTATTTAAGTTAAATCCTTCTTGGCCTATTAAATAATATACAGTTTTCTTTTAAAGGCATAAGGGTTTTCCTTGAGCTCGAACTCAGTTTATCTTTAAGCCATTAATATGACTCTGTGAACTTTAGGGTTTGTACCCTATTTGACTATGTAAATAATAATTTTACTGTGTTTTATTTGTTTGCGTGAAAAAATTATTAGTGGCTTGACGACTGCCACTCAGTCATAATATAATATTGTTTTACTTACAAGCTCAGTAATTTCGAGCTAGGGTTTCCTTTATGAAACCCTGGTTTTGAATAATTCCTTTTAATTTATTTAATTAACTTTTTGTTACTTGTAAAGACATATAATGCTTAAGTTATTGTTATTATTTTTGTATAATGAAATTTCTTGAATTGCTTCTATATATATATATTGTCATAAGACTGTAACCAGTCTTCATTAGTTCAATTTTGTTTAATATTAATGCTTCAAATACTAGATTTATAACTTACTGTTTTCCTGTTTTTAAAATAAAGAAATTAATAAAGGGTTTTGACCCTGTAGATACTCTTTTACATGTATATCCTATTTGTAAAATTTAAAAGAAACAGTTTGTTTATAAATATACATTTATGTATAAGTTGGTTATTATCGTATTCCTATCGTTTATCTATTGAAAAGATAAAAAGAAATTGATAGTTGAACTTAGATATTTTAAATAAGTTCTTAATACCATAATTATTTTTCATATCATTTCCTGAGTTAATAGTATCTGTTAGTCTTAGACTATTATGATTAATAAATAAACTATATACTCATTCATTTATACTTTTATTGAACTGAAAGTAAACAAGTAGTTTAGTTGTATTTCTTCTACTGTATAAGCATCAGGTTATTAAGTAAAATACAGAGAAGATATGTATAAAGCATAACATAGTTTACCCTCCTGCATGTTTTAATTTCAAAAAAAAGAATAATGTACTGTGTGTAAGCATAACCTATTTTCTATTAGAGTATTTTTACTAAAATAATGATCCTTCTACCTGTGCTGAGTTATTACTCTTTCTTTTCCAGTATACTTACATAAATAAGCTAGTTAAATGATAAACATGGCTAAACAGGTCATTTTTCTTTTCTGATAAAAATCTACATACAGAAGTAAAACACTCTGATATTATGAATTTTATAATACACCTATTCATTTCAGATTCCTATCATGTCCTTCATCTATTTTTAATACATTGTCTGTGCTGGAGTACGGTCTGGTCCTTCCAGATGTGGAAAAACACAGGTTAGAATTATTTTTCATCAATTTCATATTCTTTCCTTCAATATACTAAAATATTACTAAATCTAACAGTTCACCATTAACCATTTAACATTCATTAATCAGTCAGACTCACATTTAACCATTTAACACAGTAAAACAAAAATACTGTAGAACCTGATTAAGCTAGACAACAACAATGTTAGGAGGTCATTCCTCCCTACCAACTCCTGGAAAGCAGTCAAACAACGTCTCCTTAGGACCCTTGAGCATGTTCCTGGTCTTTTGGCTGAGAACTGGTGGAGCATGCAACACAGACTAGTCCAATGACTCAGTAATTACTCTGCACTCAATAGTAAGATCCTTCAGCTAAAAAGCTACACTATATCACTTAGCAGTTAACCCCTCAAAATATTTCCACAAATTTGCTCACCATTGAATTTCTCTAAAGTACATTCACCTGAATGAATACCTCTCTAGAAAAATGAGCATCCTCAGCTCTCTTCAATGGGCATTTTTATAAATATTGCCTAGGTCTTTTGGGTCAGTTGTCATTAATTGAGCCACCTGCTCTGATCCCATTTTCTTGGGGGATCATGACCCCAAATGTAGGGAGGTTGCCACCTGCAACAGTTGGAAGTGTTTGAGGATGCTGCCACATGTCTGTTTGCTCTCCACCCAGTCTCCTCCACCAACTTGACTAGTAAACACTCTTTTAACAACTCTCCTAAGTTGTTGTCTCCACTTTTAATTATTTATAATTAAAATATTCAGAATTACATTCAATATCCTTGACTCTGTTGAGTCATCAATTACAACTTAGCATAAAATTTAACATAATGTCTTAAATAAAATCAAATAAGATAATATTATTTTTGCAAAATTGGGGCATGTGACAACAGTCCTTGCATATATCATTCATGAATAGAAATTGACTATTATTGTATCTATGTGTGTATATCATTTTTTTGTGTTTCATTTTGTTCCCTCATAAATATGGAATAATGGTATTAGAGCAGTATGCTCTCTATTTGTGTCTCTATGCATGTCCCCAACGATGTTAGGGTATAAGGATTTGGGACTAGAGCTACTTGGGCCTCTGAAACACTATCATTGTCAACACAAACGACCACACATTGTGGAAGAAAAGAGAGATGAGGGAGCAAAATATTTTATTAATTTGTTGGTCGAGGAATCCCTCATGTGACAAAGGGAAAAGATGATAGATAATTTTTCCCATATCCTTTGACGACTACTAGCAAAAACATACATGTATTCATCAAACAACCACTTTAGAGGCACCTCTCCCTTGAAGGTACAAGTTAATTTTAGTATTTTGAAGGTCAGACAAATGCAGATGCTTTGGAAAATTGGTTAAATTTGCTAGAAGGGTATTTCTCTATACACAATTTTACGTATATAGAAAATATTACCTTTGTGCTCCTTAATGTTGTCTCCCATGTCAAAAAATGATGGGATGCTTACTGTAAGAAAAAATCCATAGAGGAGTATAGAATGTTTTGGATCAATCCCACTTGGGCCTCTTTTATGGATTCCGTGAAGGTTTTGGTACAAGTTAATTTTAATATTTTGAAGGTCGGACAAATGCAGATGCTTTGGAAAATTGGTTAAATTTGCTAGAAGGGTATTTCTCTATACACAATTTTACGTATATAGAAAATATTACCTTTGTGCTCCTTAATGTTGTCTCCCATGTCAAAAACTTATGGGAGGCTTACAGTGAGAAAAAATCCATAGAGGAGTATAGAATGTTTTGGATCAATCCCACTTGGGCCTCTTTTATGGATTCCATCAAGGAATAATATTACTATATTGGAAACTATTACCATTAGTATAATATGAGATGGACCACACTACATCAGGAGAGGGACCAAATAGTGTCAGAGTTAACAAATACCTTCCATACCTTGTGCACCAAGTTGGGTATCAGAGACTCTGAGTGGCATTAAGTTGCTCTAGAATATTGTGGGGGTATACATAGGTACATCCAAACATAAATGGAGTTTTTGGACGTCTCTTCACTCCGATCCACTTATCGTTATACTATCAAAATTGAAGAAAACTTTAAGCAGAGGAATAAGAGGGAGTTTGGATCTACGAATGCAACATAGTAGAAGCAACTAAAAGGAAACCCTAATACACATAACAAAGGGAAAAGAAAGGATGGACAACCTCAAGAAAAATAAATTAATATGCAAGAAAAGAAGGGTAATTGGAAGATGAAAAAGACATTAGGAAATGGTGTGAGTTGAACCATAAATTCCTCTAAAACAACACTAATGAATGCCGCTCAAAGAAGTCATTGGTGGATGACGTAAAATCCTTAGAGTTAGATCCAAATATCGACTCTAATTTAGAGGCATACTAGGGTAAACAAACCAAATATGTAGAACCCAGTGCCACAATCACTAAAACCAAGGTCAAGTTGAAATGTCTCTAGCTTGTTCCCTGGTTTAAAATGTAATTTTAAAAAATATTTTTGAGTGCCTTAATGGCATAACTTTGTTTATATTTTTTTAATTATTAATATAAAAGAAAAAAAACTGAAATGTGGCTGATGTAGATGCTAAAATATTTGAGGACTCATGTATTCACATCATGGAATTTTGGATTTCCTGAATAAAATTGTGACTTGCTAGGATGAAGATGGTAACATTTTCCAAATCCAAAAGACTCCTAGAACGGTTTGTGTAAGAAAAATATTAGCTACATAGATGAAGAGATATACTAGGAGGGGTTTCCAGTTGTACTATGTTGGTTGTGCTATGGAGTTACCAGCAAAGATAGAGTCACATGCATAAGAAATTCGTGTACTCAACTATTTTGAGGATGTATTTCATGATGCTCTTGGGTTGCCTCCAAAATGTGACATTGATTTCACAATTGACTTGGTTCCTGGAGTAGTTTCTGTGTCTAAACCTCCTCATAGGATGAACACCCTCTAACTGAAGGAATTACATATACAATTGGTAGAATTTCTATAAATGGGTTACATACTCCCAAGTGCTTCTCCCTGAGGATGTCTAGTGTTGTTTGTAAGGATGAAGGAAAACACCTTGTGGATGCGCGTGGACTATCGACAATTGAATAAATCCACCATTAAGAACATATACCAATTTCCAAGGATAGACAACCTCTTTATTAACTGAGAGTGGCAAAGGTATTTTCCAATATTGATTTGAGAGATGGGTATCACCAGGTGTGCATAAAAAGATGAAGACATCAGGAAAATTACCTTCATGACCAAGTATGGGAATTATGAGTATACAGTGGTACCCTTTGGGTTAACAAATTCCCCAACAACTTTTATGTGCTTGATGAGTGGTGTGTTCAAAGGGTTCTTGAACAAATTCATAATAGCCTTCTTAATGACACTTTGGTTTATTTCAAGTATGAAGAGGAACATGAGGAGAATCTTTGAATCACTTTGTAGATTCTGAGGGAGAAAAAATTATATGATAAGCTTAGAAAATGTTCCTTCTACAAAAAGAAGCTTTTGTACTTGGGTCACATAATATCTGAGGATGGTGTGGCAGTGGACCCTGTAAAGATTAAAGTAGTTCGTGAATGGCCTACTCCTGGGAACATGACAGAGGTTAGATTGTTTATGGAATTAATATGTTATTATAAAAGGTTCGTATAGTCCTTCTCTTGGATTGCAAATATGATTACTTCCTTACAGAAGAAGAATGTGAAGTTTGTTTGGATCTAGAAGTGTGAATAAAGTTTCAGACTCTTAAAAGAGTTGCTCACATGTTCTCAAGCGTTAAAACTTATGGATCTTGATAAGAGTATGTGGTTTGTACAGATGCATCATTTGAAAGACTAGGTGGAGTCCTAATGAAAGAAGGGAATACGATTTGTTATGAATCATGGAAGCTACAGGAGAATGAGAAGAACTATGCTACTCATGATTTGAAGTTAGCATCCATAGTTCATGCACTCCAAATGAGGGGGAATTACCTCTTGGGGAGCCAGTTTGAATTAAGGACTGATCATCATAGAATTAAATAATTTTTTGAGCAACCTTAGTTGAATGTGAGACAAGTCAAGTGCGTTGAATTTTTAATTGAGTTCAACTTTGAAATTAAGTACATAAAAGGTAAGGAAAATCATGTGGTTGATGCACTCACTAGAAGAATTCAGACAATGGAAGTTTTCATTGTTAGTGAATGGAAATCAGACCTAAAAATCAAGTTGCATGATGCATTGAAGATAGATGATCATTATATCCTAGTTGCAGCATTGCTACATTCAGAAAACATGCCTTTGAATTTTTCAAATTATTCATTAGCTAAAGGTGGCACTTTTCATTTCCAAAGCAGAATGTATGTACCAGATGAAGGTGACTTGAATGAGTTTATACTTCAAGAGATGCATAATGTTCCTTACGTAGGTCACCCTAGATACCATAAGACTTTACAATAGTAAAGAAAGAGGTTTACTGGCTAGGTATGAAGAAGGAGATAGCCAGGTACATTACTTAGTGTTTGTATTTTCAAAGGGTGAAATCAAAGCATAAACATCTTGGTGGCCTACTCCATCCATTACCCATTCTGGAATGGAAGTGGGATGTAGTGACTAATCATTTTATTACCAAATTTCCAAGGACATAGAGGTAACATGATTCTATTATGGTGGTGGTTGACAATCTTACAAAGACATCCCACTTAGTGCATGTACAATTGACTTTCAAAGAAACTAATATAGCATAGATTTACATGAGAAAAACTGGTAGGTTGCATTACATTCCTAAAGCCATAGTCTCTAACCATGATAAAAAATTCACTTCTAACTTTTGGAGGGGTTTTCTCAAGGAATTCAGAACTAAATGATATCTTAGTACAACCTGTCAACCTCAATCAACCTGTCAACAACAAGGAAGGTGTACATTTTAAGAGGAAGGGGAATGTAATGTCCCTGGCTTGTTGCCCAATTTAAAATGTACTTTTGATAAATATTTTGGAGTTCCTTAATAAGATAATTCTATTTATATATATTTTTAATTATTAATATCAAAGAAACAAAATTGGAATGTGCATGCAAAAATATTTGGGGAATCGTGTATTTGCCCATGATAGTGAGCAAAGAGGGTAATAATAACCTAGTGGTTAACACTATGACTTTGTTTGACCCTGCAAACTATGAATGTACCTTTAACCTTTTCACTAAACATTAATCCCCCTCATTAATTAATCTCGTATACCTATTTGATGAGTTAAAAGTGGGATTAGTTGAAAATATTCCAAGTATTGCATGGAAGTGATGGATCCATGCAAGGTTGGTGGAATTGAGCTTGGGAAAGGAGTCCCAAGATTTTGGAGGTGTGTGTGGTATGCTAGAAGGAAGCAAGCTTGAGAGAGAGAGAGAGAGAGAGAGAGAGAGAGAGAGAGAGAGAGAGAGAGAGAGAGGGTGAGTAGAGAATAGAACAACATTCATGATGGGCTATGAGAAAGAAGTGGGCGATGAATTTTGTTATGGATTATTTTTAAAGCATAGAGGAAATCTACAAGAGCAGCATAGGACGATAATTGACTCTTATGTTTGAGCTTACATAGAAATACATTATGTTGCACAGGTTATGCAGAAGCATCATGCAAAGGCAGACTGGTTGGTTAAACATGGTTGTAGAGAGTAGTATTGAGATTGGGTGCAATGCGCTGCAGACAAATTGTTTAGCTACTAACCCAACTTGTGATTGACTCAATTAACATCTTAGGTGGAAATAAAATCAAGTCTACATCTTGAGTGAATTACCAATCGTGACTATGATCAGAGGTTGTTGTGTTGGTGAGAGAACGTGAGTTCCTTAACCAGATTCTTAAGCCTTTGTTTTTCCTCTAGTATTACCAGTGAAGTGGAAAGTAGTGCTTGAAGTCAACTTAGTGGAATTCTAGGCACAAAGGAAAGTAACGGTTATCACTCGTATGCAAGTGGAATGAATATGAGTTAATGAATTGCATAGTTTGACATGGATTTGGTTGAAAACCGGTAACTCTTGTATGTCAAGTGCTGAACCTTGAGAGAACTTGAGATGGTGAGAATTCTATGGTGAATGCATGAGTCTCATCTTGGGGGTGGAGTTATACTGAAAGATATATGAGAAGGACTACCTATGGTTGGGTGGAGTGTGGCTGCCACAATTCTAGTTACCAAACTATTGCATTCAGATAAGTGTTTTACTCATATGATGAATGATGAATGTTTAAGTATATTGGTTGTTCTAGAATTATGGATTATGGTTCATGAATGAATGTTATGGATTTTGAAAGATCCATGATGTGTATTATATTGTATGACTGTTATGTTATGAGTTTATTTACTTGAATGATTAATATGTTATGGGATGATTACTTGTGCTTATGTTTGGAATACAAGGAACAACATGTTGATTTATTTGGATTAAGCCTTAGCTGGACATTGGCAGAATAGCCAATAGGATCCAAAGGTTGTTGTTTGGATTTGTGTGTATGTGGTTAAACATTTAGTTTTCCTCAGATGGACATAGGAATTATTGCTAATAACTGTTTGAGGTTGTTATTTGTTCCTCTATCAAATGCATTTATGCTTTAGAAAGACATGTGAAGAGTAGTCCACATGTATCCATTGAGGATTTAATTATTGCATGTATGATACTTAAATTAATTTAAGTGATGAATGCCCTAGTTGGTTATTAACATGAAATCCAATCGGTTTCAAGGGTTGTTGTGTTGTTTCTTGTTTGAATGGGAGTGGTTCATCCCTAATTGAACATTGGAAAATAAGTCAATAAGCTCCAAGGGATGTAATTGCTTTCATGTGAGTAGGGTTGTTTATGCACATAGGTATTTTAGTTGTAGCTATTTAATTTATTTTGAAATGAAGTCAAAAGAGTAATTGTATTCCCTAATGTTGTCGATGGGCCAAAGGCTTCGAAAAGTTTTTTTGCTTGTTTCAGTGCGATAAGGAGTTAATACTTAGTAATCCAGTGGTTGCATTTTTATTAAAGTATGTAAATTGTTGAAAGCCTTTGATTCTTCATCCCTGAGTTGATGGAATGAGTTTAATTGTATTGAATTTTATTCCTTTGTTAGTGGACCAGTGGAGCTGATTGAAATGCATTGAATTGGCTCAAAATTTCCATAGAAATCCATGTTTGGAATGCATGAGTTATTTTTATTTTTAATTATTCTACTGGTTTGATTTATCTTGTTTTTGCTAAGTTTCGGAGGTTTGTGGAAATCCTGTTGAAGGTCATTTCATGTTGCAGTCATTGTTTCCTTAGTTGTTTTTCTTCCTTTTTGTGTGGTATGGTCCATAAAAGTATGGGGTTGGATAAGTCCCTAGGTCCCGAGTAACCACCTGTCAACACTTCCCCAACTTATTGCCTTGTTTTCTTAGGGTTTTCCTTATGATCTGGTGGGCTAATTTACCAGGTCAATGGAGTTGTATTTTGTCGTGAGCCTATGGGAAAGTGTCAATTCCTGACTGCTGATCTCTGATGTGCCCACATTTGGAATTAGAGGTTAATATGGATTTTGATTAAGTTTTTATTTGTGGGCCCAACTCTCAACCTCTGATAGTCAACATTGGAATTCAGATCTTGGGAGTGGTTTTTGGTTGTGCTGATTATTGGTGTCGACTCTCACATTCTGATGCCTCGACATCAGTATCAGATTCTAGGAGGGGACATCTTGTGTTGTCCTGTTCTCTTGTACCGAATCCCGACCTTCGATGTGTTGACGTCGGGAATAATAAATCAGGAGTGTGTTTTTGTGTTTTCATTTTATCGTGCCAACTCTTGATCTTTGACACACTGATGTTGAAAGTTAAAAGTTGGGATATTTTCTTTTGTTATTTTCTGTTTTGACTTTGTCGATCTCCAATTGTTGACATTGGCAATGTTGTGATCGACAGTTTGAAGTCAGGGTTAGGGTTTTAATCCCGTTAAAGGAAGTTTTGAATTGTTTATATTTTTTTTTATTTTGGTTTTCAATGTTTGAGCTTCCATTGTGAAGAGATCTACTTGTTTCTATTTCTTTTGTTAATTTGAAGAAAAGTTGTTTGAATGTTGTTCGTTTTGGTTTTGGATATTAAATCTCTGTTATTTTTGGGTAGTGCTAGTGGGAGTGTTCCTCCAACCCAACAAACCAAAGGAGTTAGAGAGAGGTGAGTTCCTTTTTCACTCGCATATATGGGTGAAGGTGTTCCGTTACATTTAATTATTGTTAGTGAAATCCAAAAGAACGTCATATTAGCATAGGTTATCAATGAGTTGGAGTTGTCAAGGACACCACACCCGCAACCATACAAAATCAGGTGGCTCATCCATGGTTGAGATATCCACATCAACGAACAGTGTCACCTACTGTATGGCATTAATCCCTTAAAGGATGAGGTCTTGTGTGATGTTTGATTCCCCCCTTGAAGTTTGTGATGTTCTTTTAGGCTATCCATATATGTGGAAACATCATAGTGCACAAAGGTCAATCTAAAAATGGAAATTTTTTCCTCTTAATGATTCGTTCTCATAGTGAATGGAAGGTCTCATCCACATCTATTGCCTCCACACAAGGCCTTTCTACACAATTAAAGAAAGTGGACAAAGTTTTGGAATAATACCAAGACATCTTCACCTCACCTATCGGAGTGTGTCTACATTGTCTAGTTAAGCACTCAACTGATATAATATGTGGTGTGGATTTAGCTAATGTGCCACTATATCAATGCTATGATCTTCTGGAAAATGAGGAAGGACTAGATTAAAGAGTTGCTCCAAAAGGGGCACATTCGACCCAGATCCTCACCTTGTGGAAGCCCAATCGTGCTGTTGTAATGGATAATTCACCTAATAACCTAGGTCTGGGGGTTACCAACATACTCTAACACTTGCAGACAATTTGACTTTAAAAGTATCAAATAGGAAATAGGAAAGTAGCAGGACTTACTTGTATTAAACAAAGGTTGATCCTAGCTATCTTCTTCCTCTTTGTTCCACTTCCAAAGTCTCCAGGATAGTTCCTCCTTCACCTATTAACAGAGACTCTTCCAAATACAATATGATTCATATATAAAGATGCAGGTTAGGCAAATCATATATCATACTGAAATGTAAACATTTAACAATCTACAACACATGAAACACATATGGAAGAAGTAATCTCTTTATTAACAATACTGGAAAGAGTTTAGGTTACAACCCAATGTCTGAGACAAGGACTCCTCTGTCACCAAAGGACTCTGAGTTTCTCTGCTCCAAATATTTCTGTAGACAATCCACCAGCATAACTTTGCTCTCCCAGTATGACTATCCAACACCCTCCCCAAGGTCTCTATTTATATGAATGAAATGAGGCAGTTCTCGAAGGTTAGGGAGGTTATAGCAGTTAATGGGATTAAGTTAAATGGCTGAACTAATCTCCCATTAACTCGATGTTTTATAATTTAATTTTGAGGAAACCATTCGTGGGTCTATAGTAGAGCAACCCGCGAATGATTCACGACTCTATATAAGTGCAACCCGCAAATACAAGGATTCGCGACTTGCTGAACAGAAAACTCGCGAATGATGCGCGAGTTGTCAATAGAGATAGTCACGAATACAACTCAAAATGGCAAAATGGCAAAGTAATCAGCTGGGTATATAGAGAATGTATTTCATCATAAACCAAGGTATAGTGAATATAGGCAAACCTCAATCCATAAGTGTCCTTTTGTGTGCCAACCTGAGGGAAGTCGGCACTCGGACGGAGAGGTGTCGAAATACATTATAATATTAACTCTAAAGAAACTCAGAAATCCAGTGGAGAAGAAGGAGTACCTGAAACCAATACATAATAATGTCATATACAAGGTTACATCTGAGGATACTATGTTCAATTTATTGGAACACGAGCTCCTTTACAATATTTGATTACATCATATGATACGGGTAAAAACCACGTATAGTACAAAGGTGGATCAAAGCCACAATACAATAATGATGAGTCTTCAAAGATCTGGAAGCTGGATATAGAAATGGAACATAGTCTTGCACAACTTAGTTCGTAAGGGAGGAACTAAGGTCTTCATATAGGATCCCAAAGAACCTGTACAATCCAAGCCATGTGAATAAGGGTAAGCTGAAGTCGAACATGGAGAGGATTCAACAGTTTGTCAACCAATAGATGATAATTGACAATTGAAGCAAAGGAGTTCACCAATGATGAGAGTGAATCCAGAGGTACTATCGTCAAAACTCTAGGTCTTCGTCATTAGGAAGTGCTGAAACAGAACCATATTGTGATAGGGAAGGCAATAGATCCTCCAATGGATCACAAGAGTGACTAGGAACTGGGCAAAAGAAGATAGACACAAGTAAATGGATAACAGATATAACAGTAATGGGATCAGGCTATATATCAGACTTTGGGAAGAATCCTTGAATAGTGAGCACGACACAGAGCTGACCCAAGGCAGTGTATAACAAATAGATAGGACAACTAGACTTATCTTTCATGTAGGAGACATGATCAGATTCCCCAGGTATAAAGGACAAGAGGAGGAGTCAGAAAACTCAAAGTGATAGCTGAACACAGATGTACACTGAAAAATGGATATCGGGAGGCAAAGAGTGCTATGTTCAAGGATGACATGCTGCCATTACTGAAAACAAGAGAAAACTTCTTCCTTTCCTTCCCTGTTCAGTTTTAACGAGTCTAGGAAAGCCAACTCGGTTCCCTCTTCATTTTTTAACAAGCTTGAAGAGATGGGAAAATAATGCTTGATAGTGTCACTGATTCGTGGATTTAATGAGCCCGAACTAGTACATGGTCATGTGGTATTTTCACATTTAGAGAGTCTGAAAATGCCAAAGAAGACTCCAGGGGGGTCCTTTTTCGTCCAATTTAGTCTCTTGAGGCCGAAAAAGTATAAAACAAACCACAAAAGAACTCTCTTAACTTCCGAAGAAGAAAAGGTGAACCTTTTTCGTACTTAGTCAGGAAGGTCCGAAAAAGGTTAAATTACCACCTACCCAATGCTCCTTCCATAACAGCATAAAATATCTTGACTTTTACAAGTGTGAAGGAAAGCAAGATCACTCGGAAAGATCCATTTGGTTACGAGAAATGGGGCTTACAATAATAAACTCGTTGCTTTGTTCTTTAGTTTTTAACGAGCATGACAAAGACACAAAGTACACTCGGAATCTTTTTCATGTTTGGGTCCATAGCATGAAAAAGAGAAAACTAAGCTCACACCGGGTGTTCCTTTTCCGTCCAATTTAGTCCCTCAGGTCCGGAAAAGTGATAAACCTATACCTGAGAATACTCTTCTCAATTCCGAAGAAAAGAGAGTGATCCTTTCTCGTATTATTCTGCATGGTCCGAGAAAGAGATAACCTACCACCAATGCAGATGCCCGTTCACATATTCTTAACGAGCTTGAATGGATGAGATAACTCGGCATTCAAGTCTATTTTGAAGGAGTCATACCTGGGCCTAAAGAAACTCCATAGGGTCGGGGAGTCCTATAAAGGGATAGCTTGTAAAAAGAGATTCATAAGAAGCTCTATTTGGCGTGAAAAATAGCTATGAGGAAACCCCTGGGCCTGAAACAGTGACTGAATGAGTATCAAAGGATGGCAATGGCATATAAAAGATGATACTCATGACAAAGGGATCCTAGCCACGGAAGAAAAATGGTAGAGACAAGGGACTAATGGTTTAAATTACCATAGTCCGTGGCAAAATGTTGCATACTAAGGTTAATGTGGAGTGATAAGTTGCCAACATGTGTTGGAAAGAGCAAAAACCACCCTATAGAAGCATCAACACTTTGAAAAAGTAGGTCAACTTGTTCCAAGGCACAAAGGAGGTAAGATTAGTCAATTGGCATTTCAAACTATACAAAAAGACCCACTTAACGAAATATTATTTCTATAAATAGTGTGAAAATTGAAACATTTCTTACCATTTGCACTTTATGAACCAAAAAGGAAAGTTTACCCTCTATCTTTGATCGCTCGCTGTGGACAATTAGACTGTCGAAATTCAGATCCGTCAGCTTTAGGTAAATCTACACCCTGAGCTCTTCAATTTGATCCAAACAAATTTTAAATTTAATGGTCAATTCAGTTTATTTCATCAACATAAAAAATGGCAAAATGTATTCACGGGTTTCCACGCATGAAAGCCACAAATACGCATTTCATGCGTGAGTTGCTGCGTAGGAAAGTTGCGAATGGCTTGTGACTTGTCCCAATGGACAGTCGCACATGCTACGCAATAGATAAAAGCTTTAAAAATAGGTCAAATTTTTAAATTTTTGTGATGAATTACTGAATCAAACTATGTGTTTTTTGTCAGGAAAATATGGTGCTGGAGTGGAGGGAGAGGGAACATGAGATGATGGACCAAGCGGCTCTCCAAAGCCCGCCTACCATCCAAGCATTGCGGAATAGTGGGTTGCTCAAGTTCTTTTGCAATTCGCCAATGCAAGCCAATGTCCGCATACTAGAGTTCTTGGTCAACTACTGGGACCATGACTTGGGGATGTTCAATGTCTAGGGTGAGACTTTGGAGCTTACCGTGGAGGACATCTATTTCATAACCGGATTATCACATCGGGGAGCACCGGTGAACCTGGAGGGCACTAGCAGGGGTGGTGACCCCTTGAGTGTCCAGAACTATGTCAATGTATTTTGCAGGCCTGGTACTCAAAAGAAGGGCAACCACGTTCTCATCATGGACATACAGGATTTCACACTGCAGGTACTAGCCAGTACTATTGTTAGACCTTCAGGGTCATCAGGACTACACATGGCCACCAGGACTCAGATGAGAGTGGCGGTTGATTGCTTTAGATGCGCCCTTTATGACTGGTGCTTGGGAATTGCCCCCATCATGAAGAGGCAATTATCCGATTGTAGGAGAGGAAGACGCAAGAACTTCGGTTATGCGAGTATATTGGTTGTGTTCTTCTTTGAGAGAGTGCCAGCTATGAACCCTGCGATACCCTTAGAGGTCAGGCATCCACGTCAACCGAGGCTGAGCATGTGGGGCGATATCTTCCTCCGACAAGGAGGAGGAGACATAGTACAAAGCATGTATGATGACGATTTTTATACATGGTGGGAACAGCAGGTGCCAGCATTGGAGCAGTTTCCATATGTCGGATTAGATTTCCGAGGTGATCCTGACTTAGTCCTCCCTCCAGGAGGAGCATGGGGAGAGATGGGTAAGTCTTTTTAATTTTTTATCATTATCAATTTTTTATGGATTTTCAAATGATATGATATATACATATGCACAAGTTTAAATCCTACTCATGTTTCAAAATGCAGATATTGGACCGGTCCGCCCTGCAGGGCACCCACGTACCTTCGTATGTCCTGTAGCAGGAGGATATCCTGGACTGATCCAGGTACTCGAGGCGAAGCTGACCAGGCTTACTGAGTGGGTACCTACTATATGGATAGAGAATCTCCCTGCAGCCATACAGGAGTTCGTAGTTGGGGTTCCACCAGCTTGGCTATGTCTTTTCAGACGGGTAGCTAGGGCAGTAGTGGTATACAGAGATGCGGTGGAGGCTTCCGAAGCCGAGGATGCTGAGGAAGCTAGGGGGCACAGAGATCACAGGGACCAAGAAGGTCCTAGCGGCCATGGCGTCCAGGCATAGATCTAGGGCATTTTGATGGATGATGATCCACATTTTTGTATATTTTGTATATTTTGGGATCTATGGATCAGACTTTACCTATCCTATGTATGAACAGATATTTACATATATATATATAGTGTGTTTGGTTGTCAGCTTATGTATGTGCTGTATATTTCATAAAATGTGTGTGAGATGCCAGTATAGAATGTAATTAGCATATGCATCAGTTAATGAATTTTGGTTTCTTGGAATGTGATTGAAAGTAATTACTTCAAAATGTCTTTCCAATGAACGTATTCGCATAAACTGACGTAACAACGTAGGATTACTCACCTGGTAAGCTCGATTGAGCTGGGAGACAACCAACTGAGAATCCAAACGGACCTCGAGCTGGGTGATGCCGCGTGACAAAGTATCCCATAAGAGCTCAATAACAGCCCTATATTCAACAACATTATTAGAGGCAGGACCTAGGCAAGCGCCTCCCGCTGCAACAAGCTGTCCTGTGGGGGAATCGATAACCCATGCTGCTGAAGCCAAGTTACAAGTGTGACGGCTGGCGCCATCAGCAAAACCTACATACATTTCGGAAGACATTTGCAACAACCAGCAGATAGTATAAAAAACAAAACTAACAACCTAATGTACATAAAATACATACACTAATATACAAGAAAAAGTGCTAAGCCTAAGCGTAGTACTTCTTCAAATAGAGCCCATTTCTAGGCTCAGGAAGCTTATTCCCATCATAATCCATTAATTCATATGCGCCCTTACTTAACACTTTTGACACGACATAGGGTCCCAACCACATAGCCTTGAATTTTCCTGCCCCCAGAGGCTCTTTATCTTGGTCCCGGAGCAAGACAAGTTCCCCTTCAGAAAAAATTCTAGGTTTGACCGTTTTATCATATTGGGATTTAACCCTATTTTTATGAGCCTAGTTCGTAGTCAACTCATCTCTACATTGCTCATCAAGGTGTTCTAAATGAAGTAAACGCTCTTCAAGCTCAGTCGTATCAGGTAGCACATGAATGGCTATCTGCAAGGATGGGATTTCGCATTCAATCGGTGTAATAGCTTCCACCCCGTGAACGAGTTGGAAGGGGGAAAACCCCGTAGAAGTCTTGACATTGATTCTGTAGGCCCAAAGAGCTGGATATAACATGATATGCCAATTAGAATGGGCTGTATTAATAGTCCGTTTAAGGATAGTTTTTAAGGTCTTGTTTACAGCCTCGACCTGACCATTAGCTTGTGGATAGTAAGGAGAAGAATGTTCTTATCGAAATCCAAGCATGGTGGTCAGCTCAGTCATCATGTTATTTTGGAAATGACTTCCATGGTCAGTGACAATCACTTTGGGGATACCAAACCTAGAAATAATCTGATTAAACACAAAGTGAGCTGCCGTTTCCCCATTGTCTTTAAAAGTAGGCATTGCCTCTGCCCATTTCGTAAAATAGTCGACAACGACAATGATGTATTTGTGCCCCCCATCCAAGGTTGGGTTGCATGTCATATAATCAATCCCCCATTTCATAAAGGGGCCTACTGAGACAACAGGAAACAAGGGAGCAGGATGGGACCACATTTTTCTGGTATAAAGCTGACACGAATGACAGCGCTTTACTGCTTCCACACAATCTTTAAAGATTGTGGGCCAGAAATAACCAGCACGCAAGATTTTCTGGGCCGTTGCTAACCCAGATAAATGACCCCCACATGCTCCACTATGAGATTCATTTAGGACAAACTCCGCTTCCTCATGAGTAAGGCAATGATGCAAAACGAAATCTACCCCTCTTCTATATAAGGTATCTCCTATTATGAGGTAGTTTTTAGCATGAAGTCGTAACTTACGTCGGTCTTACCTAGAGTAAGCGGTAGGATACTTCGAAGTCTGGAGATATATAAGAATATCTCCATACCAAGGATCAGAGGTGGATATAAGGAAGATGTGCTCATCTGGGAATGAGTCATCCTCAATCACTACATCTTCTTCCATAGGGAACTCTGCTATAAGCTCAACAAACACTAAGGACTTCTTAGATTTAGCGGATTGAAACACCAAGTCAAACTCCTGGAGAATGACTATCCATTTGTTGAATTTTCCCCCAACAATCCTTCGGGATAAAACATATTGGAAAGGGTTTACATCCGCCACCACAGTAGGGGTCCTCAGTAAGATGTAGTGCCGTAACCTCTGTACAGCATAAACAGCCGCTAAGGCTAACTTCTCGACGTGGGAGTACTTAAGCTCAGGCCCAACCAAAGCACAACTAAAATAGTAGATGACATGCTCAACGAGCTTATCATCCTCCTAAATTAAGACTACCCCAATGGTCGACTCTGACGCAGCCAGATATAATATGAAATCCCTAGAGTAATCTGGTGGGCGTAATAAAGGAGCCGACAACAAGGCTTTCTTTAATGCCTCGAACGCGAGTTGTGCAGTTTCATCCCATACAAATGGGGTGTCCTGTTTAAGCAGGTGCATGAAACCTTTAGTGATCTTGGCATAATTAACGATAAAACGTCGAAGGAAGTTAGACTTTCCTTGTAGACTTTGAAGTTGCCTAAGTGAGCGAGGAGGAGGCAGATTTACAATGGCCTCCACTTTCAAAGGATCCACCTGTATGCCTCTATTAGAGACAATGAATCCAAGAAGTCTCCCTGACTCGACGAAAAAAACACACTTGTGGGGATTCAAGCAGATTTTATAGTATCTGCATCGTTCGAGTATCAACCTTAAGTGATCTGGGTGATGGATCCTCTTGCGAGAATGAGCGGGCAGATCATCTAGGTATGGTTCAACAATGGCTTTTATATCGTGAAAAGCAAAGTTCATGGCTCGTTGAAAGGTAGCCCCCGCATTTTTCAATCCGAAAGGCATTTTCCTATAAGTGAATGTACCCCAAGGGCAAATAAAATCCGTTTTATGTTGGTCTTCCAGTTTGATTTGGATTTGATTATAGCCGGAAAAACCATCCATAAATGAAAATACTTCACTACCCGCACATGCATCTATGATCTGATCAATAAACGGTGTAAGGTAATTGTCCTTGGGACAGGATTTGTTAAGGTCTCGAAAGTACATACAAACGTGAATAGCCCCTTGCTTTTTATCAATAGGAACTGGGTTGGACACCCACTCAGTCAAAGCAATGGGATATATAAAACCTGCTTTCAACAGCTTCTCAACTTCCGCTTTCACAGCCGCCGCTTTACGCGGGTTCACGGGGTGTAATTTTTGTCGAACCGGTTTAGTGTCAGGGTAGGTTTGAATTTCATGTTGGACAATAGATGGATCTATGCTTGGCATCTCCTCATATGACCAGGCAAAGATATCGCGGAATTCCTTGAAAAGGGAAGTATAAATGGCAATCTCCTCCGGAGAGCAGTTTGCACCTATATAGATATTTTCCATGACATCGAGTTTGACAGAGATATTGATAGGTATAGTAGTGGAAATGTTTTCCATATTCCCCTCGGCAAACACTCCTTCTCTAGGCAAAGGGTTAAGAGGTATCTCAACATCTCCAGACAGTCTCACTTTAAAATCTTGGTTTTCAATATTGCTTAGGTCTGGAAGGAAATAAGAGCGGTGATGAAGATCCTCACATATCTTATCACATCCGCACATAGCTTCCAGAATAGCTTCATCGGATGGTAAAACGGTTTCTAAGCAATCTATCGAATGTAAAGAGTTTTCTCCCCATGCGAGCAAATAGACTTCTTCCAGATCGTCTGAGACTGTAAGAGGATCTGGAATGGGATTAGCAGTGGCTTGGGTAATAGCTTGATATGCCACTTCCACTGCTGATAAGGGCACTTCCGGTTCCTGGGGGGTTGGGAGGACCCAAGGATCAGTCCTATCGACCACCGTAGCGATAGACTTCCCCACACTAGTAGAACCGATATAAAGGACTGGGGCTGGAATGCCGAATGTGCCCATCAACGACGCGTACATTCCTTCCCCCAAGCTCTGTGTAGCAGGCTTGGCCTGATCAACCAATGGCATAGTGGAATATTTAGACTCTAAGCGGCCTTTTCGAGTAAAATCAAGTTGTTCAACAGTGACCACCTTGCCCTCATGTGGAAAAACCACAACACGAAAGACAGCGGATGCAACAACAGACATTGCATAGGTCCAATTCCTACCCAGAAGAAAATTATAGTCCAGGGGAGCATCAATCACTTCAACTTCAATAGAAACTACTTTCCCTACCAACTTAATCTCAAAAGCTGGCAAGATACCATGTGGACGGAAAGACCTTTCGTCGAAAGCAGTAAGTAAAGTGTTTGATGGGACGAGCTCTGGGGATCCAAGAGATTTCCAACAGGCCAGGGACACAACACATGTAGAGGCTCCCTCATCAACAACTGCCCTTCCAATGGTCTTACCACCATGGACGACATCTATCGATAGGGCTACATAGTAAGGGAGGTGAATTTTGACATCAGATAGATGAAATTTCGCTGTGAGACTCGAAGAGTCCATGCTACCTAAAGCTGCTAAGAGGGCATCCCGCTGGGAGGGACAACTCTATAGCACCTCCAAAGCCGACATTGCACACGGTGTCTGAGCTAGATCTTCAACCACTGAGTAGTTGGAAGCATCCCTATTCGGGTTATGCAAAGTCTTCTTAAAGACACCTTTGGGTATCTTTGGCATTATTTCCGTAGGTTTCTCTATAGTGAGAGGGTTGGAAGGTTCACCTACAACTTTACCCTTCTCTTGAGTCTTATTCTCATAGTTCTTGTTCCTAGTTTGTAACAAAGTTGAGGATCTGACCATGTTGATATAATTAGGGTCAGGAGCAGTTTGACTACCCCCTGCTACGGTAGAAGCTGAAGCAGAATTCTGCCCTTGGGGAAAAGGATCCTTCAGGACAGCGGTTGGTTGAGCTTGGAGCAGCTTCTGAGCTTGATCCATGAGGGGACAAAGATGAGCAAGATGGTCCCCTTGGCACAACTTACAAGGGAACTTCACTTTCTTCTTATATTTTTTGCCCCCATCAGCATTGTTTGCGGGCTTAGGCTTGTTTTGATTTTGGTTTCCCTCCCCCTTTTTTCCTTTCTTCTTATTTTTCCTGCCGGGCTGCTGATTACCCTTCTGAGAGGTTTGAGAAAAAATGTTTGCATTTTGGGGAGAGGGGGTAGCCTTTTCTACCTCCGTCGTAGACTGTTTGACAGACAACTGGTGAAGTTGTTTTGTCAAAGAATCTACAGTGGGAGAGGTCACGGACCCAACCACACCATCGGCATGGGGTCCAGGCTTGGGTTTCTCGGCCTCATGAGAAGGCCTTGGTGCCTCAGGGATGATTTCATATAGAATCCCAGACTGTGAATAAATCAAGTCCAACTGCTGGGCCCTGAGTATGGCTTCTTCCTCGCTAGTCACTCCTGATGTGGACACATCCTTAGATATATAGGGCAATAATGACTTAAGGAACCACTCTAATAGAAACTTAGGAGGGATGGTGGCTTTGATAAGGCTCTTTCACCTCCTCCATTCTTGGATATGGTCTGAGATATGGGTAGCCTTGTTTTGTCTAAAAGTAGACAACAATTCAGTTCCGAAGTCATATCGGACTGGAAGCTGAAAGTGGCTAAGGAAAGGAGTAGCCAAATCCCAGAAGCTACTAAAGGAAGCAGGAGGCAATTCAATGTACCATTTAGCTGTAATGCCTGTCAAGGTCCTCTGGAATAGCCTTAACCTCACTGAATCCACATTCAGTGAGTTGGAAGAACACCATAAGTGAAAGGTGGTAGCATGTGCCCTAGGATCTTCACCAGCTTTACCTTCGAACTTAGGGATATCTGAAGGCAACTTGGTGGGAACAGGTGGCCATGAGGGGTCATGCCTCACCGGATCATTCATCAATTTCGATAAGTCTGGAAAGTTCAAAGTTGCCAGAAAAGGAAGTTTAGGCCTAACCGGTGCACTAGAAGTGCCAATTTGGGGATTAGAGGGATTTGCCCCCGAACTCCCATAGGTAAAAGTGGGGTTTCTCCCAGACACCGGTTGTGAAGTGGGAAGGTTGCTTTGGAACAGATTCCATCCGTAAGCCACCGAATTTTGAGTAGGAGGTGCAGTGTAAGTGGTTCGGGCGGTTCCCATAGAAGATGGGGTCTGAAAGACTGGAGCAGGTATCCCTCCACTAAACAAAGAGAAGGGAGAGATCGTGTATGGGACCGAAATAGGGGTTTGGAAGCTTTTCCCATAAGAGGTGTTGCTTCCAAACTGCACTCCTACATATGCAGGAGGTGGACCTACGTATGGACTGGATGGGGGAATGTGCCCCCCATTCCAAGGGAATCCTTGGACAAAGGCCGAGGATCCCACCTGACCACTTTGGGTAGTGTAAGGGAAAGAACAAGGAATTGTAGGTATACTGGGGATCCCAGTAACCATATCACCAGATGTACTTCATATGTTCGAGTAAACCGGTGGTTGGACCACCCGGCTTGCTGGATTTAAGGGTGTGGAAGGTAAATTAGATATAGGGGTACCCACCGGGCGAGGTAGTACCCCTTCAACCGGAAGGGTTGAGGTGAAGACAAATGAGCTTTCTCCCATAGAAGACATAACTGTACCCAAAGGGACACCTAGGACTGGTGAACTAAAAGGTCTAACCTGCACGATCACTGGATCGTTCAAATCAGTCAAGGGAGTATTATAATTCCTTGCAAACTCGTCAGCTTGCAATTCTTCTATCTCGACTGTGTCAAGGTCAAAGCAGTTAGCTATCAGTTCAGGTTCACCAAGAACCTTGCTTACTCCTACTGGTTCAAAAGAACCACCTGTGCTTAATCTCCGCCTTTGGGGTAAAGGTGGAGGTTCCAGTGGTGTGAGAGGAGGAAGGTTTCTCAACCTTCTTGACCTTCTAAGTAGTTGGTCCTCTAGAATTAAGACTTTAAAAAATCACACCCTAAGGTCAGACTAAACACAAGCAAATCCACAGAGCATACACTAAAAAGATCCTAGAGTCTCAAGCAATCAAAACAGGTTATAAAGATATACTTTCCAGAGAAAGCTGATGAACAGTTACTTGGCATCCTTGAGGGGTTCTCAGGCACAAGCAGAGGAATCACCCACCACCCTCCTACACTTTCCACAAGGGTTACCTTCCAAGTACGTCCAAGGTGAACCAGAAATAACCTTCCGGTTTACCTGTGTATGAGCCCTAAAAGACAAGAGACTAAAGGCTACCTTGCCAATACCTACTGTCTGGGGGGACAGTCGTCAGCCGAACTCATACGCATGGGTAGGGTAGCTGATCCCGAAACTCTGTCTAGGACAGAATCCCTAGATGCACAAAAGTCCTGGGTTACGTTTCGACAAGGATTCAGAGGGTTATCTCCTCAGTCCAAGCCTCCACGCGGCCTAGTGCTTAACTCCCGTTTGAGAGGAGCTTCCCAGATACAGCGGTAGAACCAAGGATTTACCTAATGAATGGCCCACTACGTTTGAGTTTATAGCTTGTGGGAAGTTTACATTCCCTAGCCCACAAGCCTAGCCTAAGCTAGTAGGTGGAAGGCCCTAAAAATAAAAACTTACTAATAGATTTTAAATTTATGCGTTAATTTTAAGGGTTGTTTCTTACTCAAAGGAAGTGGAAGTGATGGACTATATGATGTTTTGAATCAGCAAGAAATAAATAAAATAAAGGTGCATCTAAAGCAAACTAACACTATAAAATAAACTTCTTTTCATTTTTTCAAATATGTATTGATGAATTACAGTGCAACAAAAGAGAAACTAAGCCTATGTTTTTGTATTTTTTTGAGATAGTATTTCTTAAACTGAAACAAACACTACTTTATGGAAAAATTACAATGCAAAAGATTAACTATGTTTTGTTTTTCACTTTAAAAAATGCTCAAAAAACTACTGTGCATTTATAATGCAATGCTTTAGTAAACTTGAAACCTATAAACTATATAAAAACCACAAACTGAAGCTAACAGGCAGACAAAACCAAAAGACCAGCAAGAAAAGCAGGCTAGGAACCCTAGCTTGGGTGTAAACAATGACCAATAAATCACTGCAGACTTTAAACATGTAAGTGCAAACCAATAACTGACAGAAAGCAGACTGGAAAGACAGAGTCTAAGACCCTAATCACTGATCTAGACTCAGGCACTCTAACCAACAACCCAAATAGGCCAGACAACTTCAAGATGCAAATAGTAAATAAAACAAGTAAAAAGAACTCAAGGGCTTTCAACAAGCACTAAGATGTGATCACCTGAGACACTCAAACAACTCTACAGCATTCTTAAAGAAGGTCTTCTTAGAAAACAGGACTTATAACAGGCAAAAGAACAAGCAAACTTTTACACAAAAATCCTAGTTTTCAGGAGTACTCGCGACTGTCTAGTAGCGCAAGTCGCGAATGATTTGCGACTGTTCAGTGGAAAAACCCGTGAATGCAACTCAGTATTCGCGACTGTCCAGAAGGGGAACCCGCGAATGGGTATAAAAAATTTCTCAAAAAACAGAGAAATACCCTAAGACTTTCAAATGCTGAAGTGATTAAAAAGCAGGATAAAAATCACAAGCAAACTTCGAGCAATCACTGGTCAGGACAACAAAAAAAGACCTAAAGCAGACTAGGCCTCCCCAGTAGAGTCGCCAGTTCTATTGTAATGGATAATTCACATAATAACCTAGGTATGGGGGTTACTAACATACTCTAACACTTGCAGACAATTTGAATTTAAAAGTATCAAATAGGAAATAGGAAAGTAGCAGGACTTACTTGTATTAAATGAAGGTTGATCCTAGCTATCTTCTTCCTCTTTGTTCCACTTCCAAAGTCTTTAGGATAGTTCCTCCTTCACCTGTTAACAGAGACTCTTCCAAATACAATATGATTCATATATAAAGATGCAGGTTAGGCAAATCATATATCATACTAAAATGTAAACATTTACCAATCTACAACACATGAAACACATATGGAAGAAGTAATCTCTTTATTAACAACACTGGAAAGAGTTTAGGTTACAACCCAATGTCTGAGACAAGGACTCCTCTGTCACCAAAGGACTCTGAGTTTCTCTGCTCCAAATATTTCTGTAGACAATCCACCAGCATAACTTTGCTCTCCCAGTATGACTATCCAACACCCTCCCCAAGGCCTCTATTTATATGAATGAAATGAGGCAGTTCTCGAAGGTTAGGGAGGTTATAGCAGTTAATGGGATTAAGTTAAATGGCTGAACTAATCTCCCATTAACTCGATGTTTTATAATTTAATTTTGAGGAAACCATTCGCGGGTCTGTAGTACAGCAACCCGCGAATGATTCACGACTCTATATAAGCGTAACCCGCGAATACAAGGATTCACGACTTGCTGAACAGAAAACTCATGAATGATGCGCGAGTTGTCAATAGAGATAGTCGCGAATACAACTCAAAATGGCAAAATGGCAAAGTAATCAACTGGGTATATAGAGAATGTATTTCATCATAAACCAAGGTATAGTGAATATAGGCAAACCTCAATCCATAAGTGTCCTTTTGTGTGCCAACCTGAGGGAAGTCGACACTCAGACGGAGAGGTGCCATCCAAGTGTATAACACATGCTCATGCAAAATAAAGATGAGAACTTGAGACTTTGTATTGATTATAGAGAGCTATGAAAATTCAAAGTTATGAACCAATACCCAATTCCTTGAGTTGAAAACCTTCTTAACCAACTCAAAGGAGCCAAGTACTTTAATTCGATTGACTTGAAGTCTGGATACCACCAGGTCCCAATAGAATGGATTAATTTATGGAATACTACTTTGAAGTCCAAACAAGGTCTTTTCAAGTGGTTGGTCATGCTTGATAACCTTTCATGAGGAAAATGGATGACATCTTGTGGCATTTCATCAATTCCTTCGTGGTTGTATATCTAGATCACATCCTCATCTTAAAATAGAGATGGGAAGAATAGTTGCAACACATTCAATACGTCCTCCACACTCTGTGGTAACACAAGCTATATGTTAACTTAGAGAAAATGATCCTTCGACATGAACAAGTTCCAATACCGTAGATGCATTATTGATGAGCATGGTGTGCATGTAGATCCAACCAATATTTGAGTCGTTCATGATTGGTTATCCCTTACCACACTAACTAAGTTATGGAGCTTCTTATCCCTTACCAACTTCTGTCATAGGTTTGTATTGAGATTCTCTCATATTTCATGGACCCTCACCCAAGTGACCTAGGGTGGTTGCAAAGGAAAATTTGGCTAGTTCATGTTAGCATTAAAGTTTTCTCTTGACTGTAAAGAGAAATGTCTAGCACATATTGAAAGAAGGCTTCATTGTTTGTTTGAGATAATGGATTAATTTGACTAGATGAGAAAGGAGAAGAGGCAAAGATCATTGGGCATGGAGTCCCTTTACTAACATTATATGAATTAGAGGAAATCAAAGTGGATATCAACTTATATAAGTGACATGATGAAAGATAGAAGAACAAGTCAACAAACATGAATCGCAAAGAGACCTATACAAGATCAACACTACAAATCCATGAGATAGAATATTTACTAAACATAAATACTTCCTGGATAACAAATAAGAATACTTGAATAGATTACATGAATAATAATAAAATCTAATAAATACTTCTTTGCATAAAAATACAAATTCATGAATTGTTGTTGACACTGAACAACTATAATATATTTAAGTAAGGAGACAATAAAATGGACAAGAAAGAAACTCACAATATGATATCAAATTCTCAAGAATATTCGATAATTACATGCTACAAAAAGAATGCCCAATGGAATTAATGAATACACATTTAAACTACTCTCATAGTCCTCTCTCTTGACCCTCTGGACTGAACCCCATATATTCTAATTGCATGAATATATATAGAAAAATACAATCCATTAACTATTACAAATTTTTCAGAATTAAATTTTATCATTAAACCCAAAATAAAGCATAGCTCGAATTAATTGCAAGAGAATATGTGACTGCTGGAGTTAAATTCCCTTGAATCTAGATCTAATATTTGTCTTGTTAATTCTTCTCCTTCAAATCACGAATTGTTGGAACTTCCTTTCTATAATCTAGATGTTAATTGACTACCTAGAAAGTTGGGATTAGGACCTCTAATTGATAAAAAATGAGTTGCAAGAGTTGTTAGTCGAGGTAATTAGTTTGTGGCTATGCAAGAATAATACCAAGCTGCCAACTGTTAAATTCTCTGCTTCTAGAGGTTCTGTCACCTTACTTCTCAATACTCACCAAGTACTCTTCCACTTGTCCATTTAACCAACTAAAGAACCCATATGAAGCACATATCACCATAAATCGGAACATCTTTGACATCAAAATTCATATCAAATATCAACAACAATCATCGACAATAACAAATACAGCTTGAGACATTTAGCTATTACATATTCTTCTGTTGTGTGCTTCATCGAGAACCACTTAGATTGAGCCACAATGGAAAGGATATATAAAATTTCTCATCACATTTGTCTAAATCATTTCCTATTACAAGGTTAGCTTTGGAGGCCAGATATTCATGATGTGAGTAAAAATATCCCTTGAAGCCGAGACATGTCTAGTTGCGACAAAGCATGTAATGAATTCAACCAAATTACCAATCTCTATTAATACACATTTCAACCTTTTATTTTCTAAATTAATTCCATATGATCATAGGGAAGAAAGCCGTGTCCCTTAATATATATGGTTCAAAGTGTACCTCTTTGACGAATTTATCCAACAACAACAAAATTGTAATATACCTTAGAGCACATGAGTGAGCCTGATGGTTAACAACATGTGTTATCTTCCTCGAGATCATAGGTTCAAAACCGACGAGGGGTAGGGTTTCACATTGGCTTGTTGTGACAAGGATCGAAGGGTAGGTGACCCCTGAGATAGAGGCTCACCTCGGTGGGTTTCGAGACGTCTCAACCCCTACTAAGTCACAAGTTACTAGTATTTCTAGCTTGCGGGTTGTTGGATATACTCTTGAAAAGTTATTGTTCTCATAGTTAAAAAAATAAACAAAGTTATAATATCACTTCATAAATTTTGCCTTCATCATCTAAGATGAGTATACTTGTTTAAATTGTTGTATGTATGCATATTCAAAGAAACAAAGCTATTATCAAATATATTCCTTGGGTTGCGTGTTGATCTTCCATAGCAAGACAATTAGGATGTAACGATTGACTGTCATGTGCTACCCAAAGTCATAAATAAACCTTTGTTGTTAATAATACTAGCATTTGCACCAAGAGGTGCAAAAGAATGCCAAGAAGGTAAAAATATTGAGTCTTTTCGCCACTAAACCTTTCTGACTTACCATGGGAGATTGGAAATTACATTTTAATAATACTTTTGTGAGTACTACTAACCCGACTTACAAGTGAGGTTTTACCTTAAGACATTGATGAAAAAACCTCACTAATACAGAGGATCAACGTATCTCCTCGCTCCTGTCTCTCTCCCCCCCTCTCTCAATCTCTCTCCCTCTCTCCTCGCTCCTCTCCCCCCTCTGTCTCTCTCCCTCCCTTCCCCCCCTTCTTCCCCGCTTTCTCTCTCCCTCTCTCTCTCTCTCTCTCTCTGTTCTTCTTTCCTTCTCCCTCTCTCCCCTTCCTTTCCTTCCCTCCCTTCCTTTTCATCAATGCCCCAATGGTTTAAACAAGCCATGGTATCTTTACACTAACACAGCTTGAGGCTACTTGGTTTTGTCTTGAATTTAAAGAAATTTTAGGAAGTCTCTAGTTTCTCATGTTATTTATCTTATGCTTGTACATCACTTACCTAATCATAACCATGCTCTCAATGAGGAAATACCAGCGTCTATAAAAAAATAAAAGATATTATCAAATTACATATTTATTTTTATATAATAATAAAAGAAAAATATATCAACTTAAATATTTAAAATAAATATAAATCTTATAAAAAAAAATAATATAAATCTTATAAAAAAAATAATACATAAAATTATGAAAACATTACTTTAAAAATAAAAGAAATTTTGAAATGGCTTTAAAATTAATTTTAATATTTAAGAAAATAATTTAAAAAAATTTAATAACTTTTTATTATTTAATATTTTAATATTTTTAACCTACATTATATCAATTTATTTTTTCATAATTCCATAGAATCATAATTTTGCTGAAATTATACGAATCTCTAATACAAAGATGGTAATAAAATTGTTCTCGATTTGAAACTGGTGATTAGAATATATGTTTATTTAGGTGATTGAATGAAAGTAAACCACTGACCGTAACAAATGTTTCACGATATTGAATGTTTTCAACAGATCCTACATACCATCATCAAACAAGGTCTGTGAGGTGTAAACCATCGACATCCAGATGTGAAGAGAAAACATATAAATTTGATTGAGGTTGGAGTTCTATAATGATCAAATCAGAAGACAGCACTGGAATTATTGAGTTCCTTTATGGCTGGGTGTGCTTCCTTCACTTTAGTACGAAAGCTACGGTAGAAACCCTTGACTCTCTTCATCAACAACGATCCCAACTTGCAACTGCATGAGCTCGCGATTCAAACGCCAAACAAAACCTCTTGCAAAATCCAGCTATGAAGGATCCCATCTGCTTAAGACGACCCAATATGATACTCCTCCTGTGGTGTTTTCTCTTCTTTTCTCCTTCTGTTGTGCTCTTCTTTTCCCCATCTACTGTGCTCTTCTTATCCCCATCTGCTGTATTGCTCTTTAGGAACTCATAACCAATGGGCACTCTCAATCTGAACAATGTCTTGCTACTAGCACCCATTCTGTGCTGTGTATATATTGCACTGTTGTGTATATACTTTAGAATCCCAATAGGTTCTGAGACCTTTCAAGCTTCAACTAATACTTATACACAGTAAGATGAATGAATGGTATTTCATTGTATGTTTATATAGTTCCTCCCATTAGCCATCAATGATTGGAGTCAGACGTGGGACAGGTTGAAGTATTTTTTATTCATAATTCTTATGAGGTATGCTTTCATGTTGCAACCTTTCATTTTCCATGCAGGTTGTGGAGTTACTACACACAATACTTAGAATTCAGGATACACTATAAATTGTCCTTTTGCAATTTCAGTTTCACAAAATCACACAAACATTTATTTCATCATGAATCCCTTGAATCTTCATCCAGCAAAAAATTATTATTTGCAAGTTTTCTATCCCGCAACCCTCATTCCGAAATTTTGGGAAGCCGATTGCGGATGACACAAAATACTTACAATTATGCTTCAGCAACCCGCATTCCTAAATTTCGAGCTCCCCCAACCTCCATTGCGAGATGCGAGATTCTGGATTAGTGATGAAATAAATGTCTGTGCGATTTTAAGGAAGGACAATTTATAATGTATCTTGAATTCTATTTAGGAAAACATAAATCACTTCATATTTAAAAATCATACATTGCAAGTTATATCAAAATATGTAAATGTCATGCAAGTTATATTCAATGTATATATTTTCATGTACATATTTTCTGAGAAAGTTTCTATTTATTGTATATATTTTCTGGGTTGTAAGCTATTCAACTACAAACAATTTCCCGATAAGATTCATTTCTGTTCTTCAATTTGTATTCAATCTAAGTTCTTCAATCTGTATTCAATCTGAGGGACTCTGAAATCTTTGATAATTGACTTCTATTACTAATGCTCAACCAGCTAGCTTTGAAAAAAAATTACTGTTGATAGTGCTAGTGCTCCTGTTAGTTTCAAAATTCGATTTGCTTTTAGGTTTCAATTTATTCAGAGTAGAAAAATAAAATGACTACCCATTTACAAGGCATTCCAATCCAGACAGCCAGTATATGCACAAGCTATCAACGAATTGTAACATGATTACAATACATTGATTCAAATTGCTCCAATAAAATCACAGTACACGATGGGTTGTTGCATGGAGGTAGTACTGCAATTCATGGCCAACAATGAGCGTACAATGAGTCCACCCTGATTTTGAACTGCTTGCAATTATTAAGCCATTTTAGTTTTTCATTGACCTTCAGATAAAGCTTAGTCAAGCATTTTACAATTGTTTTCCAGAAGCAATTGTAAGCTGGTAAAAGAAATATATGAAAATCTGGATCCCATATTTTGCTTTATTTACTTATGACCAATTCTGACTCATTTCTAGTAACACGATGGTTGCACAGACTCATTAAGAATTCCGGGAAAATTATCTTTTAAGATTATTAAATGCAAGTATTATGGAACAATAATTTTATTTTTATAGCAACAGGTCAATTACTTGTTTGATTTACGACTGTTGTTCATTTGTTTTCATTTAGATTCATTATGGACAGTGTAGAGGGATCTGGGGAAGCTAAAAAGCTGCAATACTTCTCTATTTTGTAATCGTGCATCCCGTATTTTTGTAATTGCGTAACTTGTTATTTTGTAATTCCACATATGCTGGATGTGGGTGGTGAATGAAATATTATTTAGTAATCTCGTATCCCGTATTTGTGGGATTCAGATTGCAGGATAGTGATTGATATATTAATCTATATACTGTGTGAAGAATATTAAGAGAGTAATTTTGCAATTTCAGGAAAATCCTATCATATTATTTAGTTAATTATGCTAAATACTATTAGGTTTAAAAAAATCAATTTTGCTATTTTGGTCTGGTGGACCATTCTAGTGAAGAGCTATGAAACCCAACTTAGCAATACAGTTTTTGTTTTGGGCGTCCGTGAATGCCTATTTTGGGTTTAATTTTTTGTTTTGTTAATTATGGTCTAGTCAAGTTCAGTCTGGAGCTATGAAGCCCAGCTTTGCAATACTGTTAACCATATGCAAATTTAGATTCGGAAAAAATATATTCAAGAAATTTAGCGAGACCTTGAGATGTAATCTAGCCCTTAGCCGGTGGAAATCCTCTCTAAGATTTTGTGGATTATGAGCACGGTCTCATCTTTAACAATATCATTTTATTCCCAAATATACCATTTTATTCTCAAATATATTTGCTGGAATTCTCTGCACTATCCTTGGCCAACATTTTTAGAAGCTCAAGTTTTATTAAGCTTGTAAATCTTGTATCTTAGTTGGGTTTTGGGTTTTTGTTTGTTAGGTGGAGATAGCAGGTGCTTGGATCATGAGTCTGGCAGCGAAGTCTCCGTCTCCTTCTTCAAGCAATGAAAGTCTCCTTCTTTAAGCAATGACGATTTAGCAACCCTTCTCGACTTGGAACTAGAGTCCACCCCGATTTTGAACTGCTTGCAATTATTAAGCCATTTTAGTTTATCATCGACCTTTAGATAAAGCTTAGTCAAGCATTTTACAATTGTTTTCCAGAACTTCTGCCTGTAATTATAAGCTGGTAAAAGAAATATATGAAAATTTGGATCCATATTTTTCTTTATTTTCTTATGATCAGTTCTGACTCATTTGGAGTAACACGATGGTTGCATAGACTCATTAAGAATTCTGGGAAAAATTATCTTTTAAGATTATTAGATGCAAGTATTATGGAACATCAATTTTATTTTTATAGCAACAGGTAATACTTGTTAGATGCAAGTATTATGCAACATCAATTTTATTTTTATAGCAACAGGTCAATTACTTGTTAGATGCAAGTATTATGGGACATCAATTTTATTTTTATAGCAACAGGTCAATTACTTGTTTGATATAAGACTGTTTTTCATTTGAATTGCATTTTTTATGTCAGCATGAGTCTGACACTGAATATTCAAGACTGGTTGCTCTGGAATTTGGGACAATAAGTTGTTCTTGCTATTGATTCCAAACTGGAATCTATGCGCAGGTGATGTGGATGGACTTACATCTGGCATGTGGACATCAAAATCTGGTTGAGGAGGGGGAGGACCCGTGACAGAGGATTGACCATCTTCTTGATGTCTTAGAGACATCATTGCAAGATATTTGGGGTTAAGTGTCGGGGGGGATTTCTTAAATTCCACCACCCAATCTGTTATTTCTTTGAATTCTTCATCTGTTTGTCCAAAATCATATTTAGGACGATTATCATCCTCAAAGACACTAAACTGTCCAAAAGAAAGACTCTTACCATGAGAGGATTTTCTTTGATGTCCTTTTGTGGCTAGAGCAAAAACATGTTCATTGACAGTATGAGATTTTTTCTTTAATTTTTCAGTCTTTGTCAAAAGTTCTTCTAGCACGGCCAGCCTTTTATCAATTTTAGTAGCAGCGATCTCCATTGCTATTTTTATTTCAGTTGAATCATGTAAGAGATGATCCAACAAGAAGCCCAAAATGAGATGCTATCTACTGATGATGCTGATCAGCAAATATTTCGTGGCCTAAGTAAAGAATTCTATGGCCCTGATGATAAGGAAGATTATGATCATTTAGCTTCACTCTTTATGTCTGCCAGATTATGTGATCTAAGCAAAAGTGAAGAATATTTTTCTTACATGCAAAAAGTCTTAGTTTCTTCTGGTAAGTCTGGCGAAGCAGCATACTTGAAGCATTACCTAAGAAGTTTTCCAGGTCATCTCCCAGATGCAGTTGAACAATTCTTAAAAGATAAGTGTATTACTCTTGATGGTATGTCTTTAGCACAACTGCATGCTTATATTCTTGAGACTTGGCAAGAACATTGTCTTGAACGCTGAGTCAGTAAAGATTTCAAAAGGCACCAGGGTATGTATTCTGCCTCCTATTGTAAAGAGGTTGCCCGCATGTCAGATTGGGGTTGTGGTGCACACAATCGAGGTCACTTGCATGACTCCTGTAAGTGCAAGAAAAAAAAAAGGGGATTATATCCCTCGATATCATCTTGACAAGCCCTACAAATATAAAAACCATAGTTCTCAAAAATTTGAAAAAATATATCCTTCTAGATTTTCTGAATCTCAGCCCAAGCGCTATGTCAAAAGAAGATCTGAAAAGAATGATAAAGATGCATGCTTTATATGTGGTAAGAAAGGCCATTGGGCTGGAAAATGTCCAGAAAGGAAAAACAAACCAAGACTTGTAGCCTTGTGTTCCAAGTTAGATCCACATTGGTGGGATCTTTGTGTTTGTTCTGCAGATGCCCCTCCGCCTTATGGAGAGATAATTTATTTACCTAATGAAACCGACGATGAATATTCTGAATCTAAATTGGCTTCAGACCCATATATTGCTCTTGCAAAATTTGATCCTTCCTCTGAATCCAATTCCATCTCTGATTCAGGTACGGATGCAAATTTAGGGGGGTGTGAGCCACTAGACTATGATTTTTCTTTGTGCATGCTCTCTTTCAGCAAAAAGACTTCTATAGAAAAACAATTGGTAGATATTGATCTGCAATTATCCTCTGTCCCTGCTTTTGAATATATATTGAGAAGAAACCTCAAAGAAGAGAAAAAGAAACTCTTAAGTCTTCTTGAGAAATTAACTAAAGGAAAAGAGAAAGCAGATTCTCCTTCAGATACTCTTACACTATACAATCCTACAGATATTTGCAGGAATTACCCAGATGAGCATGATTCAAGACAAATCTATAGGAGAGATAAGGAAAAGATGCTCAGGTTTTAGATAAGGGAAAAACAACAATAGCTGAGAAAGATAGTTTCAGAAATCGAGCATTTAAAAGATGTGTTACTTATATTGGTAACTGAAACATATCAATATTCAAATGAAGAACTCAGCAAACACCTTGAGGAAGCTATGCAAATCCCAGGTCAGAGAAAAGTCTCTTCCCCATCTTCACCTGAACCAAACTTATGATTATTCCAAGGTCCTATTGGCAGTCAGCAACAACCCCTTCATTTCTCATTAAGATGAAGGGAGATCAACTCTTTTATGATTTACCAATTTAAAATTATAAAAGAGTACCTTCAGAATATTTGATTCTGAAGGTGCTCTCAATCAAAGAAGAGTAAAATGATATGTTAGAAGTTGGTGAAAACATGTTCATGAACTTGGCAATTATCAGTTGTCAGTTAGTTTCATAAATTTTTATATAATCAATTCAAACATTAAGATAAATTTATATAATTATATATGATTTAAAAAACTTGAAAGGATAGTATGCCAAAGGGAAATCAATGAAACACATTCTGAGCTGGATATGTATAAGGTATTATGAGTTCTAAATTCCTAGAACAAAAGGTAACTTATTTTTCATGAAATGCCTTACCATGACTTTGTAAATATTGTATATATGTAGTTAGTAACTAAATGATTATCATATAGGAATTTTCATATATTATAGTTTTAGCACTTAGTATCCTATCAAATTTAATTTCGGATATTAATCGATGGGATTTTGGAAAGATTTAAAACTAAATCTATGAAATTTTGTGTATATATATGACATGAATATTAAATCAAGTCATTAGCTAGTTGACATGCTAAACATCAGGGTATATGATTTCGTTACTATATCGCCTTGAATGCTACCACCTTTCACACTAAAAACTCGAGAAGACCATTAATCGACAGAGTTTATGAGAGCCATGTGTCAAATTGATAACGCTTGTCACTTGGATCACTAAGTTGGCATAGAGATGTGGCTTGCACCTCATAATTAGCCAACAGCTATGAATATATTGATTATTCTTATCATCAAGATTTAATATTGATAGTCATTCCATTTCCTAATAATGTATGTGCTCATTATGACCACTGTGAGTAATCAATATTTTGGTTTACGGTCCATAAATCAAGCGATCCTTGGTATGTCGATTTGGTTAAATGTTACTGCTAGTTGTGGCTGAGTCATGGTTAAACATGCATGTATTATAATATAACATTGGCTGTAGCACTCATCATTGCTAAGGTTCGGCTAAAAATGGCCAAGTCCAAAGATCTCATATCTGTCAGATTCAAAGCATGTGAAGTTTGCACATCATGTCATACACTTGGATACCTATTCCCTCTCTCTTCACATCACCATTCAGTCCATTCCGAAACCAAGGTAGTGTTGAGGAGCTAATGGCTCTGTTGAACCGTTTTGAAATCTCTGGTTTAGAGCTCATAGAAGCAGACGAGAAGGTAGCCTTGCGATTCGAGAAACTTGGGTCGGGGCAGTTATTTAAGTGTTTTAACGGCCATCACGCAAAGGTGACCAAACTATTTGCCATGAATTTAAAAGATGACGTTGTGCATATAGGGGGTTTTAAGTTCGTTATTAACAAAGACAAAATCGTAGAGGCGACAAAACTCCCGCAAATTGGAGAACGCTGGTTCAAAGGTAGTAAGGTTAATAAGAAAAGGTGTTTATCTTTGCTGTTGCCATTACCAAATAATACAAAACTGAAGATAGGGGTCCCTGTCAAGTTCCTGAAGCCTGAGTGGTGAGCTTTCTACGAAATTCTGGTTAGGTATGTGTCCTGCGATGGACGTTTCTCTCATTTACACTATTACCACTTAAGACTCCTATTAGCATTACAGGGCTGTATGCTTAATCTACCATTTTATCTGTGGCAAAGTTTGAAGAAGATGTCACAGGTGGTTCAATGTTTTAATAACCCTGATAGAATTCTTTTTCACCACGGATTAGTCAAAATTATAGTGCAACATCAATTGTCTTTAAATGGCAAGACATGGGATGAATTTTTAACTGAGTGTGATTTGGGGCCGACCCAATATTGGCCGAACCCCTCTCCAAAAACCCATAGGAAATGAAAGGCTGCAAAGCCTGAGGTCAATAATGTTCCTGAGACTGAGTTAGAAGGTAAAAGGCTTGAAGAAGCCAATCTACTAGTAAACGCTGGTATCAATAATGAAGATGTTGATAATATAGTTCCACGTTGCTCTAAAACAGTCTTGAACCGGCCCCCATCGGATAGATATCATAGTACTCCTGCAAAAACAGAGGAAGGGTTAATCGAAAACAAAGGTATTAACATTGTTCATTGTAAAAATCTATCCGAGTCAAATAATCCTTATGAACATAGCAGGGAGTCTATGCATAAGCTAGATCATCTTGCTCAGGTATGCTGCTAAAGGAGGGTTTGAGTCAAACAATATTGTGTTTTCAAGGAGGGTTACTAGAAGTATGAACCATGTTCCTACAATTTCTATTCCTATGGCTAATCGACAGGACACTCAGCCTGCAGTCGTACATATTGAAGATGACAACCCATAGTCAGTACATGTCACTGCTCATTTAAATAAATCCAGTCTAATAAAGGATAATAATACAAGATTAGTTGAAAACGAGATAGAACTGGGTAAGGCCGAGATCACTCCATCATGTATGGACACTTGTATTTCAGACCCTGAATCGTCTTTTATTAGTCCCCAGTCATCTGGTCAAAAAATTGATATCCCTATTTCTCCTCAGGTAGCCAATGAAGAAGAAACTCTTTAGCAAGTACTAGCCAAGGCATACCAGACCAAGATTACAGAGTTGAAGGATGAACTTAAGCATTGCCAATCTAATGCAGCATTGATAGAAGAAGAAAACAGGAACATTTAGAGAGGAGTTGTTAAATTGGATTAGCAGGTGGAAAGAAATGAGTACAAAAAAGAATCAGTATAAAAAAGCAAAGAGGTCAATAATAGGTACGAATCAGCACCTACTTGAGCAAATAGAAAAACAAAAGTTAAAGATTATCAGGCTAAAGGCCAAATTAGCTGAAGCACGAAGAGTAGTCGATCTTCAAAGTAAAACTTGATGGTTATTCTCATTTTTTTCAAAGTATATGGATTGTGTCGCTGTCAAACAGGTAATAAAATATTTTTGTTATGCATGCTTGTAAAATCGCAGATTTTACAGGCATACATTCAAATTTTAGTTTATTTTGTTACATCTATTTTAACTGGTTTTAATGAGATGCTTCATTTGTTTAAATACAGGTGGATATATCATCACTCTTCTCCAAAGTTTCAAGACGTTGTTAATGTGTTGGCTAAGAGACGTGGCTGTTTATCAAAGGCTGGAGTTTCAACTTTGGCCACGAATTTACCAAGTACCTTTAAACCAGCAAACATTCAAGCTAGTTGTTTTATTGTTATAGTGATAGGTGTTTGATTAAAAGAGATTCGATTCTCTTTGACAATTATAGGAACCCTATAATGTTGCATGTAGCATTGATGGGAAAAACTGAATCATAGTATTATATAAGTTAGGAATTTTGATGAACAAAGGATGGAGTGTTTGAAGAACACATACTTGAAATATATTTTGTTGTTGGTGCTGTTTCATTACTGAAGTTGAATCTTTGGATGTGAGATGCAACTGGACATCTACAGACTGATATCATTACTGGTACTATTGTTTTGGATATATTCTATATTTCAGTATCTTATCTTCTATATTAATATTAATTACAGTATGCTTTGTTATACTTGTGTTTAATTATCATTTTCACTTTGTCAGCTCAATATTGCATTTGAATAAATATATCGTTATGACTGTATTTATTAGTATTTTTACTATAAATTTAAGCTATAAGGATATACACTTTTGTCTGTTAAAAATATCATTTGTATTTTTACAGTGATTTTATATTAGACATCATCTTTTGATTCAAATAGCTATGTTGATCATTAATTATTAATTAATTTCAGAAAACTAAAATAATTGTTTATTTTCAGTTTTTATGTTCAGATATTATATAACAGAGTGGCTTATTATGTATGACTTAAATGTTTCTATCTAAATGGTACACTTTGTCTTTCTGTTCATCTTATCTTAATTAATAATTAATCTAGTATTTAGAAACGCTCTCAGCTGAGATAGGATAGGTAGGATAATTAGGATAGTTAAGATTAAGTTTTAGTCTAGTATATTTTAGTTAACAGCTGTTAAATCAATTTGTATAATTTTAGAATACTTTTTACAAGTCTTTATATTCAGAAAAACTCTTCAAAAATTGGAGTCTTTCCCTAAGAAAGCAATCATAAGACAATTTAGATAGTTGAAACTAATTATAGGATTCATTTAGGTAGAAATAACATTAGGATAGGATAGATTTTGCTGATTTTAATTTCTCCTTAAGAGAAAAATCAGTTGGTAGAAGGACCATAACCTGCGAGGTTTTGCTATTCCAAACACACCGAACGATGCTTTAAGCTGATTGTGTGGGAAAAACCTCCTTATTGGCCTAGGTCAGAAAAACAGGCCAACAGGTCCTAAATTGTTTATAAGCCTAACCTTCTGTCCTCTTAACTATAAATCTTATTCTTTAAGTTGTATGATAGATTCTGGTTGTCAGTTAAACCTTGCAAGAAGATCATCCATTCCTCCATTCTACTGGGAAAGATTTGCTAATCATGGCTTAGCAATAGAAGGCACTCCAGTCTCTCTAAATGGGAAAGTAGAATATTTTCATGTACAAATAACTAATATCCCTGAAGTTTTGTCTCTATACAGATTAGATAGTATCAAGGAAGATTGTATCCTTGGATCCGAATTTCTTCTCAGAGTCAGCCCATTTACTGTAGATAAGAAGAAAATGTTATTTATTTGCACAGTAAATAACCCGCTAATCTAGTGTCCATTATCCTTTGAAGCTAATAGCAAGTGCAAGATGATATTGCCAAGACCTGAGGGAAAACCCAAACTAGCTGAGCTGTATAAAATGGAGCGCTGTATCACCTATGTAGAAATGCATAAAGAAAAATCTCTTGCTGATATTTCTGCTAAACTAGTCAAAGACTATTGTTCTAAAAGCCCTAATGCCTTCTGGAAAAGAGAGAAATATTTCGTAAGCCTACCATTTGATCCACTATAGAAGATCAAGCCAATGAAGGCTTCAGCAAGGTTAATGTCTCCCTCAGAAAGAGATTTTTGTGCAAAAGAGATTAAAGAGCTACTTGAGAAAGGTCTAATTGAGCCATCCAAGAGTCCTTGGGTGTTTCGTGCTTTTGTGGTAAACAAGCACTCAGAAATGAAAAGAGGCAAACCTAGACTCGTTGTCAACTACAAGCCCTTGAATGCTATTCTTCAGAAGGTAAGATATCCTTTTTCCAGATAAAGCAAGTCTATTGCAGAGGATTGCTAGATGCACTATATTCAACAAGTTCAATCTAAAGTTTGGTTTCTACCAGATAGGCATTGAAGCAAAGGATCGCTATAAAACGACATTTTTTGTCCCTCATGGACAATATCAATGGAAAGTTTTGCCATTTGGAATAAACAATGCACCATCAGAATTTCAAAAGAGAATGGAAGACATATTTAGCGATAAGCAGTGGGCATTGGTGTTTATAGATGATGTCCTGATATGTTCAAAAAATTTACAAGATCATCTTAAACATTTGCAGCTTTTTTATGATCTGATCTACAAGCATGGTCTAGTCCTATCTCAAAGCAAAATGGAAATAGGGAAAACTAAGATAGATTTCCTTGGATCTAGTGTCCAGAAGGGACAGGTAATCCTGCAGAAATGTGTTCTCAATGTGTTCAACCACTTCCCAGATCAGATTTTAGACAAATTACAGTTACAGAGTTTCCTAGGAAGCCTAAAATACATAAGGCCATTTTACAGAGGACAAGCCCGTGACATCCATGTCTTGCAACAGAGGCTGAAAAACAATCCACCTAAATGGTCCGAGAACATGACTCTGGAAGTACAGATAATTAAAACTAGAGTCCAGAATCTCCCTGCCTTATCCTTACCACAAGGCACTGGTCAGCTAGTTATTGAAACAGACACCTCTTCATCCACATGGGGTGGAGTGTTGATTGAAACTATTGAAGGCAATGAGAATGTGTGTGGCTATGGATCCCGTTCATTTAAAGCAGCTGAGTTGAACTATCCATCGAGCCATAAAGAGATTTTAGCTGTAAAAAAGACTGTACAGCATTTTATTTTATTTTTGAAACTGTAAAGCTTGTAATTAGGATTGACTTAAATATCATGCCTAGAATCTTTAAGAATGAAAATCTAATGGCCGAAAATAGTAGTAGGATTCTTAAATGGTTTATTTGGTTGATCAATTTTGATTATGAAATAATATATAATCCTGGTTATTTGAACTATTTGGATGATATGCTAACAAGAGAGAATTCACAGCCTGTAGCTCCCTCTCTAAGTATGTTTACCCCTGGCTCATCAAGCTTTGGACTTAGCAAATATAAAGGAAAAGCTCCAATCCAACCTTTGTACCAGCCAAGAAATGGTTTATTTATAAAACCATGGGACAATTCCATCGCTGAAGAAGAGAGAAAACAACTTCTGGATTTTGCATCCAGAAAAGTAGCAAAGAAATATCTGGAGATCACTTTGATCAAACAGATCGCATCCATCCCTTTAAAGCTTCATATTTTAGAAAGATGGGAACGATCAGCGTTTAGAAGTTTTGAGAATGCTCTGTCAA
Source organism: Pseudotsuga menziesii (assembly GCA_001517045.1). Classification (NCBI taxonomy): domain Eukaryota; kingdom Viridiplantae; phylum Streptophyta; class Pinopsida; order Pinales; family Pinaceae; genus Pseudotsuga; species Pseudotsuga menziesii. Next base: position 118,171 of record LPNX011006390.1, read on the forward strand.
AACTAAGGAATTGGAAAGAGCTTTGGATAGACTATAATGAAGAAAATGACCTGCCGGTCTGGTATGTTGACATTGGAGAAGGAAACTTGACTTGGACATCCTACATTTTGATTCTCCAATTCTGTAGAGAAGAAAGGGAAGTTGTAACTTGTGGATATCCAGGAAATCTCAAGAATAAATCTTGGTCTGGATGGACTGAGATATTTCTTGACAAGTTCTGTCCATGTGTAGACTGGGTAAACAAAAGAGCACACTTCATATTACACCTGCAAACAGATATGGAAGTAGCTGACCAAAACCACCAATGGCTTAAATTCCTGTTATGCTAGCAAGGAGGAAGGTATACTTGTCTGGAGCATACCGTTTATACAGAACAAAATTTTATCAAGTGAGACCGCTAAGGAAACAGGATTGATGCCAAATTGCATACCTGCAGACTCCCTCTTGATTCTTGGGTTGAGCCAATTTTTGACAGCGAGTTCCTTTGCGATGAAAATCCTGTTTTCCAAGGTTCTCATGTGGAAATATGTTTCAATCCTGATCTATATCCTCCCATCCCTCTTGAAGATCCATATCCATCATGTGATTACCCTTATGATGATGATGACAGCTTTGGTTTCGATTGTCCCTGTGGAGGAGTTGACATCGACGGTGCAGCTGGAGATGTTGATGTATTTGTAAATTCGGAATGTATTCATCTATGTATCTTATTTATTGTAACACGATGTTTATTCCTGTATGTATCTATTATGTATTTGAGTCATGTTGTCATGCCCTGATGTTCCGATCGGGAGGATCAATAATGTAAACAAGTCATGTCAAGTCATGTCAAGTCATGGTGGGTAACCCTCTGATTGTCTAAGTGTTAAAGTCCCCGCAGTTCCAGGGCACTAGGGTTATTAGACTCTCTTAGTAGAGGTCATCCCTAGTAGGGTTTTAGTCATGTCGAGATTAGTATAAATAGAGAACTGGATTCTCTATTTATTACACAAGTCATACACACTCAAGTGTACCGCACAGTTGAGGAAGGAGAAGGCACTGGGGCTAGTCAAGAAGAAGATTACTGTTTTGGGGATTTTACTATTTTGGTGCTAATTCTATCTCTGAGGAAGTTGCGGGGTTTTCTCCTTTATGGTTTCCCCGAGGAAAAACACTGTGTTCATTGTCTCTTGTGTTTGATTGTTGTACTTGTTATTCTCTCAGTTAAAGATCGTAATAATGCTAGCTTAATGTTGAAAAACTAACATGGTATCAGAGCTAACCTGAGAAGAAGACACTATGCAGCTGCAGGAACTAGGGCTTCCTAGTTTGTGGATCTTCCTCCACATATTTTCAGCAAAATTAAGGTGGAACAACTCTCCTCCTTAGGGCGCATCTTTCTGTCGAAGCAGAATCCAATTCTGAGGTTTTTTAGTTTTGGACCTGTCGCTGCTATCGAAAATTAGGGATTTTTACATAAGAGGAATTTTTCAGTGAGCCCAGGCCTGGATTGATATCCTCCCCAAAATCGAAGTTATGGAAAAATTTCAAGGCATTTGGGTGGACAAAACTCCAAAAAAGAAAAACCCTAATTTGCTCCTGAACTAGTTTTGCAGGATTTCAGCTCAAGTCTCAGATCTGACATTTTGACTTGGTAAGATCTAAGATCTCTTTTATTTCCATTTGAGATTCTCATTTTAAATATGTCTCATCATACCAAGCTTGATGAAAAGATTGAGGGAGCTGATAACTTCCGAGCCTAAAAGTATAGGATCTCCCTGGTCCTGGAAGAGAATGAATTAGACTCCTACATTCATGAGGAGGTTCCAGTTCCAGACGGAGATAAGGCAAAGGACTTACATAAGAAGAATATGGTTATGGAAAAGAGGATCATTGTTGATTCTATCAAGGATCACCTTATCCCACAGGTGTCCTCTCTTAAGACACCTAAAGCTATGTTTGATGCCCTAACCAAGTTTTTTGAAGGAAAGAACATAAATCGGAAGATGACTCTGAGGAATCAACTGCAGAATGTGAAGATTTAGAATGCAGAAAGTATCTAGTCTTACTTCACAAGGGTTTCTCAGATCAAGGAATAATTAGAAGATGTTGATGAAGAAGTGGAAAATGCAGAGATTGCGATGACTACTTTGAATGGCCTTCCTAGGTCATGGGATGCTTTCATTCAAGGAATCTGTGCTAGAAAGAAGTTAGTCAAATTCAGCAGACTATGGGAAGAATGTTGTCAAGAAGAAGCACTGATAGCATCTTGAGAAGAGAAGATGGGAAGTGAAGACCAAGCTCTCACAGTTCACTCCAAAAGAAGCAGAAGATAACATCATCACTTCAAAGGTAAGAATCCTCATCATAGAGATAACAATAGAAAGGATCTATCTAGAATAAGATGTTATACATGTGATGAGATAGGGAACTTTGCAAAAGACTGTCCTAAGAGCAAGAACCACTCTCATAAGAAGAAGGGGAACAAAAGAAGAAATCATGCTCATGCTGTAGAGGATGATGAACCATCCAAGAAGAGATCCAGATATGAAAGTGAAGATTCTTCAAGCGAGGATGAATATGTTCTGATCTCTGCTCTCATAGGTAACATTACTCATGGTAGTGATGATTGGCTTATAGACAGTGGGGCTTCCAAACATATGACGGGATTCAAGGAATCCTTTGTAAGAATGTCAAAACATGAATCACCTCACAAGGTGAAGCTAGGAGATGACTACCAATATCCAATAAAAGGTGGTGGGGAATCTTCATACAAACTAGACTCTAGTAAGTCTCTAATAATGAAATAAGTATTGTTTGTTCCAGGACTCAAGAAGAACCTTCTCTCCATATCAGCATTGGATGCAAAAGGAATGCGAGTTGCATTCATAGATGGTCAAGTCATTATGTGGTGAAAAGGAAAGACTATCGATGATGCAGTGGTGATTGGAGAACAAGATGGAGTCTTGTACAAATTGAAGGGCCATCCAGAACAAGCCCTGGTCCATGACATAGTAGAGCCAAGTGAACTTTGGCATAGAAGGCTTGCACATGTGCATTACATAGCACTACCTATTGCAAGCAAAGATGTTGAATGTCTTCCATAATTTCAAGCCAAACATGATGGTGTCTGCAAAGGATGTGCAAAAGGAAAGAATACAAAGAAGAAATTTCCCAACAGCAAAAGCAAAGCCAAAGAGATACTAGAAATCATCCACTCTGATGTATGTGGTCCTATGTCATCAAACTCACTAAGAGGGTATGCATACTATGTTTCTTTATTGATGATTTTTCTAGAAAGACATGGGTTTACTTCATGAAGAACAAAGATGAAGTATTCGGTAAGTTCAGGGAATTCAAAACCTTGATCGAGAACCATACTGAAAAGAATATTAATAATTTTCGATCAGATAATGGCGGAGAATTCACTTTGAATGAATTCAAAGAGATATGTAAAGAATCAGGGATTAAGAGGGAGTTGTCCACTCCTTATAATCCACAACAGAATGGGATTGCAGAACGAAAGAATAGAACTATCATGGAAGCTGCAAGAGCTATGCTTCATGATCAAGATGTTCCTATGCATCTTCGGGCTGAAGCTGTTAGAACAGTAGTGTATGTATAGAATCGTACTCCACATAGAGTACTCGAGAACAAGACTCCTGAAGAAGTCTTCTCCGGCAAGAAACCAGAAGTCAGCCATCTCGGAATATTCGGTTGTCCTGTGTACATACACATTTCAAAATAAAAGAGAACAAAATTAGATCCTTCAGGAAAGAAAGGCATATTTGTGGGATAATCTGAAAGCTTGAAGGCTTATAGAATCTATGTCCCAGGATACTCGGCTCTCGAATCGAGAACCTGTCGCAGTCTGAAAGTAACCCTAGCCCGAGTATCCCTGTCGCAGGTCAGTCTTCCCCAGCCAGTTCAAACCCTTCCTCCCCCCCCTAGATCCCAGATGGCCCATGTTCATGATGACATCAAACCACCAGTTTTTAAAGGAATTGGATCAGAGGATCCAGAACAGTTCTGGTTTCTATGCGAAGCTGTGTGGACTGTGAAGAACATTACGGACATAGATGTTCAACGAGCGCAACTGATTACTTATTTCAGAGACCGAGCCCTGACTTGGTTTATGAAGTTTGCTAGCACACAGAACCCTGTCTTGGCCGACATCAAAGCAACGTTGATCCGAGAATTTAAGAAACCTAAATCAGAGTCGCAGTGTATCATTGAGTTAAAAGAGATTCAGCAGCGGCGCGGTGAATTTGTGTGGGACTTTGATCAGAGATTCAAAGTTCTGCTAGACCAAGTTAGCTTCATGATTGGACCAGAACAACATAAGGAGTGGTTTATTACAGCGTTATTACCTCACATCAGAGCTCCACTCATGCAACAGAAGGTTGCTGATCAGCAAGAGGCCTTAGAGATTGCCATAAAGCTTGAAACAGCACCTGTCGAAGATAATTCTGGCATAGCTCAAATTCAAGCACAGCTCGCGGAGATGGCTTTAGAGCTTCGCAACATGAAAAAGGGGAAATCCACTCGCAAAGAGGTGTGGTGTATATGTTGTCGAACAGAAGGCCACGACAAGGACCAGTGTCCGGCGCTGAGAAACTATCTGAATACTGGTGCACCAAACCCGCTGAATCCTAGTGTTCTATACTGTGAGATCTATCGAACTACCGGCCAGCATTGACTAGAATATTGCTATCTGTTACAGAGGTATGTTCAAGTCCCGAATAACCCTTACTGTAAGTTCTGTAAATCAATAGTCCACAATGAAGATGAATGTCCTAGCTTCGACCTTATGAGGGAGCGAACCTACGACACTTATAGGGTCCATCCGGATGCACAAGGAAATGATGGATATGGTTACTGGGGGGGTCGAGGTAGTTTTAGAGGCCTAGGTCGTGGTATGCCTGGAGGAGGTCAAGGCCAAGTCATCTGCTATAACTGCAATCAGGCAGGACATCTAGCGCGAGACTGTCAGAACCCAACCACGACATGCCGATATTGCAGAGCAGTTGATCATGTCATCGAGCAGTTCCCACAGTTGATATCTAAAATCCAAGAAAGAAACAACAAACCAAGTCAGAGTGTCCAGTTAATTTCTTTCGAACCACGACCAAGCCCAGCTATTAATGTTGTTACAAGAAGTGGAGCTACGACAGATGCGTAGTGTCAGGCGAAGCAGCCTGATAAAGCTTGGGTTTGCAAGGCTGTAGAGAAGGCTCCAGCATTTGATGTCCGACGAGAAAAAGAAACTTTTCTGGAGGCCAGACAAGACTTTGCTGATCCAGAATTGCCAGCAGCAAACAAGCAGCATCAGCAGCTACAATCCTAGGAAGACTCGCAAGGCCAAGTAAGTAATCTGTCATCGTTTTTACAGAGTTGCATCAAATTGTTAAGAAATCAGAATGCCTTAAATGAATTACAAAAAGTTATTCAGTCTTGCGAACCTCAGCAAAGCCCTGGTAAGGAAAAAGCTGTTAGCAGAATTAGAAGGACTGGAAGAGAGATGAGACTACATGCTCATATAGGAGAATATGACATGAAGGATATTATTTTAGATCTGGGTTCAGAAGTCAATATTTTAACTAAGCAGACATGGGAACAAATGGGAAAACCCACCCTTGATTGGTCCCCTATATAGTTGAGATTAGCCAATCAGCAGAGGATTATGCCTTTAGGAAGATTCCCTAGAGTACCAGTGAATATAAATGGAGTCAGTACTGTAGTAAATTTTGAAGTTATTGAGATCATTGATGACAGTAACCCCTATCCAACTTTACTAGGAATTGAGTGGGCAATAGACAGTGATGCAGTTATCAATCTTAAAAAGAGACAAATGACTTTTTAAGGGAAGGGACTGAGAGCTATACTACCATTGGATCCTTCTCAAGGAGAAAGATATAGAGAGTCCATCAGAGAAGAAGATCAGGATATTCTGGACCACATCTACAATATCACAGCTAAGGAAGAAGATTATGTCAAGCCTAATCCCGAAGGTGTAATGGATTGGCAATGTGATAGCTCCTACATGTCTGATTCAGACGATGGTCTAGAGAATTGGCAGAATCGACTATATGAGCTACATGGCCATCGGTGCACAGGAATTACCAAATCTCTTAGACGCCTTAGTGTACAGACCAGAGCTTTGCCTACATATGATGGGTTGACAGACCCAGGAGAATTTATTGCACAGTTCTCAGAACAAGTGCCAGAATCACAGAGAATGCAGACTCTGGAAGCAGCATTAAGAGCTACAGCAGCGAGATGGTGGAATGGCCACAAGAAGTATATTTACAATTGGGAAGCTTGCCAGAAATTTCTACGCCTCAGATTTATAGACCAATCTCAGGAGGTGCGAAGCAAGTTCAATGGGAAGAATAGTCCTTAGGAAAATTTGAAGCAATGTTATGCAGCATGGGAACATGTACCTCGCGAGGAATGGGTGCATAAGTTTGTGCACACTTTGGAACCTATAGAAAAAAATGGGTATACGGAGGTCGAGCTCCGACATGGTACTGTAAGTTGGGATGATCTTGTTGATAGTTTTATGCTTACATTCTATATTAACAAAGCTTATCTTGTTTTAGATACAGCTGTCAAGTTGATCCATGACAAGGCAGTTGATGATCAAGAAAGAACTGAGTACCAAACCAAGGGGCAGAACCAAGAAGCTAGTGCACCAAACCTAACAGCCTTGTCGCAGACATTACCAGGACGGGTCAAAGGGCAATACTGTGTTGAGGGTGCTTGTTGTGATGAAGCTAAGACCGTGACTTTGTCGAAGACCAAAAACATAGCAAGGCCTAAAATCCGACCGTTGGAAAGCAGCCGAATTGGCGGCGGTGGCGCTTTAATTACCTTAAATGCCTGTAATAATAAGATCATCGAAAATCAAGTACCACTCGAACAAGATTTTCATCAGATTTGGTGCCTTCAATGCATCGTCCTGAAAGATTTGATTGATGGAGTGTATAAGAAGATACCTAAGTTGGGGAAAATCGCATTCCGCATTTCCCTGAGATTTATGAGTGAACCCATGACAACCGAGCGAGAGCTTCAGGATCTAGTAAGAGAGTTCGAACAGGGGGGTCTGCCGAGTTGCTCTAATCACCCGCCTGCCTCTGCACCCCATGAAGAAGCTCACCCAGCACCGTCGTGGCTGATGCAGACACGGTCTGCCAAGAAAAATTTTAAACCTGAAGTTTATTCTAAGCGGAACGAGGACCGACACAGGCAATCAGGGCAAACATCAGGGGATCACCAGATGGATCCCCCTAGTTCAGCACAGGTCCCACCCGGAGGAGAGGAGAACATTGCACCACCACGGCCACCGTATCTCCAACTTGTTCGACTAGGCACCCAGCTACCCTGGCGGACAAAGTAGTTTACATTAACCACACCCTCGCTGCCACTAGGTGTACAGCTGGTTGGAAACATGACAGGGAAAATAGACCGGTTTAAGTATGCCGACCACAACACAAATGATCATGGCAAGTTTCCACATTTTGCACCAGCACAATACTTGCACCACGTCAAATACCCAGACAATGGCGTGACACTATTGGAAGTGAAACAGTGGGCTGCAGGCTTGAACAAAGCTGGCCTGCTAAAGATGCTTGATGTTCCTCATTTCGATTGCAGTATGTAGGTGACCATAGTGGTCAAGCAGCTGCTAGCATTAGTACATGACGACTACTTATGGATAGGAGACCAGCAAATTCCTATCGATGGCGAGCTCATTCATAAGATCATAGGCTTACCAATGGTAGGATCTGATCCGGGAATTGAATTTCCTTCAAAACATGAGGATACGAAGCTCGCGCAAACCATGAAAGACCGGTTCACCCTGATGAAGGGGAAACGGGGGTATCACACTTCCATGATTGAGGACCAGAACATTCGTTTCGCAGCCGATCTCTTAGCATGCAAGCTCATACGAAAGTGCAGGCCAACTGAAGTGCCTGCCCTGGTTATCAGAATTTCTATTAAGTGCGCTAAGGTTTACAGTTACAATTGCGCCGCATACATTGCGAGGGAATTCCTGGAGGATGCCCGCGATGCGCAGGAAAAAGGTAGACCCTTTCATTATTCCTGGCTAATAATACTTATTGCACTAATTGGGTGGAAAGAACCCACTGAGGCTCAGTTCATGGAAGCAACCCCATGCATGCCGGGGGTAGTAAGGTATGCATCTCTTTGGATGTCACTGGAAAAGGAATCTCAGCAAATGATGAACACTGTGTTCGCATTTTATGCCATAAGTAGACACTACGAGATCCTACGAACACCACGGCTTACCAATGAGTTGTTCTCTCAATATGAGGGCGCCGCGAAATTCAGTGCCGACATGCATCATGTTTTCATCCAAGCCCGTGTAGATCCAACACATCAATGGTTTAAATTACCATATGTAGTAACCGAAGCAGACATCCTGGGCATAGTTCAGCAGTGGCCGGTTAACTGGTTGAAAGATGTAGGAAAAAAACCCACCATTTCAGTTCCCCTAGTTACCAATATCAATGCAGGTACCAGTCAGGCGCAGCAGCAAAACCCACCAGAAGACAGCGAAGACCCAAGTGACTCGTAGCAAGATGGAAACGACCAGGGCAGAGATGGCCGACACGACGAAGAGGATGAGGATTCGGTCAAAACCCTATCAGATCTTAATTGATCAACAAAGCGCAAGTCGCTATAGGTAGAGGAGGTAACCAAGCCTCATCCCCGCAAGAAGACAAAGGCGTCGAAGGACAAAAATATCAACGAAGGAGTCATTGTGACGCTGGACGAGCTGGAGCAAGCTCTCGAAAAATCTATTGAAACGCTAACTCAAAAGTGGTCATAGTTTGCAGATACGCATCTTGCTGCGCTCACGGGCATAGCAAACAGGGTTTCGGAGCTGAAAGAGTTAGCAAAAAAATCAGCGACCAGTACCGCGACAAGTAGTACTCTAGCATCCGCACAGCAGGATATGAGGTAATGGCAAACCAAAGATAACAGGGGCCAAGTGTCAAGTGCAGCTCTGATACTGACTAATGCAGATTCCCGGTCACAGATGAGTATGACAGTTGGGGTCGATTATACCAAGCTATCTATGGAAGAATTGCATCTCTTCCAGCTAGCCATCACAAAGGAGATCCACGCACAGGATCACTATTCTAAAATCTAGTTGGAAGACACCATGAAGCAGAGCCAAAGTCTCACAACACGGCTGGAAGAAGTAGCACAAAGGAAGAGAGATGTCAAACATAAAAGAGCTACATTGGTGCGAGCGCTGGATGAGGCATGTCGAAGTCTTCCTAACTTCGACATCCAGGTTGAAGAAGAACCAGAACAAAGAATTGCCAAGCTGAAAGACTATGCCCAATAGTCTCACAGTGAAATTGAAAAGTTAAAAATAGAACACCAAAGTCATATCGCGGAGCTTCAACTTTGCATCCCTCCAGAGACTCCACCTGAGGTCCAAGAACAGCGCCACAGGGACATCCAAGCCTCAGCAGCAAAAATATCAGATATTGTGGGCAGCGCAGCAAAGCTGCTGGAAGACAATATCGAAGCATGGGCGAACCTACAGGACCACCCAGATATAGGTAAGGTACAAGAAACCATCAAGTTGCAATAGGAAGAATTAGATGTAGTCAGAGTAGAAATGAAGACGCTGCCTCCTATGTAGAAGATGGCTAAGGTGAAGCAAAGCAAGGAACTCCAGCAGGAAATTGAGTCCATGAAGGTAACACTGCTGGAAAATTCACTACAGCCACTTGTCAATGAAGCATTGGAATTGAGCAATGCTGCAGAGAGCCAGCTCAAAGTTTTGAAGACCTATGATACTTTTGCGTAGGAAAAGGCTAACGAAGTATCATCCTCAGTGTTACAGGAGTTGGTGGAAAAGGAGAAAGCAGCTGATGACATTATACACAACCTCAACAGTTGTTTCCATATCCTTGCATAGAAGATTCTCCCACCGGAAGAGTCGCAGAGTGCCCCAGGACGGGCCACAAGTGAGTCTTGGGGGCCTGTTGGGGCTCCGACCCTAAGGGTCTTTAGTTTTGGTAAGTCCATGGTTTCTGTGGAAGTTGTAAGCGGAGTTACAACCCAAAATAGTCTTAGGGGTGTCGGGGATGGGTCGAAGCCCCTTTTTGTAATTAACCCATGGTTTAAATCCAGGGTTAGGGTTTTGGGTGCCCATGGTTTAAGTCCATGGTTTTGTAACAGTGCGCTGTATAAATAGGCACTTATGTAAATAAGTAGGGTTAGTTCTTTAATGATTATCTTACGAAGCTATTGTAATTCGAAGATAAGAGATTGTTTAAGGGTTTTTTGTAAGAAGGTTAAGTCCCAGCTGTGTACGTGGACGACCTCTACAACTGTGTGCGCAGAGGGGTTTTTGGTGATAAGGAAGATCTGCAGCTGTGTGCGTAGAGGCCTGCTGCTATGTGCACGACTTTGAGGACTGAAGGGATCTGCAGCTAAGTGCGTAGATCAGAACTATCATTTTTGTTGTAAAGAGTTGAATAAAATGCAGTTCTGTGGACGTAGCCCCTACACTGGGGGTGAACCACGTTATATTTGGTGTTGTGGTTCTTTTCTGTTGTTTCTATTATGATATTTTATGCATTGCTAAGTAAATAACCGATAAAGTAAGATTGCTGTTAATAACTAGCTTCGCTATGAATTACCAGATAAGGGTTGTAAAGTAACTATTTGTTTATCTAATTGTGAAGCTACATACTTGATAATAGAAGCATTGTGTTAAGTGATTATTAATAGTTAAAGATTGAAGGTACAGTAAGATTCTCTCTTCTGCTTGCAGAAACCTAATTTTGCGGCACCCCATAGCTGTTTTGGGTGAGACTGTAGCCTGTTCGCAGGCTGCTGCCAAAAGGGCCAACACTGTGGGTCTTTTGTTGGTGTGAAGTTAAAGGTAAAAACCCGGGTCTGCCCAATAGGCCAACACACAAAGACCTGTAGATCCACCTCTGGAAAAGAATCCTCATAAGAGGAAACCTGCTTGGGTACAAGAACTCATCCAAGGTGTGGAAAGATATGGCGCTCTAGAAGAAAATCATAGAGAAAGAAAGAGGACCAGATCTTGCTCCGAGTATGTAGCCTTATTATGTGATTTCATTGATAAAGAACCTTCCAGTTATGAACAAGTGGCAGAACAAAAAGAATGGAAGGATGCTATGATCGAAGAATATCAATAGATCATGAAGAATGATAGTTGGGATGTTGTCCCAAGACCAGAAGGGAAGTCAGTTGTAACTTCCAAATGGATCTACAAGATCAAGCATGCTGCAGACAGTAGCATTGAAAAGTATAAGGCAAGATTTGTAGCTAGGGGCTTCTCTCAAAAAGAAGGAATAGACTATGAAGAAACCTTTGCACCTGTAGCTAGATACACTTCCATCAGATCAGTACTTGCTTTGGCTGTAGTGATGAAGTGGAAGATACTCTAGATGGATGTCAAGACTGCCTTCTTGAATGGGGTAGTGGAAGAGGAAGTGTATGTAGAACAACCACTCGGTTTTGAGACACATGACAGAGAGTCTCATGTATGCAGATTGAAGAAATCCCTGTACAATTTGAAACAGGCACCTAGGACTTGGTACGGCAGAATTGATAGATTTCTATCCAGTTTGGGCTTTACCAAGAGTAAAGCAGATTCCAACCTTTACTACAAGGTTGAATATGGCAACCCAGTGATGCTTCTACTGTATGTAGATGATCTATTTGTGACAGGTACAGATGGGTTGATTGCTGATATGAAGAGAAAGCTTGCTGCTGAGTTCGAAATGAAGGACTTGGGGATGATGCATTACTTTCTAGGTATGGAGGTGTGGCAAAGTGCAGATGGAATATTCCGTAGACAAGGGAAGTATGTAGTATAGATCCTGAAGAGGTTTGGGATGATGGACTGCAAGGCTATGACCACACCCATGGCATCAAACCTAAAGCTATTGAGTGATGCTTCATCAAAGTCGGTTGATGCCACTATGTATCATCAGATGATTGGGTCATTGATGTACCTGACGAACACAAGACTAGATATTTGCTTTGCCGTGAACATCTTGAGCCAGTTTCTAATAGATCTGAGACATGTTCACTTGACTAATGCAAAGCATATTTTGAGGTACCTAAAGGGTACAATTGATTATGGGCTCAAGTACGATGCGAATCAAAAGATTAACCTGGAGGGTTATGTTGATTCTGATTGGGCAAGCAGTGCCATCGATAGGAAAAGCACTTCAGGGTGTTGCTTCAGTATGGGATCAGGTGTGATCTCTTGGTTTAGCAGGAAGCAATCCTATATGGCACTGAGTATAGCTGAAGCAGAGTATGCCGCAGCTTGTTGAGCTAGTTGTGAGGTAGTATGGCTATGAAAGCTACTATCTGATATATTTGATCTCCAATTGGATGCTACTTGTATTCATTGTGACGACCATAGTTGTGTGAAGTTGTCATAGAATCCAGTGTTCCATGACAAGTCAAAGCATATTGAGATCAAGTACCACCATATCAGGGACATGGTGTAGAGAGGAGCAGTGAAGCTCCAGTATGTTGCAACGGAGGAACAAATAGCTGATGTATTGATGAAGCCATTGGCTAGGCTGAAGTTCAATTACTTTAGGGAGAAGCTTGGTGTTCTCCAGATCAAGGTTTCCTCCAAGAGAAATTTATGAGACCCATAGCCATTTTGACATGGTGAGAGGATTGGTTCCTTCCATGGTCAGATGTAAGGGCTGAGCCATTCTGTCATGGTGAGAGGATTGCTTCCTTCCATGTTAGATATGAGTGCTAAGATCCATAGCCATTCTGACGAGTAGGTCAGATATAAGGGCTGAGCCATTCTGTCATGGTGAGAGGATTGCTTCCTTCCATGTCAGATATGAGTGCTGGCCATTCTGTCGAGTAGGACAAATGTAAAGGCAATTGCCATTCTTTGAATGGAGCTGCTTAGTGAGGTACCAGGAACACTCAGTCTAGGACTGAGTAGCCATTCTGATGTGATAGAGGGATGTGTTGCCACTTGATCAGATGTAAGGGCTGAACCATTCTGTCATGGATAAATGATTAAGTTCCTTCCATGTTAGATGTGAGTGTTGGCCATTATAATGAGCAGGTCGGATGTAAGGGAAACTACCATTCTCTAGGAGAATGGAGGAACCTGGTCAGTTACCAGGTAGCTCAGTCGAGGAGGACTGGGGTCCATTCTGATATTACTATAGGATTGGTTCCTACAAGATCAGACGTGAGTGCAAGCCCTTTCATCATTGTGAGTAAGATGTGGTTCCGGCCTAGGTGGAAGAACATAGTTCTTCCATCATTGTGAGCAGGATGTGGTTCCGGCCTGGATGAAAGTGAGGAAATATTCCATCATTATGAGCAGGATGTGGTTCCGGCCTAGGTGAAAATAACTGATTTCTTTCATCATTGTGAGTAGGATGTGGTTTCGGCTTGGATGGAAGTGTAGAACTCTTCCATCATTGTGAGCAGGATGTGTTCCAACGTGGATGGATGTGAGTACTATGCCCTTTTGACGAGTAGGTCAGATGTAAGTCCTGAAGCCCTTTCACAGATGATAGTAGTTGTGTCTTATCATGCTGGTGAATGTGAGTGTTGGGCCCTTCTGACAAGTAGGTCAAATGTAAGTGCTGGAGAAGACCTACATGGAGGCTAGGCCTACAACCAGCATGAAAAAGGGTTGGGTTCGTAGAACTTCCTGTGATGAGAAGAATCATGAGATAGCACCAAGGATGATCCAGATCGAGTGATGATCGAGATCCAATGATGATGATCCAACAGCGATGATCCAAATCAAGTGATGATCGAGATCCAGTGATGATCCAGATCCAGAGATGATGCCACATGATGATCCAGATCGAGTGATGATCTAGATCCAGTGATCATGTCCCATGATGATCCAGATCCAATGACTTGAAGACGAAGATGACTTGAAGACTCAAGAAGACCAAAGATGTAGATGATGAGATGATCCAGTTGATATAAAGAAGAAGACCGGTGCTGAAAATTGTGTTGAAAGAATACCTTCCTAGTTAAGAGGGAGTGTTGATGTATTTGTAACTTTGGAATGTATTCATCTATGTATCTTATGTATTGTAACCCAATGTTTATTCCAGGATGTATCTATTATGTATTTGATTCATGTTGCCATACCCCGATATTTCAATCAGGAGGATCAATAATGTAAACAAGTCATGTCAAGTCATGGTGGGTAACCCTCCGATTGTCTAAGTGTTAAAGTCCTCATAGTTTCGGGGCTCTAGGGTTATTAGACTCTCTTATTAGAGGTTGGCCCTAGTAGGGTTTTAGTCATGTCGGGATTAGTATAAATAGAGAACTAGAGACTCTATTTATCACACAAGTCATACACACTCAAGTGTAGCGCATAGTTGAGGAAGGAGAAGACACTGGGGCTAGTCAAGAAGAAGATTACTATTGTTGGGAGATCACTTACTGTTTTGGGGATTTTACTATTTTGGTGCCGATTCTATCTCTGAGGAAGTTGTGGGGTTTTCTCCTTTATGGTTTCCCCAAGGAAAAACACTGTGTTCATTGTCTCTTGTGTTTGATTGCTGTACTTGTTATTCTCTTAGTTAAATATCCTAATAATGCTAGCTTAATGTTGAAAAACTAACAGGAGAAGTCTGCATTTGTCTCCATGCACGTGATCCTTATGACTGAGAATCTAATTTTGTATCCGAAAGCCGTGGTGAGCCGGTCTCTATCACTTCATTTTGTTTATGGTCGAGAATCTTTATTAGTTCTTTTGGATTTTTCTGTAAAGATGAATTATGGGTCCCCATATGTCTTCGAACCGTGAAGGGATGAGATAATGATAGTGCGGTCACACTATCACCCTGGAATCTTTCTTTATGACCTATTAATGTCAGTTTTGGGTTACTAGATGACTGGCTTGCATTGTATAAATAAAGGCTTCGGGTCTCCTTTGAAGCATAGAGTTTTAGAGTCGCTCATGTGCTAAGCTTACGATATTGAGTCTGTAAAAGAAGAGTATGCTCTGCAACTTGCCCACAACGGTATAAGATTGCATCAGAAATTATTTCTATAATATTTAAATTTGATTATGTAATAGAAGAGTATGCTCTGCAACTTGCCCACAACGGTATAAGATTGCATCAAAAATTCTGATTTGTGTATGCACTGATGAGCTTCGTCCTCCAAAGTCGATCTGCTTAGAGTCTATAATATTGAAAATGATGCTGTTAATGTGAAGTTGGATGTTTGAGGGTGTATTAAAGATGAATTAAAGTTTGTTGAAGCAAATTCGATCTTGGTACCTTCTGAATATTCGATTATCTACATCTAAGACTTAAATCCTTTGGAAAAATGGCAGCTCCCTGCCATTCTCCCCAATGATGTATATAAGCTAAATTGGTGGTCATTAAAAACAACAACCCAAATTAAAGTATCATCCATAGATGTATCTTTCACTAATAAAGATGAACCTGTTCATATTAATCTATTGGGAAAATGTCAGATCGATTGGGTGAAAGCTCAAGGTTTTAAATACGTACACCTAGGAGCCATTAAGCTTGGATTGGGGCCGTTAGTACGCCCATATTTACCTGTCTCCTCTTTATGTGTCGCCATAGAAGCTAGACATTGAACCTTTTTCGATGCAATAATTGGTGGTTTTACCGCTCCCTTGCATGATGGTCCTGCCTTAGGCACCATCTACCCTAAGTATTCTATAAGTTTGGAAGACCCTTACATCTATGACCTGCTAAAAGCCTATATCGTGCCTAAAGGATTTAATATGGATACTGGGGCTAAGATTATCCAACTAAAAGGTACAGTTGTTGCTAGATTTGGTAATGATACCCTTCCTCCACTATGATCACATGTGCATCAGAGTCCACACCTGCACAGCGTGGTGGAATCTGAAAAATCTAAGTAGTCCACCCAAGTAACCTTTGATTGGGCAGGCATAAACTATCCCAAACAATGGGAAGTAAAATATAAAGAACTGAGAGACACAGAAAGGCTAGATAATTCATTCACTACTCAGCCTCTTACTTTTGATAGATCTACCAGCTCTTTTCGTGTCCCAGATGAACTTCCTACTCATATATTTATACCTCCATTAATCAGATCTACCTCCTCATCCTCTTACAATAATGCTAGGTGTCAAGCTGAAGCGAACTATGTTTCCACCTCCTCCCTGCAACCATCCTTTTCTATATTACATGAAAATGAACATCGTGGCCAACATTCGGAATGTATTGCATGTCACAAGATTTTATAGAGGATCCAACACCATAAAAACAAGGATCTACCTACCTTAGGTATGTTCTCTCTACCTAGGAGTGACCCAGGAATGGAGATTGTCCATCAAGGGAAAAGGTCGTATATACCTGGAAGAAATCTCCTGGAAACCCCATTTAGACAATTTTAAATGGATGGTCAAAATAAAAAAGAGTTTTTTCCTTACAAACCTTCAACCCCTGATCAATCGGTTTCTGATGAGGCCAAGTTAGCAAATTGGGGAAACATGTAGCAAAAATTGACTGCACAAAATTTAGATGATGTAGCCCAAGACATCATTTTCTTAAAAACACAAATGGTAGAAGAGAAGCAAAGAATGGAGGCTGTAACAGCTAAACTTGGGTTGTTGGATCATCTCTTACATGATTCAACTAAAATAAAAATAGCAATGGAGATCGTTGCTACTAAAACTGATAAAAGGCTAGCCGTGCTAGAAGAACTTTTGACTAAGACTGGAAAATTAAAGAAAAAATCTCATACTGTCAATGAACATGTTTTTACTCTAGCCACAAAAGGACATCAAAGAAAATCCTCTCATGGTAAGAGTCTTTCTTTTGGACAGTTCAGCGTCTCTGAGGATGATAATCGTCCTGAATATGATTTTGGACAAATAGAGGAAGAATTCAAAAAAATAACAAATTGGGTGGTGGAATTTAAGAAATTTCCCTCGGCGCTTAACCCCAAGTATCTTGCAATGATGTC
This sequence comes from Pseudotsuga menziesii, assembly GCA_001517045.1. Taxonomy (NCBI): domain Eukaryota; kingdom Viridiplantae; phylum Streptophyta; class Pinopsida; order Pinales; family Pinaceae; genus Pseudotsuga; species Pseudotsuga menziesii. The sequence goes on from LPNX011006390.1 coordinate 135,175, forward strand.
TCTAAGACATCAAGAAGATGGTTAATCCTTTGTCATAGGTCCCCCCCCTCCTCAACCATATTTTGATGTCCACATGCCAGATGTAAGTCCATCCATAGAACCTACGCATAGATTCCAGTTTGGAATCAATAGCATGAACAACATATTGTCACAAATGCCAAAGCAACCAGTCTTGAATATTCAATGTCAGACTCGTGCTGACATAAAAAATGCAATTCAAATGCTGGTACAATGGGTTCTGTATAAAAGATAACAGGATAGTAGCCTCACTGGTCAAAGTTTGGGCACACAGTTGGTTGCAGGTCTCTTAGGCCTAGCATATGAGTGGTGGAGATGGCTCCCACAAGAAGCACGGAATGAGATGCTATCTGCTGATGACGCTAATCAGCAAATCCTTTGTGTCCTAAGTAAATAATTCTATGGCCCTGATGATACGGAAGATTATGATCATTTAGCTTCACTCTTTATGTCTTCCAGATTATGTGATCTAAGCAAAAGTGAAGAATAATTTTGTTACATGCAAAACCTGTTAGTTTCTTCTAGTAAGTCTGGCGAAGCAGCATACTTGAAGCATTACCTAAGAAGATTTTCAAGTCATGTCCCAGATGCAATTGAACAATTCTTAAAATATAAGCATATTACTCTTCATGGTATGTCTTTAGCACAACTGCATGCTTATATTCTTGAGACTTGGCAAGAACATTGTCTTGAACACCGAGTCAGTAAAGATTTCAAAAGGCACCAGGGTATGTATTCTGCCTCCTTTTGTAAAAAGGTCGCTCGCATGCTAGATTGGGGTTGTGGTGCATACAACCGAGGTCACTTGCATGAATCCTATAAGTACAAGTAAAAGAAAAGGGGATTCTATTCTAGTAGCCCTCGATATCATCCTAACAAGCCCTACAAATATAAAAAGCATAGTTCTCAAAAATTTGAAAAACGATATCCTTCTAGATTTATTAAATCTCATCCCAAGCGCTATGTCAAAGGAAGAATTGAAAAAAAGGATAAAGATGCATGCTTTATATGTTGTAAGAAAGGCCATTGGGCCTAAAAATGTCCAGAAAGGAAAATCAAACCAAGACTTGCAGCCTTGTGTTCTAAGTTAGATCCACGTTGGTGGGATATTTGTGTTTGTTCTACAGATGCCCCTCCACCTTCTGGAGAGATAATTTATTTACCTAATGAAAATGAAAATGAATATTCTGAATCTGAATCGGCTTCAGACCCAGATATTATTTTTGCAAAATTTGATCCTTCCTCTGAATCCAATTCCAGCTCTGATTCAGGTACAAATGGAAATTTAGGGGGGTGTGAGCCACCAGACAATGATTTTTCTTTATACATGCTCTCTTTCAGCAAAAAGACTTCTATAGAAAAACAATTGCCAGATATCGATATGCAATTATCCTCTATCCCTGCTTTTAAATATATATTGAGAAGAGACCTCAAAGAAGAGAAAAAGAAACTCTTAAGTCTTCTTGAGAAATCAACGAAAGGAAAAGAGAAAGCATATTCTCCTTCAGATACTCTTACACTATACAATCCTGCATATATTTACAGGAATTACCCAGATGAGCACGATTCAAAACAAAGATATATGAGAGATAAGGAAAAGATGCTCAGGCTTCAGATAAGGAAAAAACAACAGCAGCTGAGAAAGATAGGTTCAGAAATCGAGCATTTAAAAGATGTGTTACTTATATTGGTAACTGAAATAGACCAATCTTCAGATGAAGAACTTAACAAACACCTTGAGGAAGCTATGCAAATCCTAGGTTAGAGAAAATTCTCTTCCCCGTCTTCACCTGAACCAAACTTAGGATTATTCCAAGGTCCTAAATTGTTTATAAGCCTAACCTTCTATCCTCCTGAGTATAAATCTTATTCTTTAAGTTGTATGATAGATTCTAGTTGTCAGTTAAACCTTGCTAGAGGATCATCCATTCCTCCATTCTACTGGGAAAGATCTTCTGATCATGGCTCAGCAATAGAAGGCACTCTAGTATCTCTAACTGGTGAAGTAGAATATTTTCCTATACAAATAACCAATATCCCTGAAGTTTTGTCTCTATACAGACTAGATAGTATCAAGGAAGATTGTATCCTTGGATCTGAATTTCTTCTCAGAGTCAGCCCATTTACTGTAGATAAGAAGAAAATGTTATTTATTTGCATAGTAAATAACCCTCTAATCTCCTATCCATTATCCTTTGAAGCTAATAGCAAGTGCAAGATAATATTGCCAAGACCTGAGGAAAAACCCAAAGTAGTCGAGTTGTATAAAATGGAGCACTGTATCGCCTATGCGGAAATGCATAAAGAAAAACCTCTTGCTGATATTTTTGCTAAACTAGTCAAAGATTGTTGTTCTGAAAGCCCTAATGCCTTTTGAAAAAGAGAGAAATATTTTGTAAGCCTACCATTTGATCCACTCCAGAAGATCAAGCCAATGAAGTCTTCAGCAAGGTTAATGTCTCCCTCCGAAAGAGATTTTTGTGCAAAAGAGATTAAAGAGCGACTTGAGAAAGGTATAATTGATCCATACAAGAGTCCTTGGATGTGTCGTGTTTTTGTGGTAAACAAGCACTCAGAAATGAAAAGAGGCAAACCTAGACTGGTTGTCAACTGCAAACCCTTGAATGCTATTCTTCAAAAGGTAAGATATCGTTTGCTAGATAAAGCAAGTCTATTGCAGAGGATTGTTGGATGCACTATATTTAGCAAGTTTGATCTAAATTCTGGTTTCTACCAAATAGGCATTGAAGGAAAGGATCACTATAAAATGACATTTGTTGTCCCTCATGGACAATCTCAATGGAAATTTTTTCCATTTGGAATAAGCAATGCACCATCAGAATTTCAAAAGAGAATGGAAGATATCTTTAGAGATAAGCAGTGGGCATTGGTGTTTATAGATGATGTCCTGATATGTTCTAGAAATTTACAAGATCATCTTAAACATTTGTAGCTTTTTTATGATCTGGTCTACAAGCATGGTCTAGTCCTGTCTCAAAGCAAAATGGAAATAGGGAAAACTGAGATAGATTTCCTTGGATTCAATATCCAGAAGGGATAGGTAATACTGCAGAAACATGTTCTCAATGTGTTCAGCCACTTCCCAGATCATATTTTACACAAAGTATAGTTACAAAGGTTCCTAGGAAGCCTAAACTACATTAAGCCATTTTACAGAGGACAAGTGAGTGACATCCATGTCCTGTAGGAGAGGGTGAAAACGAATCCACCTAAATGGTCTGAGAACATGACTCTGGTAGTACAGATAATTAAAACCAGAGTCCAGAATCTCCCTGCCTTATCCTTACCACAAGGCACTCGTCAGCTAGTTATTGAAATAGACACCTCTTCATCCACATGGGGTGGACTGTTGATTGAAATTATTGAAGGCAATGAGAATGTCTGTGGCTATGGATCTGGTTCACTTAAAGGGGCTAAGTTGAACTATCCATCGAGCCATAAAGAGATTTTAGCTATAAAAAAGACTATACAACATTATATTTTATTTTTGAAACTTGTAAAGTTTGTAATTAGGACTGACTTAAAGATCATGCCTAGAATCTTTAAGAATGAAAATCTAATGTCTGAAAATAGCAGTAGGATTCTTAAATGGTTTATTTGGTTGAGCAATTTTGATTATGAAATAATATATAAGCCTAGTTATTTGAACTGTTTGGATGATATGCTAAGAAGAGAGAATTCGCAGCTTGCAGCTCCCTCTCTAAGTATGTTTACCCCTGGCTCATCAAGCTCTAGACTTATCAGAGATAAAGGCAAAGCTCCAATCAGACCTTTGTACCAACCAAGAAATAGTTTATTTCTAAAACCATGGGACGAGTCCATCGCTGAAGAAGAGAGAAAACAACTTCTAGATTTTGCATCCAGAAAAGAAGCAGAGAAATATCTGGAGATCACTTTGATCAAATAGATCACATCCATCCCTTTAGAGCTTCATATTTTAGAAAGATGGGAACAATCAGCTTTTAGAAGTTTTGAGAATGCTCAGTCAAAACTAAGGAATTGCAAAGATCTCTGGATAGACTATAATGAATAAAACGACCTGCCGGTATGGTATGTTAACATTGGAGAAGGCAACCTGACTTGGATATCCTACAGTTTGATTCTCTAATTTTGTAGAGAGGAAAGGTCAGTTGTAATTTGTGGAGATCCAGGCAATCTTAGGAATAAATATTGGTCTGGATGGACTGAGATATTTCTTGACAAGTTCTGTCCACATGTAGACTGGGTAAACAGAAGCAGATATGGAAGTAGCTGACCAAAACCACCAATGGTTTAAATTCCTGTTACACAACCAAGGAGGAAGGTATACTTGTCTGGAGCATACCATTTATACAGAACAAAATTTTATCAAGCGATACTGTCAAGGAAATAGGATTGATGCCAAATTGCATCCCTGCAGACTCCATCTTGATTCTCGGGTTGAGTCAATTTTTGACGGCGAGTTCCTTTGCGATGAAAATCCCATTTTACACAGTTCTGATGTGGAAGGATGTTTCAGTCCTGATATATATCCTCCCATCCCTCCTAAATATCCGTATCCATCATGTGATTACCCTTATGATGATGATGACAGCTTTGGTTTCGATTGTCCTTATGGAGGAGTTGACATCGACGGTGCAGCTGGAGAAGTGTGCATCTATCGCCATGCACGTGATCCTTACGACTGAGAATCTACTTTTGTATCCGAAAGTTGTGGTGGGTCGGTCTCTGTCACTGCATTTTGTTTATGGTCAGGAATCTTTATCAGTTCTTTTGACTTTTTCTATAAAGATGAATTCTAGGTCCCCATATGTCTTTGGACATGAAGGGATGAGATAATGATAGTGCAGTCGCTAAGAATCCACAATACTTCTTTATTTTGTAATCCTGCATCCCGCATTTTTGTAATTGCGCATCTCGATATTTTGTAATCCCGCATCTGGAAATTACGTGATGTAAGTGGTGAATGAAATATTATTTAGTAATCCCTTATCCCACATCCTGCATTTGCAGACTTTGAGTTGCGGGATAGTGATTTATATATTAATCTATATACTGTGTGAAGAAGACTAAGGGATAGTAATTTTGCAATTTCAGCAAAATCCTATCATATTATTAGGTTAAATATGCTAAATACTATTAGGTTTAAAAAATCATTTTTGCTATTTTGGTCTAGCGGACCGTTTGAGTGAAGAGCTATGAAACCCAACTTAGCAATACATTTTTTGTTTTGTTAATTATGGTCTAGTCCAATTCAGTCTTATGGTTCAGTCTAGTTCAATCTGGAGCTATGAATCCCAGCTTTGCAATACTAGTAACCATATGCAAATTTAGATTCGGAAAAAATCTATTCAAGAAATCCAACGAGACCTCGAGATGTAATCTCTCCCTTATTTGGTGGAAATCCTCTCTAACATTTTGTGGATTATGAGCACGGTCTCATCTTTAAAAATATCATATTATTCCCAAATATACCTTTTTATTCTCAAATATATTTGCTGGAATTCTCTGCACTATCCTTGGCCATCATTTTTAGAAGCTCAAGTTTTATTAAGCCTGTAAACTTGAGAGCTACCAGTACTTGGCATACTTGGTCCTGCAGAGGCTCCTTATCATTGTCAGCAATCTCCTCAACGGTGCATGGAACCCAAACAGGGTAGCGTAGCCAGGTTTCGTTTGCATGCACACATGCATCTAGCCATTGTGGACTTCTTCATGTTGTCTATTGGTATCAGAATCTACCCCATCAAATTTTTTACATTTCAACAATGCACATGTAAAGAGGGACCCTAATTTTCGTTGTCGAAATATTCAAAAAGTATTTTTCCCAAAGCTTTGAGTTTTGATGTCAACATGGTCAGTTTCTTGTCGCCTCAAACTTTGATCTTGGTCAACTTTCCTTATGTCAAATTCATAACTTGCTGAAGTCTTATAATTATCCTCAATTCTTTGATTTCTTTAATTATGTCAAAAATGTCAATTCCCCTTGCTATTTGAAATCAAGCTTAATTAAAAAATGAAAAAAAATATTAATAATAAAATAAATATAAACTTTTATTATTTAGGAACTATGTTACTGTTTTCTAAATAATATGTTATAGTTATTTTATTAAAGAAATTGATTATTCTAAAAGAATAAAAAAAAAATTATTAGTGTTTTATGTTTATTTAAATAATATGTTATAGTTATTTTATTAAAAAAAATGATTATTTTAAAAGAATAATAAAATTTTTATTAGTGTTTAATGTTTATTTTATTATGAAGCTTGATTTCTTAAAATATTTTGGTTTTTTTCTCCTTTACAACTCCACATTGAGTTTTGATTTTTGTCTTCACTTAAATTCCGCATAAAGCCATGAATCTTCATAGTACACGACACATTAGCAAAAATTTGAGGGAATGGCAATATAAACTATTTTTTATTTGTGTTTCTCATTGAATGTGGGATATGCAACAAAGATTATATTTCAGGCGATCAACATTGAGAGCTCATCTATCGATAAAATTTTCACCAAGTGCCAAGAGGAGCTCTCCAATTTTGAGAGTTTATGAGTAGATACACATTCCATCATTTTCACCAAGTGCCACAAGAGGAGCTCTACAATTTTGAGAGCTTATGAGTAGATACACATTCCATCATTTTCACCAAGTGCCACGAGAGGAGCTCTACAATTTTGAGAGCTTATGAGTAGATACACATTCCATTATTTTCACCAAGTGCCACGAGAGGAGCTCTACAATTTTGAGAGATTATGAGTAGATACACATTCCATCATTCATTCAGTTGCCAAGATAAATTAGCAGAAATTTTTAAAAAATTAGTTGACAGTCCCATCATTTTGTGGGAACTTGATTTTGAGAACAATTTTCGGACAAACCGTAGGGATTATTCCAAAACAATTAAAAACTGATAGCAAACCCCTCCATAAGGTCTTCCTATCCCGAGGATAACACTTTGTGTGCTATTTTATTTACAAACACTCTACAAGCTTAAAACCCGCTTGAGTCTTTAGAACACACTTTTGGATCTAATTCTATCTTTAACTCCTTAGCCAACTTTGGCTCTTCCACTAAATTAATCAATGTTCTGCCAAATATAATTCAACTTATAACATTGCGCGTTTAGCACTCGATTGCTTACTATTATCCCACTCTTAATGCATAGGACCTCCTTTCCAAGGCTTATGATCCTATCACATCTAACATAAGTACTTACCATCAATTTGCACACAACACATGTGACCATCCTAAATACCCAAGGGCTCAAAATTGAGCACTTACTACCAAACTTGACACAACTCAAACAACCATACTATAGACTCTTCATTCGTGCTCAAGGGCATATTACTCCCAATTCAAACAGTATTGAAAGAGTGCTTAACCTCTACCATCAAGCACCTTCATCTATCACTTATGATTAACTACCATATTCATCGAGGCTTATTGCATTCCAATGCTCATGGCACCTATAACCTCCTTAAGCACTCGAGGGTTTGTCGCACTCACACAATAGTACATTGTCCATTTCACACCATATAACCATATCATATGCTTGAAGGCATGTCACAATAAAAAAGGATCTTCATCCCCCTCTGACTTTCCACATCGACATTTGAATATCCTCATCATTGTCTCATTGGTTTTCTGTCTTTCGATCAACTACATGACACACAACTGTTGTCCATTTCCAATCTACAGCTCGTTCAACTATCTTCTCTGCACATGCACTCCAACCTTTTCCTACAATATCTCTTGTATTCTCGTGCCTACAATCTTCATCCACATAAAATCGTGTCCACAATTAGTACACCATAACTTGAGCAACACTGCACTTTCAATCTCGTGCTCTGTCCTCCAATTTTATACTCAGAGTTCACACTCTGTTCATAGAGCAAATGATTGAGCCAACTTACACATGACAATCATGCTCAGGTCCTCCACAGACTCAACACAACTTTTTCATGCCTTCAATGCTTTCATGCATCAAACATGCACAACTACTCTAGTTTCCAGAGTCTTCTTAAGCCTTCATAAGATTCTACAGGGTTTAAAACTACAAGTTCTACCCAAATTCTCTTCTGTCAGGATTTTACATGCACAATTTAGCTATACACAAAGCTACTATCATTCACCTATATTGCCCAAACATATTACACACAGAATGTAAAGAACAATCACACACAGTATGGTGAATCTGCTTTTCATTAACACAATGAACCTGCACATGCAACTTCAAAAACCCCGATCTACCCTATCTATGGCCTGATACACTTTCAATGGCCATCTTCCCCTCTATTCTCCTTTCTTTTTTAGTATATTACCCTTAGATTCAATTACAAGGTAGAGCTTATCCAACTCTTCAACTAATCTCCTACAATTTAGCAATTAGTTTCTAGACTAATGCAACAACTGCTATTTTAAGAATGCTACATTTACTTCCTCTATGACTCATTTAACTACTAACTACAAATAGGAAAATAACCCTACTTGAGTCATCCCTTTACTTAAGGGATTTGTTACATGACTTGATTCCTTCATAATTGCTCATTAATTAATGCCTAACACTAAGAATATTCCTATCTATCTTTACTAGGAAATAAGCACTTTGTACATGAAAGTTTACAATGGCCTCCTCTTTGGGCTAATGTCAATACCTAAAGGTCTGACTAGACATACAATATTTGGTTTGGGCAACTAATGCTCTTGCATCAGAATCCCAAAGTAGAAAGAATACATGATCTCCTGATCATGTACCTTCAGTCTTCATCTATGCTGGATCCCAAACTTTAGGTTTTTGTTGTCCATGAGCTACATTGTCTTTGTCATTCTTCAACTGCAATATTCCATGCCATACTTTGTACTATAGTACTTCATTGGCTCTACCTTCATTGTTCTTCACTTTCCAAACAATTCCACAGTGGGTTGGTTTCTTCATTATATTGTAGCTCTTCTTAGGTATCTGCATTAGGTTCCATAATTCATCTACAACCTCTTGTAACTCAGTCTGTTGCTACAAACAAATATGATTTTCTTTACTTTGCCACAACATTCTGTTGCACTTTATCCAAGTTCTTCTCTAAACTGTTGATTGTTTTCTTCAAATCTTCTTGCTTCAATTTTTGTTTTTTCTCTTAAGTTTACTCCAAATGCTGCTGCAAATATTGTCTCGGACATTGCTGCCACCCAAACTTCCTGAATATATTTGAATATATATCCCTCTGCAGTATCCCTCTTTTGCTTACTACCTGCAAATTTACTTTCAAAAAGCAAATGATCTTCCAATACTCTGACTGCAAGAACATAATCACTCACACCTCCCTGTATATTAGCAATCATATCATAGATATGTGGACTAGAATCTGCTTTGGTCTCCTCTACAACTTAAGACAGCTCCTTATTACTGATTGCAACCCTTAACAAACAATTCAATAATTCACTTGTTACTTGATTCCTTTCAAGTACTTCATCAGTATGTTGATCTTCAATTTCAACATAACTCTCTTCCTCTTCCTTCGTAACAACCTCTAGTGATTGTCCTTGAACTCCTTGACTGATTTTAGTAACCAGTTTAGCTTCCTTCATCCCTAAGATCATCTCTTCTTTATCTTGAGACACACCTGCCTCACCTTCATCTTCATTGCTACATTCTTCTTTGTTACAAGTCCAGTCTCTCTATGGCACTGCTTCATCATCTTTTATTAGAATAAAATTTTGATCCTCCATCATTGTGATAGGTCTAGATTTCTGTCCAACAATCTTCTTTTGGCCACTTAGATAATCCAACTTCTCTCTATCCTCTTCAAGAACAAGTTTCATCTCATGAAGCATAACTGCTTCGTCTCCATTGGAGTTACTTCCCTCATTAAGTAAGGATTTTGTAAACTCCTTCTGCTGCAATAGTTCATCTTTGTCTTTGTCACTACTTGGAAACACTCCCATCTATCTGTCTAAGCTAACTGAGTCCTTCTCACTTACATCTTTACCTATGCATTTCTGAAGAAACTTCATCTCTTTATCTAAATTATTTACCTGAGGCCCCAACTCATAATTTGACTCAAACTCCTTTATCAGGTTTTCTAGCAATAAAATCTCCTTGTCATCTTCTTCAAGCACTATATTTACATGCTTAAGATCTTCCTTTGCTTCTGCCTGATCTTGGCTATCATCATAAGCCAAGATCTCTTTGCTTTCAGCTTTTGTTGTATGCTGAAAAGAAGCACTTTCCCTTAACTATGCATGTGCATTTGAATGAGACCCAAATGTCCCATCTTCTTTTAGAACAGAATTAAGATTCTGCCCATCTCCTTCATGCTTTGTGAAAATGTTATAAAATTGTCCTTCTTCATTATTTTCACCTGCAAACATACACAATATATCATTTTTAAAATATTGATACCTCTTGGCCTCACTTGAAGCTTCAGTCTTCGAGTATTCTCCCAGATACTCCCTTGCCTTGAGTACCTCATTCTCCCATTGGAAATTCATCAATTGCTCACTCCTCTTCTATAGCTTATGCCACCTCAGCTTTCTTTTCACAAGGAAACCACATCTCTGGTCTTCCTTCTTCTTCTGTAACAACTCCATTATTACTTCCAGATGGACTTCTATCTTAGTCTTCTCCCTCTCATAATCTTAATCACTCAACTATCTCCATATGCCATTTGTCTTGGCATCTTCTTTCTTCACTTTGTGGCTACTTTTTAAACCTCTGCTATGACTATCAACATTCATCTTCCTAAATTTCTTTCACTCTCTATGAGCTGCATCAAGCTTCTATAGTAACAGGTCCTCCCTGCTACAACTTACCCCACCAAGCCTCCTCTGTACTTAGTATTTTGGCAAGTACTGGTCCTCTATCTAGAACCCTCCTGAGAAATCCTCCTTGCTCCTTCTATCTCACATCTACAACTCATCTACACTTGAGAAGACACTTGTCCTCTTGTATTTCAACCTCACTTGAAATACTAGGTTTTGGCCACACTCTTTTTCCTCCTATAAACCCTTGCTAATTTCCTTCATCACTTCCCTTAAAGGTTGTGATCCTCTTGCTAAGATATTTCTCTATTGATGCTACCTCTTACATGCAGTCACTCCTCCCAAAGTAGTTATCTTGTCAATAATAACCTCACTGCTCATGCTACAAGCCTCTTATTCTCTTGAATGCAAATCTCCTCACTTATAAACCCTCTTACAAACTTCTTTTATGTCTTCTTGTCTTCACAAAACATTGTCTTGCTATTTTCTTTCCTCCCCCGGAGTAAACTTACTCTCTTCCCTCTCTAATACAAGTTGATAGAAGACCCTCCCTAAGTCCTTCCTATCTCGAGGATAAAACTTAGTGTGCTAGGTTATTTACACACACTCTATAAGCTTAAAACCCGCTTGAGTCTTTAGAACACACTTTTGGATCTAATTCTATCTTTAACTCTTTAGTCAACTTTATCTCTTCCACTAAATTAGGTAATGTTCTGCCAAATATAATTCAACTTACAACCTTGCGCATTTAGCACTCGATTGCTTACTATTATCCCACTCTCAATGCATAGGAACTCCGTTTTAAGGCTTAAGAGCCTATCACATATAACTTAAGTACTTACCATCAATTGACACAAAACACATGTGACCATCCTAAATACCCAAGGACTCAAACTTGAGCGCTTACTACTAGCCTTCACATGACTCAAACAAACATACCATAGACTCTTCATTCATGCTCAATGACGTATCGCTCCCAATTCAAACAGTATTGAAAGATTGCTTAACCTCTACCACCGAGCGCCTTCATCTATCACTTATGATTAACTACCATATTCAAAGAGTCTTATTGCATTCCAATGCTCATGGCACCTATAACCTCCTTAATCACCTGAGGGATTATCGCACTCACACAATAGTACATTGTCCACTTAAATATTAACGCTTGACTCCTCATACATTAATACTCTTCAACGCTTTATTTCACACCATATAACCATATCATATGCTTGAAAGCCTATTAAAATAAAAAAAGGTGCTTCATCCAACTCTGACTTTTCACATCAACATTTGACTATCCTCGTCATTGTCTCACTAGTTTTCTATCGTTCGATCAACTATAGGATGCACAAATATCATCCATTTCCAATCTATAGCTCGTTCAATTGTATTCTCTGTGCAAGCACCCCAACCTTTTCCTGCAATTTCTCTACGTAGGAAACCTCTCGTTTTCTTGTGCCTACAATATTCGTCCATAAAACTCATGTCCACAATTAGTACACCACAACTCGAGAAACAATGCACTTTCAATCTCATGCTCTATCCTCCAATTCTATACTCAGATTTCATACTTCCTGATCCAACTTACACATGACAATCGTGCTCAGGTCTGCCACAAATTCAATGCAACTTTTGCATGCCTTCAATGCTTTCATGCATCGAACATGCACAACTACTCTGATTTCCAGAGTCTTCTTAAGCCTTAATAAGCTTTTGTAGGGTTTAGAACTACAAGTTCTACCTAAATTCTCTTATGTCAAGATTTTACATGCACAATGTAGCTATACACAAAGCTACTATCATTCACCTAGATATCCCAAACATATTACAGACAAAGTGTAATTAACAATCACAAACAATATGGTGAACCTGCTTTTCATTAACACATACCTGTACATGCAAATTCAAAAACCCTGATCTACCCTATCTATGGCCTGAGACACTCTCAATGGCCATATTCCCCTCTATTCTCCTTTTTTTTAGTATAATACTATATTACCCTTAGATTCAAATACAAGATAGAGCTTATCCATATCTTCAACTAATCTCCTACAATTCAACAATTAGTTTCTAGACTAATGCAACAACTGCTATTTTAAAAAAGCTACATTTACTTCCTCTATGACTCATTTAACTGCTAACTACAAATAGGCAAATAACCCTACTTGAGTCATCCCTTTACTTAAGGGATTTGTTACATGACTTGATTCCTTCATAATTGCTCATTAACTAACACCTAACACTAAGCATATTCCTATCTATCTTTACTAGGAAATAAGCACTTTGTACATGAAAGTTTACAATGGCCCCCTCCTTGGGCTGATGTCAATACCTAAAGGTCTGACTAGACATTCAAGATTTGGATTGGGGAACTAATGCTCCTACATAAAAAACCCACTTTGGGAATGAAGTGATTTACAAAAACTGAGGCTTAGTTTTGTAACAACCATCATAGTTTGAGAGATTCGAGTAGATTTTTTAGATTGTTTTTTTTCCAGAAATTCACCAAATGCATAGTTGATGGCAGAGTATCAATCATTAAATACAATTCAATATTTGAAGAGGAAAACTTAGCTATTAATCCCATGTTTCAAGTTCCAATATTCTAAGAGGATCATTAGTCAAAGATCAACTTCAAGTTCATGGCAATCCATCTCAACAACAACTCAACATTCGAAGAGATTTTCAGGCATGAAATTAGATGAAGATATATTTCCAGATTCCAAGGCAGCAAGTAAGGGTCAAATGTAAGTCAAAATAAATCCACATAACACAAGTAGAAAATGATAAACATGACCCACAAATCCATGGATATTTCACTAGAAACCTTCAAGCAATTCGAGATATTTGCAATTAGTTTCAATAATTGATTTTATTTCCAACAAATAAGAAAAACAATTAGTTTATTGTAATTGTAATTTAAACCATCATTTGTAATAAAATAGGGGTTGGACAGTAGCTCGAAAGAGCGCTGGTCTATAGCCTAGATTGTCATCAACTGGATTAATGAGACAAATGGTGAAGACCTCCTTCAACAAATGATTTCTAGTGATTGTTATTCTCTATGTTTTCCACAATTAGTTTCTTCTACTTTTGAATGAAAAGCATTTGTGGATAGCATAGTGACATGGTTTATGGATCTCTTGGTTAGGTAGAATATCTACTGAGACTATCATCTCCGAATACATGTAATATGCAATTTCATTTATGTTACGTGTGTGGATCTCTTGGTGAGGTAGAGGGTCTGTTTAAGCTGGCATTCACATTCATTTATGTTCATGAATTATGTTATGTTTATTAAAGTTATTGGTAAACATGTTCATATAAGTATGCACTCATTGAGTTATACTATCATATTTCTTTTATAATATTCCTACAACCATCATTTAAACACCATTTACATCAACAAGTTTGGTGTTACTCTTCATTTCTTTGAGAGACATTTCTAGCTGGGACTTGATCCTGACACTTCATGTTATAACTTTTATGAGCCATCCCAACCCAACCTAAATAAATTACCTCCTTCCCTAAGTTTAAGATGTGTTGTACATGTCCTTGAAGCAGTCAAAGTGTAGATCCTAGTGCAAACATATTCCGGTGTCGTTGCCAAGGAACAAAGGAACAAAGTCATCTTCTGTGGGGTTCTCATGTTGAGCAGATATAGTCTTTGATCGTGAGCAAGGGTTGGTTACACTATTTGGATTGCAAATATTTCACTTGTGGCTCCACGTTTAGAAGACTCGACGAAAGAACATTTTTTTGACTGAAAGATGAAGAGTTGTAAGGGAAAAACTAGGTATCAGTTTGTTAGATTTCTCTATGAACTGTTGTTTTGGTTCATCAATTGATTCATGTCTTTTTCTTTGCATGTAAAAAGAATCATTATTTTATTTGTCTATTCTAATGATCATAAATCTTCATTTGAATATCCTTGTTTAGAAGAGAACAGTCTACATTTTTCTTGTGTTGTAGATGTTGATCCTATCTCTTTAGCTGAAATCCATGAGAAAGATGATGTACATTTATTAATATCCCCTTAAACTGATCATCCTTTTCATCTTATAGATATAAAAGCTAATTTATTACCTTCTACCTGTTATCCCTAAAGTTGAACCTAGACTACAGGGGTTCAAGCTTAAAAAAATCTTTTTCAAACATATACTTCAATGAAATAAATATAAAGACTGGGCTGGTATGTAATCAAAGTCATAGAAAAATCACACAATCATTAAAGAACTGTATAACATAAAACAAGATACAAAATCCAATATCAAAGGAACTACGATCATGAAATTATGAAATGAGTCTATCTCTGTTTTTTAAAGGTTTAAAGGATAATTGTATTTCAACATAAGAATCATTGCAATGGGATTCAATGGACCATATACAAGATAAATCATAAGAAACAAAATTTATAAGATACAAAAACAAATCATAATCATACTCATATGAAGGTAGAAACTGTATTGAAGATGTAGAGTATTTCATGCCATACAGAAAGTTATCAAAACTGGATCTTCATAACTCCAAATGCCAACCCCTATCTCATCTAGAGACTCTCCTTAAATACAAAATATTTGTTTGTTTAAGCTAACTATAAGATCCTACTTCTATGGATCGAGCCTTCTCAAAAAAGTACAAGTGTAATATAAAAAAGAAATTTGTCAATAAACAACATTACTTCAAAAGAAAACTACAATTCGACATCTAAAGGCTTTTGGAAGCCTCTGCTAATATAGCTAAATCACTTAAAACCTGGAAACGCTTCTACAATCTGGAAAATTCAGCATCTTTTTTTTCCTCCTTATTCTGAGCTTTGATGACTTCAAGCTGCTTCTGAATAGTCCTTTTTTCCCTTAGAATATCTTTAGATATTGACAGCAACTTTTGATACTCTCTCTCCTTATCCTTGAGATCTTCTCGAAGTCTTTTATTGGCTATCATCAAATTTTCATTAATGTTTTGTAGATACCTAGTTTGTTCTTTGTATGTCTGCAAAGACTTCTTAACTTGGTTTAGTTCTAGAGATATTTCCAGGTCTTCTTCTTTCATATGGACTTCTTCTTCCTGTAGAATCCTTGATGCTGAGCAATCATCTGAATTAACTTGCTTGTTTGTGCAAAAGGCTTCAGGTATAGACCCTGCAACTCCTTGAACATCAATAAATTTCTCAATATCTGAATAATACTGATCCTTAGATGTATGTACAGTTTCTGCACTAAGAGCATCATCTATCATCACAATTTCCATGCCATCTTCATGTGCTGATCTCTTCTCTGTCTGCAACTTTTTGCTTAACCTAGTCCTTGGCTTCATATCCCTGTTATCTGTCTTCAATAACTGATTATGAGTTTCATTTTTTTGAGGTTATATTTTTTAGCATAACACTCATTTTTTCAGGGTTTTCATTTGTGAATGAAGCTTCAGGACACAAACCTTCCTGAATTGGTTTCTCTGTAATATCCTTTCCTTCTTCTTCAGCAGTTTGAATTGGTTTTTTGTGACTTGTTGTTTGCTGGTCTAAATCCTCCATCATCCTTTTTCTTTTCTCTTCAGGTATTTCTTTGAAACCTATCTCTGCCAATAAAGCTTCCCAGGTTTGTCCTTCCCTGTGCAACTGTGATAAAATCAATAGCTTGATCAAACCTTGATGATAGACTGATCGAGCAGTATGCTCTGGATGGCCCTGAACCCTTGAAATCATCTTTTGAATGCTTTTTAATAAATAGAATGGGAGACTAAGCTGTACACCTCCATTAAGGTGCATCAGCAACCTCAAATGGCATTTAAGCACCCTGCCATACCGACCATCACAGGTAATATAGTTTTGTACCATCTCTAAAGGGATCTTCCAACTTGGCTTTATTTTGCTCACATGGATACCGTTTTTCCAATCTAATTTCTCGAATCCTGGCATTAAAAACTCACTATAATTTCCTTGGAAATCATGTTGTTTAAACCATCTCTCTCCCTGTGCCGGAACATCTATTGCTTCAGCAATAGAATCTTCATTTACCCTAACTGTTAATCTTTCAAGCTAAACCTTTTCATCTTTATAGTTTTTAATAAAAGACATGGTTACCTGTGAGTGATAACCTTGTAATTTCTCATAGAAGGTAAACGATCTGCCTTCTTCATTAATTTGGCTGATCTTGGAAATTTCATTATCCACTCTGTGTTATTTGGCTCCAACCTACAAATTAAGCCTCTTGGTTTTCTTCTTACCACGACTTCTGGATCTTCTTCCTCTGTTGTCTTCGACATTTCTAAAACCCCTTCACACTATACTCTTTAAAGGGAATTTATACTGCAGTAGCTCACTTTCAAATGCAGAGAAACTTATAGAATACAACCTGGCCCTTTTCAAATACGAACATTCAGAATTTAAAAACAAACCCTTGCTGTTTCAAACCATAATTCATTGTTCATGAACAATGGACATTGATAGTATAAAAACAACTCTCTGAATGTCCTTCTCCCAGTTCGCTAGAGTATTTAGGAAAAATAACGAGACATATTTTAGGGAAAAAAGATGAATTATGTCGACCCTGCCACGATTAGTACTAATACTCATTGCATGGAGTGCTTTTAATTCCATAATCAAAATAGTTGTACAAGCCCATGAATGACACAATAAAATTCATAATTTTGTGGACAGGAGTGCTTTTAAGGTATGTTCATACCAATTAGTACTGAATAACATGAATATAACCATAGTTCATTATCTCATTTATATACCATGGTACTTATGAATAAGAATTAATAAAATACTCTTTGAAACTATGCTGCCAGTTCATAAAATGCTACCAGTTTGAGAAATGCTGCCAGTTTTAACAATCCAATCTATAATACAAAACCTCTTGCACATACATAGTTTCATGGCTTTAAATGAGTGAATATTTTGATGGTTCAAAAGACTAAAAGAAAACAATAATGGAATTCAATCAAAGAATAAGGTGTAAAACCAAGTGAAAATTAAAAATAAAAACTCATCACCATAAAAAATCTTAAGGTAAAAGGTCAAACAACCTTAGAGATAACATCTAGCTCCATCTAGGGACAAAGTTTTCCTATGAAACTTTCAAAGCATGCTGACCAGTGCCTTCAGAAATCTGCTAAAGTCATTTCTGTCTTATTGGGTTGGAGTCTTATTTAAAGAAAAAATGATATATATAGTGAATATGTACAATAAAACTTTGTCTTTCAATATGTATAAAAATTCTTTAAAAAATGTCCATTGACTAGACCTGCAATCTCCTCACCTTTCAGATTTTGTAAGACAAAAGTATTGTTTCCAAGGATCTTTATCACTAAAAAAGTCCCTATCCACAAATTTTCAAACTTCCCATGCTTACCTTTTTCTTCCTTTCGTGCATCCCACCTGAGAACGAGGTCACCCACTGCAAACATCTCTTTTTTAACTTTCTTGTCAAAGATTTCCTTCATTGCTCTTTTATGTCTCTCAGCTGTATTCTTGATAGCTTCTCTCTCCTGCTGCAACTGAATTATCTGAAATATTCTTCTTCTTATATCATCTGGTTCTTCTTTTATTTCCTGCATAAACTTAATGACTGGGGTCACTAATTGAACAGGGAAAACAACATCAATTCCATATTGGAAAGGGGATGTCCCAATTGACTTCTTAATTGTTACTCTATCAGCCCAAAGAGAAAATTTTAGTTTGGTATCCCAACTCCTTTTGTTTTCGAATAGCATTTTCTTGATACTATTTACAATATTTTTATTACTGGATTCTGCTAATCCATTTCCCTGTGGGTAGTATGGTGTGGACTGTTTCAAGTTAATATTATTTTCTTGACAAAAGTTTAACATCTTTTTGGATTTAAAAGCAGGAGCATTATCAGTAACTAATTTCCATCTCTCTTCCTGTGCCGGAACATCTATTGCTTCAGCAATAGAATCTTCATTTACCCTAACTATTAAGCTTTCAAGCTGAACCTTTTCATCTTTGTAGTTTTTAATAAAAGACATGGTTACCTATGAGTGATAACCTTGTAATTTCTCACATAAAGTAAACCATTTGGCCTTCTTCATTAATTTGGCTGATCTTGGAAATTTCATTATTCACTCTGTGTTATTTGGCTCCAACCTGCAAATTAAGCCTCCTGGTTTTCTTCTTACCACAACTTCTGGATCTTCTTCCTCTACTATCTTCGACATTTCTAAAACCCCTTCACACTATACTCTTTAAAGGGAATTTATATTGCAGCGGCTCAATTTCAAACGCAGAGAAACTTATACAATATAACCTGGCCCTTTTCAAATACAAACATTCATAATTTAAAAACAAACCCTTGCTGTTTCAAACCCTAATTTCATTGTTCATGAACAATGGACGTTGATAGTATAAAAATAGCTCTCTAAATGTCCTTCTCCTAGTTCGCCAGAGCATTTAGGCAAAATAACAAGATAGATTTTAGGGAAAAAGATGAATTATGTCGACCTTGCCACGATTAGTACTAATACTCATTGCATGGAGTGCTTTTAATTCCATAATCAAAAAAGTTGTACAAGCCCATGAATGACACGAGAAAATTCATAATTTTGTGGACAGGAGTGCTTTTAAGGTATGTTCATACCAAGTACTGAATAACATGAATATAACCATAGTTCATTATCTCATTTATATATCATGGTACTTATGAATAAGAATTAATAAAATACTCTTTGAAAAAATGCTTCCAGTTTGAGAAATGCTGCCAGTTTTAACAATCCAATCTATAATATAAAACCTCTTGCACATACATAGGTTCATGGCTTTAAATGAGTGAATATTTTGATGGTTCAAAAAACTAAAAGAAAACAATAATGGCATTCAATCAAAGAATAAGGTGTAAAACCAAGTGAAAACTAAAAATAAAAACTCATCACCATCAAAAATCTTAAGGTAAAAGGTCAAACAACCTTAGAGATAACATCTGGCTCCATCTGCGGACAACGTTTTCCTATGAAACTTTGAGAACATGTTGACCAGTGCCTTCAGAAATCTGCTAAAGTCATTTCTGTCTTATTGGGTTGGAGTCTTATTTAAAGCAAAAATGATATATACAGTGAATATGTACAATAGCACTTTGTCTTTCAATATGTATAAAAATGCTTTAAAAAACATCCATTGACTGGACCTGCAATCTCCTCACCTTTCAGATTTTGTAAGACAAAAGTATTGTTTCCAAGGATTTTTATCACTAAAAAATGCCCTATCCATAAATTTTCAAACTTCCCATGCTTACCTTTTTCTTCCTTTCATGCATCCCACCTGAGAATGAGGTCACCCACTGCAAACATCTCTTTTTTAACTTTCTTGTCAATTATTTCCTTCATTGCTCTTTTATGTCTCTTAGCTGTATTCTTGATAGCTTCTCTCTCCTGCTGCAACTGAATTATCTGAAACATTCTTCTTCTTATATCATCTGGTTCTTCTTTTATTTCCTGCATAAACTTAATGACTGGGGTCACTAATTGAACAGGGAAAACAACGTCAATTCCATATACCAATTGGAAAGGGGATGTCCCAATTGACTTCTTAATTGTTACTCTATCAGCCCAAAGAGCAAATTTTAGTTTGGTATCCCAACTCCTTTTGTTTTTGAATAGCATTTTCTTGATACTGTTTACAATATTTTTATTACTGGATTCTGCTAATCTATTTCCTTGTGGGTAGTATGGTGTGGACTATTTCAATTTAATATTATTTTCTTGACAAAAGTTTACCATCTTTTTGGATTTAAAAGCAGGAGCATTATCAGTAACTAATTTCCTAGGGCATCCAAATCTACCAAGAATGTTTTCTTGAAGGAAAGTAATTATGACTTGTTGAGTTTCTCTCCTTGTAGGAACTACTTCCACCCATTTATTGAAAAAATCAATAGCAGTTAGAATCCATTTATGCTGTCCACTAGAGGGAGGATGAATTTCACTGATGAAGTCTAGACCCCACTGTTGAAATGGACCATTCACTGAAATAGGTTTCAAAGGTAAGGTCTGAAGTTTATGCTTACCTGCAAACTTTTGACACTCCACACATGATCTAACCTGATGATACACATCTGAGAAGAGGGTAGGCCAATAATATCCTGCTCTTAGGATTTTAAATGCAGTTTCCTTCCAATACGTGTGCCATCCACAAACTCCACTGTGCAATTCTGAAATAACAGCATCAACTTTGGATTTATCCAAACATTTCAACAATATTCCTCCCGGATTCTTCCAGTACAAAATATGATCTATTAAAACATACTTCATTGCTTTTAGTTTTAATGATCTGCATTCATTTCTATTCAATTCCAGAGGGCATTGTAAGTACAAAAGGAAATATACAATATCTTTATACCAATCAGACTCACCATACCTATTATAAACCTACTGCTTACTGTGTTCTGTTGCCATAACCTTCTCTGAATGTTATGCCATCACATGAAGGTTTAAAACCTGACAATTGGATTCTATGAGAAGTTTAGCTAATCCCTGGCATTTTACCAACTTTGTTGGTTTAATTTCTACGTCATAATCCATAACTTTAGCTATCCATCTTCCTCTTTTTCCTTCGCTGTCAAGCTGTGCTAAAATCTCCTTGACTACTGAATTTGGAGCATATGCCAAAACCTTTGAATGTAAAACATATATTTTGAAGAATTTAAGAGCTTTAACTAATGCATATGCTTGCTTTTCCATTATATTATATTTTAGCTCTGAATCTCTTAATGTTTTACTGAAAAATGAAATTGGCTATTCCAAATCATCTTAGTTCTTTTGTAATAATACAACAGCTATAGTGTCTTCTGATGCAAATGAGAAAATTGCAAAATCTTTTGTATAGTCAGGAGCTATCAATACTAGGGATTCTATTAATGCCTACTTTATAGCTTCAAATGATTGTTTAGCCTAGTTAGACCACTTAACCTCCCTATCCTTCTTAAGCATCTCAATGATATGCTTAATTATTTCTGCAAAATTGGGAATAAACCATCTTAAAAAATTGATTTTTCCAATAAAAGATTGAATTTCTTTTTTATTTCTAGGAATACTGATTTTTAAGATGGCCTTGACTCTCTCTGGATCTATCTTTATTCCTTCAATAGAAACAATATGCTTTAACAATTTTCCTTCTGTTAGAGCAAAGTGAGAATTTTTTGGGTTTAATGATAAACCAAACTTTCTGCATTTAATAAAAATTTGTCTAAAATGTTTAAGATGATCTTCATCAGATTTGGAAAAGACTGTGATATCATCTTGATATATCACTACAAATTTTTCATTTTCACCCACAAAAGCTATATCCATAGCCCTCTGAAAAGTAGCACCTGCATTGATAATCCCAAAGGGCATTTTGTCATACATAAAGATCCCCCATGGAGTTGTAAATGTTGTTTTTTCTTGGTCCTCCGGCTGAACTGCAATTTGGTTATAACCAGAAAATCCATCAATCATTGAAATTTTGTGAGATCCTACAACCCTCTGCAAAATCTGATCTATTTTTGGTAATGAATAGTTACCCTTGAGACAAGATCTATTCAAGTTATGGAAGTCTACACATAGTCTTATCTCTCCATTCTTCTTACGTACAGGAACCAAATTTGCAACCCAAGATGAATACCTTAGAGGTACAATAATTTTTGCATCTAGTAGTTTTTTTACCTCTTTTTCAATTACTGGCAGCAATGTTGGGTTAAGCCTTCTAAGCTTCTGTTTAAAAGGCTTAGTATTTGGTTTTAGAGGAATTTTGTGCTGAATTATGCTAGTATCATATGTTTTTAAAGCATGATATGACCAAGCAAAAATATCCCTATATTCTTTCAGCAAACCAACATATTTTCTTCTTTCTTCATCTAACAACAATTTTGACAATTTTATCATCTTAGGATGATTTTCAGAACCAATATTATACTCCATAACATTCTCCTCAGTAATCTGCAGGGTGGGTTTTATAAGTGTATCATCTTTTGAAAACAATCTTTCTAACGGAACAAGTCCCTTGGGAATGAAATTCCCTTTTAACTCAACAATTTTGTGATCAGCAATTGAATTATTTATGCAAGGTTCATTTTCTAACCATTCTGAATCCTGTTCATGATCAACTGTATCATCTGAAAATTCACCTACTAATTCCAGAAATTCTTTTATTTCCTGATCATCATTAAAAAATTCCCAATGTTTGATATTATCTGGGACAGCGGGTCTGTACCTTACATCAATTGGGTATTTCAGATGAGTTACCTTTGGAACTTTGAAATAGGCTTCTGCTAATGCTAGGGAATCAGTTGTCTCATTATATTCTCTTGGGACAAAAGTTATATTGAAGGCTACAAAGAAATTTTCAATTAGATCCCAAACCTCATTCCTATAAACTTTCAATAAATACTGCTTTAATTGGTAAACCCTTTTTACTTGCTGAATAACTAATTCGGAGTCACCAAATACAGCAAGTTCTTTAATACCCAAGTCTTTTGTTGCTCTTAACCCAAGAATCAAGGCCTCATATTCAATAGTATTATTTATTGTTTTAAATTCCAATTTGTACATAAGGGAAATAACCTCACCTCTAGGTGAAATTAATAATACACCTGCTCCTACCCCCTCTTTACTTGATGCACCATCAAAATACATTTGCCACAATCCATCTGGTTCCTCTCTCTTTACCTGAACTGGAACATCTTTTTGTACTTGTAAAACCCATTCAATTTCATCATTTAATTGCAACATACAAGAACCAAGATTTTCATCAATTGAATAGATCAGATGATTATTAGGGTGTCTACTATCACTTACCAAATATGCCATATGTACCTCTCTATAAAGTCTTCTGAATTCTCCTCCAAATACTGGAATTGTAGCATATGAAAGATCCATTTGCAGAGTTCCTCCCACTTTCTTTGCCCAGTATCTAGACAATAACATACCAAATTTAGGAGAAATATTTGCTACCACTGTATCCAACAATACACTCTTCATAGGTACCTGAGTTAAATTCACTACCAGATCCTTGATTACCCCAATACACTTCACTACCCTAGAATCAAACGCATACAAATCATGGTATGGTTTAGTAACACTCAGTCCTAAAGATTCCATGACTACTTTAGGCATGAGGTTATGTGAAGCTCCTGAATCTAGAAGATAATTATGCAATAGTTGATCATGTACTGAAAAGGTTACATAAAATGGAGGAGGATATTCTGAATTATTATCAGGCTGATCAAAAGATTTTGACCCCACAATAATAGTAGGTTTTTCATCTTGAAAATTGATCTCATTGGATGCGATAGGAGTAGAATTCACTGCATTTCTAAAAGTTTTAAAAGTTGCTTCCCTATAAACTTTACTCTTAATCAACTCTGTTAAAGGTACAGGGATTTTCACTTTATTAAGCTCATGCTCGAAACTAAAACCACTTACAGTTTTATTCACCTCCTCAACATTCACAACTTCATCTTTTCTTTCATTTACAACTTGTTTCTGATCTGAAGACATATTTGTTTGATAGGATGAGCTTTCACCAATTTTTTAGCTTGTTATGCATGTTTTACCCCTGATCTTAAACCAAATGATCTTTGTGGTATTTCCTGACAAACTTCAGGAATAGACATCTGATAATCATCTTCTTCATAATGATCTATTCCTGTAGCATACTGATAATCAGATCTAGTCAGAAAATGAGAGGAAGAATCACCATCAAACTGACTAATATTATGTTCTTGCTCTTCCAAATCATCTAATTCCCCCTCATATATTTCATATGATTCATCATCTCTGACATTATTATTTTGAAAAGGAGGTTGAATCCTTTGTTCTTCATTTTCTCTCCTATCTCTCTGAATATCATTATTTCGTCTTTCTCTTGGCAAGAACCTAGGAGCAAAAGGTCTTCTAAATTGATTCTGATTTCTTTCACCTTCCGGTATAGGTTTATTTTGATTTCTATTTCCCATTTCCAATCTATCAATCTTAGCAGACAAAATTTTTATGATTTTATTCATTTCATCCATTTTGCTATCTAATGATCTTCCTGTATGGCTGGATGTAACGATTTCTTTTTTACCCTTTTTGTCTACAATTTGATGTTCTGTTTCCTTTTTGAGTTTATTTGAGGCCAAAATATTTGACTCTACTTCTAATGCTGCATTTTGCATATTTTGAAGTGACACAGATTTTCTTTCTCTTAATACCAAAGAAAACTCATGATCAAATGAGTTTACATAAGTTAACTTTGTTGCTATCTCAGTGGGTTTTATTTCAACTGGAATCCTACTATACATTTTATTGAATCTTTTGGAAAAATCTCCCACGGCTTCATCCTTTTTTCTCTTTAATGATCCAAACTCTGTCATGTAATACAAATAATCTTTTGTGTCCCCCCATTGTCTCATAAATGCTTCTTCTAAATCATCTATGTCATCTATAGAATTTGATGGTAATTCTCTAAACCACTTTCTAACCTCACCATCTAAAATTTGAACAAAAACCCTCATCCAAACATCCTCATGTTCAAAATTATGATTGTTTGCATAACTACATAATGTATTCTAGTGTTCTTCTGCAGTAGCATCTCCCTGGCCATTAAATCTTGGAAGGTACTTTTGATAGTATTTTTCTAGGAGAGCATTGGGAGGCTGGGGTAAAACAAGTGGGGCATATCTTACTACTACCATAGCAGCCATTTGATTTTGAGGCTAAGCCATTCTAGGATTGGAAATGTTTAAAATTGTATTAGACTAAAGGTTGCTTAACTGTTGTGATGAGGGAGAGAAATTATCAGGATTTGATTGGTTTACTAGGATGGTCTTAACCAAAGGAATATGGGTTGAAAATAAAGAGGAAGCTCCTGTTTGGAATGCTTCGAGTTTAACCTTCTCTGATAGCAAAGGATTTGTAAAGACACAGAAATTGTCAATTTGGGAAGGGGTAAATAACAGGTCTAACTCTTCTCTTCCTTTTTCTAAATGTGGATCAAAAGAAGGAACTGGAATAGATGAGGATTCAGGATCTCCAAGGCTGCAGGCTGTTTGAATTTTTCTGATGAAGTAGAAATTAAATTTATCCTAGCCTTCTTTAACAACTGCTCAGGATATGAGACTCCTGGATTTAAAGGGGATAAGGGATTTCCTCAAGTTCCTATCTTTTTTGAAGCCACTGTAACTTAAGGTGACTAGATGTAGTCTATAACAGATATAACTGATTTTGTTCACCCTACAAAATCAGTTTCATAAGAATGTCGATCACCCAGGGAAGATGGCCTTTCCTTTCTCCGTCCCCGGTAACGGCGCTAGAATATGTTATCCCTAAATTTGATCCTAGACTACAGGGGTTAAAGATTAAAGAAATATTTTTCAAACATATACTTCAATGAAATCAATATAGAGACTGGGCTGGTATGTAATCAAAGTTATAGAGAAACCACACAATCATTAAAGAACTGTATAACATAAAACAAGATACAAAATCCAATATCAAAGGAACTATGTTCATGAAATTATGAAATGAGACTGTCTCTGTTTTTTAAATGTTTAAAGGATAATTGTATTTCAACATAAGAATCATTGCATTGGGATTCAATGGACCATATACAAGATAAATCATAAGAAACACAATTTATAAGATACATAGACAAATCATAATCATACTCATATAAAGGTAGAACCTGTATTGAAGATGTAGAGTATTTCATGCCATACAGAAAGTTATCAAAACTGGATCTTCATAACTCCAAATTCCAACCCCTATCTCATCTAGAGACTCTCCTTAAATACAAAATATTTTTTTATTTAAGCTAACTATAAGATCCTACTTCTATGGATCGAGCCTTCTCAAAAATAGGGAAGTCAATCCCCTTTAAAGAGTGTTTAAGTACAAGTGTAATATAAAAAATACATTTTTCAATAAACAACATTAATTCAAAAGCAAGCTACAATTCGACATCTACAGGCTTTTGGAAGCCTCTACTAATATAGCTAAATCACTTAAAACCTGGGAACGCGTCTGCAATTTGGAAAATTCAACATCTTTGTTGTCCTCCTTATTCTGAGCTTTGATGAGTTCAAGTTGCTTCTGAATAGTCCTTTTTTTCCCTTAGAATATCTTTAGATATTGACAGCAACTTTTGATACTATGTCTCCTTATCCTCGAGATCTTCTTGAAGTCTTTTATTGGCTATTATCAACTTTTCATTAATGTTTTGTAGATACCTAGTTTGTTCTTTGTATGTCCGCAAATACTTCTTAATTTGGTTTAGTTCTGGAGATATTTCCAGGTCTTCTTCTTTCATATGGACTTCTTCTTCCTGTAGAATCCTTGATGCTGAGCAATCATCTAAATTAACTTGCTTGTTTGTGCAAAAGACTTCAGGTATAGACCCTGCAACTCCTTGAACATCAATAAATTTCTCAATATCTGAATAATACTGATCCTTAGATGTATGTACAGTTTCTTCACTGAGAGCATCATCTATCATCACATTTTCCATGCCATCTTCATGTGTTGATCTCTTCTCTCTCTACAGCTTTTTACTTAACCTAGTCCTTGGCTTCATATCCCTATTCTCTATCTTCAATAACTGATTATGAGTTTCATTTTTTTGAGCTTATATTTTTTAACATAACTCTTAGTTTTTCAGGGTTTTCATTTGTGAATGAAGCTTCAGGACACAAACCTTCCTAAATTGGTTTCTCTGTAATATCCTTTCCTTCTTCTTCGGCAGTTTGAATTGGTTTTCTGTGACTTGTTGTTTGTTGGTCTAATATTCCATCATCCTTTTTCCTTTCTCTTTAGAGTTTTCTTTGAACCCTAGCTTTGTCAATAAAGCTTCCCAGTTTCGTCCTTCCCCATGCAACTGTGATAAAATCAACAGCTTGATCAAACCTTGATGATAGACTGATCGAGCAGTATGCTCTGGATGGACCTAAACCCTTGAAATCATCTTTTGAAGGCTTTTTAATAAATAGAATGGGAGATTGAGCTGTACACCTCCATTAAGGTGCATCAGCAACCTCAAATGGCATTTAAGCACCCTGGCATACCGGCCATCACAGGTAATATAGTTTTGTACCATCTCTAAAGGGATCTTCCAACTTGGCTTTATTTTTCTCACATGGATACCATTTTTCCAATCTAATTTCTTGAATCCTGGCATCAAAAACTCACTGTAATCTCCTTGGAAATCCTGTTGTTTAAACCATCTCTCTCCCTGTGCTGGAACATCTATTACTTCAGCAATAGAATCTTCATTTACCCTAACTGTTAAGCTTTCAAGCTGAACCTTTTCATCTTTATAGTTTTTAATAAAAGACATGGTTACCTATGAGTGATAACCTTGTAATTTCTCACAGAAGGTAAACCATCAGGCCTTCTTCATTAATTTGGCTGATCTTGGAAATTTCATTATCCACTCTGTGTTATTTGGCTCCAACCTGCAAATTAAGCCTCCTGGTTTTCTTCTTACCACGACTTCTGGATCTTCTTCCTCTGTTGTCTTCGACATTTCTAAAACCCCTTCACACTATACTCTTTAAAGGGAATTTATACTACAGCAGCTCACTTTTAAACGCAGAGAAACTTATACAATATAACCTGACCCTTTTCAAATACGAACATTCAGAATTTAAAAACAAACCCTTGCTGTTTCAAACTCTAATTTCATTGTTCATGAACAATGGACGTTGATAGTATAAAAATAGCTCTTTGAATGTCCTTCTCCCAGTTTTCCAGAGCATTTAGGCAAAATAGAGAGACAGATTTCAGGGAAAAAAGATGAATTATGTCAACCCTGCCACGATTAGTACTAATACTCATTGCATGGAGTGCTTTTAATTCCATAATCAAAACAGTTGTACAAGCCCATGAATGACACGATAAAATTCATAATTTTGTGGATAGGAGTGCTTTTAAGGCATGTTCATACCAAGTACCGAATAACATGAATATAAACATAGTTCATTATCTCATTTATATACCATGGTACTTATGAATAAGAATTAATAAAATACTCTTTGAAACTATGCTGCCAATTCGTAAAATGCTGCCAGTTAGAGAAATGCTGCCAGTTTTAACAATCCAATATATAATATAAAACCTCTTGCACATACATAGGTTCATGGCTTTAAATGAGTGAAGATTTTGATGGTTCAAAAGACTAAAAGAAAACAATAATGCATTCAATCAAAGAATAAGGTGTAAAACCAAGTGAAAATTAAAAATAAAAACTCATCACCATAAAAAATCTTAAGGTAAAAGGTCAAACAGCCTTAGAGATAACACTACCATTATTGTTGAAGCTTGTAATCATCCTATTGAACTTTAATTTCAGCCCACTGATATTCAATACATAACTAGAGAGAAAAAATTTAAACCTTTAAGGTTGTCATATGCTTTTCATGTTTACCCTCCCAAGTTTTTTAAATATTTTGCCTTTGTTTACTAGAGAAGATCATATAATAATTGAAAAGCATTTGGTATCTTTTGATAATTTCAGTGATAATTTTGAAGTCTTGCATGAGCATGTTGTCATGAGGTTATTTTTGAAATATTTGGTTGGGATGTTACTTTGTGGTTTAGAAATATTGAGGTTGATTCCATTGGTTCGTGGGTTGAACTATATGATGCATTTTCAAGATAGCGGGGAAAGAAGAAATCCTTTGATCGGTACTTAACTGAGTTTTATTATTTGAGAAGAGGAAATGATGAATTTATAGCTTATTTCAGCATGAGGTTTTATAGTTTCATTTGTAGCATGCCTTTGGAGATCCGGCTTACTGAGACTGCTTCTATAGTTTATTTTATAGCAGCTCAACATCTAGATCTTGTCTATTTTTTTAAAGAAAGAAGATTTTCATCATTAGCACGGTTGTTTGTGGATGTTGAATAAATTAAGAAAAACTTATGGTATTGTAATAAAATTATATATCATTCTTCTAATGTCCCTTTTTAAGAAATTTTATGAAAATGACCATTTTTTCACTTTTTCCCCTATTTCAACCTTTGACTAGTTTTGATGTCTAGGTCTCCAAATTGAACCAAATGCTCCCAAATATTCTAAGAAGGTATATGAATGATATTAAGACTTGAATATTATGTTCAGGGATTATTTATGACCCTACAAATACTTCTTCATACTTGTTTAATATTTTTTCCAAGGTAGGAGTTTTCGCTAGCAAATTGGCGTTCCAATTCCACCAGGGTAAATGTTGAAAATAGATTTCCAAATGCTCCCAAAACCACTCGAATTTATGAAAAGAGGTAGAGTATGTTTAATTTAAATTACTAATGTCTCATGTGAATCATTATTCAGTTTAATGATGTTGATGTATATGTAACTTCGGAATGTATTCTTATATGTATTTTATATATTGTAACCCGATGTTTATTCCGGGATGTTTCTATTATGTATTTGAGTCATATTGTATTACCCCGATGTTCCTATCGGGAGGATTAATAATGTAAACAAGTCATATCAATTCATTAGGTAAGTCCCCACAATTTAGGGGCACTTGGGTTATTATACACTAATTAAGGTGTAGGCTCGAGTAAGTAATTGTAAGTTAAGCCTACATGGTTGAGTGCACTTCAAGTCAACGGAAGAATATAAATAGAGAGTGAGAGTCTCTCTATTCATCACTTGTGAATTACATCACTTTCTCTCTCAAGTGTGGCGCACCTTTGGAGAAGGAAATACTTTGGCTTGATAGAAGACAGAAGGCTGCTGTTGTGTTGGGAGGTCATCTTACTGTTTTGAGTTTCACATCTTGTGGTGATACTATCTTAGAGGAATTTGAGGGGTTTTCTCCATTTATGGTTTCCCCTACCAAAACTCTTTGTGTCTCTTGTCTCATGTGATGTGATTATGTTATTGCTGTGCTTGTTATTCTCTCAGTGAAAAGATCCTAACATAATGCTAGCTTAAATGTTGAAAAACTAACATGGTATCAGAGCTAACTTGATAAGAAGACATTGTGCAGCTACAAGAACTAGGGCTTCCTATTTTGTGGATCTTCCTCCACATATTTTCAGCAAAAGTATGCTAGGATGACTCTCCTTTGAAGGGTGCATCTTTCTGTCGATGCGGAACTCAATTTCAAGCATTTTCAGTTTCGATGTGGAAATTAGGGCTTTATTCGAGAAGAGGAATTTTTGAGTGAGACCAGCATAGGATTGTTCTCCTCATCAAAACCGAAATTTAGAGACCTGTATCAATAAATTTGGTTGGGTGAAACTCCGGGAAAGTCAAACCCTAGTTTGACCCTGAGTTAGGAGAAACCCTAAATACTAAAACTGCTACGTTTTGGTACAGTCGCTATATTCCAATATTGGAGAAGTATCAGAAGCTAAAAATTACAAGGGCCGAAGATAAAATCCTGATGAACACTATGTCCAAAGTTCAGCCTCTGATTCGCTATATTATGGGATATATGATCTCTCCAAGTTAGGGTTCCATCCTCTTCCAAAAATAATCCATAAACAGGACACCTGGGGATATCTGCAATATCTTGGGCTACAGAGGTCCAAATGGAATTCCTGAAGATGTTATAGAGAGGTAACGGACTGTACTATCTGTGGTCCAAAGTTCAGACTCAGAAGATGAACCAGTGACACGTGGCATGCCGTACAACTTCACTGTTCTGAACAGTACAGTAACAGGTCACCTTGGGAAAATGATAATAAATCGCAAATAGTGAAACCAATTCTGATGAAACCTATGGTGGTGGATCAGAGACATACGAGGTTACCTCAGTGAGAAATTTCAGACATATAGGATCAGTAATTTCGGAGATATCATAGAAACAGTAACAGGAATTTCTGTAGAAGAAATCAGAAAATTAGGGCTTCCTGTTCCGGGAGTTTCCCTCCACTGTTTTCAGAAAAGGAGTACATTGGACAGCTCCATTTGAAGAGATATATATGTTCATCCAATCAGATCTAAAATATTCCAAGTTTTGAAAATTAGGGTTTCTATGACAAACCCTAGATCAACGAACTCCGGGACAAGGACAGACACCTCAAATCAGTAAGATCTAATCCTT
>LPNX011006390.1:171172-222401 GCA_001517045.1 Pseudotsuga menziesii
AGATAGAAGGTTGTTGTTGTGTTGGGAGGTCATCTTACTATTTTGGGTTTCACATCTTGTGGTGATACTATCTTAGAGGAATTTGAGGGGTTTTCTCCATTTATGGTTTCCCCTACCAAAACTCTTTGTGCCTCTTGTCTCATGTGATGTGATTATGTTATTGCTGTGCTTGTTATTCTCTCAGTGAAAAGATCCTAACATAATGCTAGCTTAAATGTTGAAAAACTAACAAATAAGGCTGTTATAACCTCCAAAACAAATACAAAATCACTAGTTCGGCCCTTGGGGAAATGGCACCAAATCTTCTCCAAATGCAAATAAATTGAGTAAGATGACTTCAAATTATTAAGTGCTGGATAGAAAAATTTAAATAATCATAAATGACATTCCATTCATCATAAATACATCAAATAAACATTCTTTCATTCGAAATCATCAGCATTACAATGATGTACATCAATATAGTGGGGAAATGGTCATTGTTTTCTCATTAATAATCACTTTTACATACAACCATTTGGTTTTTGGAACTGATAATTTATAAATATGAATAAAAAATTATATTAATCTTATTAAAATCATAAATGGACCATGATAAGCTCTCCCAAAGAGTACAATAGCTCACCCAAAGCGCAATCCCTCCATGAGCAAGAATATGCAATAAAGAATGGAAATGGTTGAGAGATTGTGCTACACTAGAAGAAACAACGATATTCCCTGTAGCTTACACCTGAAAATAAAAACTCCATTAAATTTCCATGAAATACCTGAATGGCATCTCCAAATATCAACTTGGTTGGGAATCTTTCACCCTCGAAATTGGCTAAAGCAAGAAACTAGTCATCCACTAGCTCTCTCTCTTCACAAATGAAAATTTCTCAAATGATAAAAAGCCCTTATCTTGGTTGATCCCTGTATTTATAAACATCCTTAGACTTCTAAGTTTACCAATACATCCAAAAACTCAAGAAAATTCGAATTAGGGTGTGTGCTCAAGATTTTCCATGTAACATCCCTTCCCTAGCCTTCCTTCTTCCCCCAATTCGAGTAGGGACCCATTGAACTTCCCCAACTCACATGATATCCTTCTTGGATGCTATATTTAGGCCTGGCATGTCATAATGGTCATATGTCAGCGTTAAGTTCTGCAATAGGTCATAAATTTCATAGCATATTCATCATTGGTGTCATACATGTCATAAATGTTATGGAATCTATCCCAAGTGTCCAAGAATCTCCCATTTGAATCTTCCTCTCCCATGTAAGTTACATTTCCTTCAAAATTCGACATATGATGCATATGGCCAAGTGAATTAGCATTCTAACCCATCTAAGAACATTAGGCTTCCCATGGATTTGAAATTTCAAGAGGAGAATGCCATGTGGCACAAAAATTCTGGTCTGTGTGGGCCCCATAATCTCCATGTGTCTCCATGCTCCATTGCCACTTAAATTTTATCTTGTATTTATTTAATTAGATCCATTATTAAATATTTATTCCATTCTAATGTTTGAATATCATTTATTAGCTCCCTTATTAAAATTCCAAATGTATCCATCCAACCTAGGGAACTAGTAGGATTGATGGAATTGTCTTGTTGTGCAATTATTTGAATGAGAACATTACAGTCCTCCCCACCCAAGATTGCTTGTCCTCAAGCAATTTCAGATTTGGATGCTGCAAAATTTAGAAGTGTAGGATGTAGGATAAAGAACAAACTCACCCAAATGATCAGAAAGTGAACATTTTTGATCATGTGAAGGATCCATAGGGGTAGGATTATGCACCTCTCTTTAAAATGTAATACTTTCCTCATGGGTTGGTTCCAAGGTGGTGGAATCATGCACTTTTTCAAAAAGTGTGTAACCATTTTCAAGAGGAAACTCAAGTTCCTCTTCCAACACAACAAGTGATTGTTTCTCGTCTATATCATCTTCAAACACCTCAAGAACCTACAATTTTTTATGTTTCTCATGATCCATCATGTCATGAGAATCCTCCAAACAATCTACCATATGACAATCTGAAACATAGGAGGAAGAAAAAGTATCTTGCAACCTCTCAAGAAGTTTCTTATTTTGAATTTTGAGCTTATGAATATCTTCATTATTATTCAAGTAGGATTCATTTAACTATTCACTAAGCTCAATGACATTTTTTCTATCAAAAAACAAAGACATGAACTTACCTTTGATGTTGCACATTGCTCTTTGAATCTTCTCCATGTCTTCAAGGAAGGATGGCTCCTCCAATGAAGAAAATTTCCAACAAGAATTTGATACCAATGCTTCAGTGTCATGGATTATGCTAAGGGCGTCTTGGATATCCCTTTCACTCATCTTCAAAGACCCTTCAATGAAGGATGATTCATGAGACCGAACCTCCTCTTTTTCTTTCTTCTTGATTTGATCAACTTCTTGAAGCTCAAGTGGTGATGGGGAAGTTGATATTGGTTCTTCATTATCTGTCACAAGGTATTAATCTTCATGCTTATGAGAACTTTGCATTGCAGCAATATTTTCCAATATGATCTCTATGTCACCAACATAGAGTTGTGAGCACCCACTAGTAGGTACTCCTTCACAATTTAAGGATCCATCAATAGATTCTCTTTGATTGGAACAACCCCCATTAGTAAGGATTATGTTATTGTCTTCAACTTCCTCTTTATGTTCTTCTATGCAATAAACTTGAGGTAATTGGTGCTCCACTTCATGAATCTCTATTTCTTCCTTTAATGGTGTATCTAGGCTCTTTTCACAAATAGGATGATTTTTTCTCATTTCATGCTCCTCCAAACTTGTGGATTTCTGATTGTCTCTTAATGAATTCACATTTTAATTCTTGTTCCTAAATCCATACTTGACAATATATTATTGGAAAGAATACCTCTCATGAATATCTCCTCTCAAAGCTAATACTCTTGGAAGCATGCTTCAATATCTATGCTTGTAATTTCTTCTTTCTTTGGCTGAGGAGGAAGGAAAGTGGGCATAGTGGGCATGTTGTGAAGGCAAGACATGTCTGCAAAATTTTCTTAAATGGAGGTATTAATGCGCAGGTGCAAGGAACATGCTTTGATACCACTTGTAATTCCCCTTTTAAAGAAATTTTATTAAAATGACCAATTTTTCACTTTTTTCCCTATTTCGACCTTTGACTAGTTTTGATGTCTAGGTATCCAAATTGACCCAAATGATCCCAGATATTCTGAGAAGGTATATGACTGATATTAAGACTTGAATATGATGTTCAAGGATGATTTGTGACCCTATGAATACTTCTGAAAACTTGTTTAATATTCCGGCCAAGGTAGGATTTTTCACTAGCAACTTGGGGTTCTAATTTCCCTAGGGTAAATGCTGAAAATGGCTTTCCAAATGCTCCCAAACACACTTGTATTTATGAACACAGGTAGATCATGTTTAAGGGAAATTATTAAGGTCTCATGTGCATCATTATTTAGTTTACAAAGGGTGTTATAACCCTCTCCCAAGCAACTACAAATCACTAGTTCGACCCTTAGGGAAATGACACCAAATCTTCTCCAAATGCAAATAAACTGAGTAAGATGACTTAAAATGCTTAAGTACTGGATATGAAACTTTTAATACTCATCAATGGTAGTCCATTAATCATAAATATATCATATATACATTCTTTCATTCGAAATTGTTAGTGCCGGGGTTTTTTGAGGGCCCCGAAGGTCAAGGGGAAGGGCTACTCCCGACGTAACAACAGAACCGTTTTAGACTACGCCTCTAGCCCTGTGCAGTTAGAGAGGGATCTCTATTTTGTCATCAAATTTTTACTCCGCAAAATATTTTCAATCAGCATAATCAGGGGGTCAGGATCCTGAATGGGACAAAGCGTGTAAAGGTGAGATGCAAGGTGGGATTATCGAGGCAGGGACCATTGGCAATGGAGTCGAGAGCCTGTGTAGTGAACACTTGCAAGAGGAAAGGAATGCATAGGGTTGCAAACAAACTTATGAGAGGAAAGGAAGGCATAGGGTTGCAAATAGAGGAAAGGTAGCCGCTGATCTCCCAATCAGGAGATTTTTAGTGGGCGGTTGGAGGACAAGAGAGAGAACAGGCCATCACGTGGAGCACCAGCGAGATGAATTCCACACAAATTTAGAAGAACAATTGATAAATTTCTGGAATATTAGCCGGAGCATAACAAGTATTAATTCCTAACTACTATACCCTAAGTTGCAGACATGAAAAGCAATCAACAGACTGGAGTGAAAACAGGAAACACATTGCACATAAAAGAAGATACATATTGGGAAAAGCAACGACACATGAATCTCTACTATGATAAACAACTCATCCTTCGCAATTTTATTCATAACACAGGCATAAAAAATTATTTACAATGGAGAGCCTCAGCCCTAGAATGTTTCCCGATCCAATCAACTAACTCTTTACTCCCTCTATCAGGAGTGTATTTATACTATTCTAATTCTGAGACTACTGAACAGAAAAGTGTTACAAGTCACTGTCATGTGTTAACTGTACAAGGAGTGGACTATTTCCATGTTTTTCAATTATAAACAATAAACACTGTGGTGTTGGCGGTCATATTTGGCCCGAGTAACAATTTGACGTGCTTGGTTGCCATGATGGATGATGAGTATGATGCCTCCTTCTCTGCCCAAAGCGTGTGCTTCCATCATGTTCAAATGTAGCTTTCCACATGGGCATACACTGGAAAGGTAGCTGGCATTTTTCCTTGGTTCGATCACATCCGCCACCTCCTTCCTCGCTTGGTAACACTGTTGGCCGTGGGCTATGGAAGAAGTGCCGCATTGCTTCTGGTTGAAATGGACCTGTGGGGTGGTTTGTCATTCTTGTACTCCTCACCTCTAGTGAGGTGAGCTCTCCCACAGGCACAAGGGTTTAACATATCTACACCAACCCCATCACCCTTGGAAAGTGGACTTCGCAAACATAATGATGAGGGCTTTAATGCTCATACAGGGAACAGTCGATGACTATCCCATTCTACGGAGGCTTTGGTGGCAATGATGCTATTAGGGGTTCCTGGAAAAAAACTTACGGGGAGTAAGTGTCCAGGCCCTACGTTGTTGGGGGTGCTGGTATCATGTCTGGACCTCGATGGCTGGTGTCATTCCTGGCATGTGATACCAAGGTGATGAGTGAGTGTACAAGCTTCCCACCAACCATTAACACCCCCAGATGGACAAGCTTCTCAAACCAGATCTTCATCATTAAACTCTTCGGGCCTTTGCAGGTTTGCTAAGAAGTAGAACTTAGGTTCTGGAGATATGTTAATTCACTCTTATTGCTCTGAAAGTAGTATATTTAAGGTTTCGATACTAACCCCCACAATGGTTGGCCATCATTCCTGCACACTCTATCATCGAGTGTATCTGGACTCAACATGTGTGAAGGCACAAGCAGAGCGATCCTTTACTTACTAGGGATCTAGTCACTTGGTTTCATTGGTTGTGGCGCCTTACCACCTGTTGTGGGAAGCATTCACGGACGCCTTCTGGTACAATAGATCCATGCTGCATAGTTCATGAAGTGGATGCTCTCACGTTTCCTTGCTCCTTTGAAGTGGGAAACATAATGGTATCCCACATCGTGCTGGCTTTGCCTCGTGTGAGCAGCAGATTCACCGGCTACTTTCCTCATTTCTGTAGGACAACTCACATAAAATCCACCTATATTTTCGTGACATGACTCTGCCAAAGGGATGATTCCACTGCTACGCATTCTACAAATGGCATCAGAGAAATCGGCCAATCCACAAGAGCACAGATTACACGCGTGAACGTCTCCTCCGTTGTCATCTCCACACTGGATGTGAAATCACATACCCTGGGATCCATCTTAGCCATCCGATCCGAGGAATATTTCATGTCAACCCTCCACATTCCATTCCTTCTACCGCCAACTTTTCTCCTTTGGACACTGCAGGAAGTTCAAGATTGTGACATGTTTTCAACCTTCGATCGCGACCAATCCTTCAAGCAACCGTAGATCTGAGTGGGCCCCACTGTCTTTCATAATGAGAAGCTTTTGGTATTCATCATGCCAGTCTACACTGCAAAATAGACCATGGACGTAGATTTATCTCCAATATTATCGTGGTCGTTGTTCTTCGTGACTGCTACCCCTCCTTCGTGATTTGAAATCGCGGATTTTACTCATGCAGGTATGGCTTGTGAAATTGATTGAGGCTGTAGATTTGACTCAAATCTCATCTTGACCGTAGAATGTTATGAACTTTAACCCATTTTGCAAATTGGAAACATGGCTTTGGTCGAGCATGTCTATTCGCACGAAATGGTTTAAAGCCATGGATCCATCTTCGATCAATTTTAGCCTTTGATCTCAAGCCTTGCTCAATGCCTTCAGCACACCTTCCATTTTCTTCTTTGATTTGCACTTCTGATATCCTGCAGGAGAGTTCACATGAAGTTCACGGGAATGAGACCTCCACCTAACTCCTATCAGGTTCTTAAATCAATTGTTAAAAAACAGAGTGTTAACAACTAGCTCCATGAGGGATGCTATCCTCCCATTGAGGTAGCAAAGAACCCCCATAGACCAAGTGCCAAACCATTGGGCTTCTTTCAATCTTTCTTTGACACTTCCATTCTGCTCTGGGTTACTACTTCAGCTAATTCATGCCACTCTTGCAAATCATGCTGGTGACTGTAAACCTCTGTTGGTAACTAAAAAATGAAAACAAACTAAAATAGTAATGAAGGAAATGCTCGATAACTTCCGAGCTTGTTATTTTTCTACCTACTCTACCTAACTTTGTAGACAAATCTGATTAAGTGAAATCAAACTTCCAATGAAGCCAATCAAGCAACTTGCCTAATATTTTTGTTCTTTCATCATGCTTGATAGACATAAATGAAATAGATAATGGGAGAAGGGAATGATAAACAAACTGATCTTCAAATCAGGGATGCAACCAATCACTGCCTTCGCCCAGAACCTCCATGTACTCGGCTACCGGGGTCATAGAAATCACAGCAACCTCCAACACGTTCTGTCACCTACTCATGGGAAAGCCGTCAGGTTCACACTTGGAATATTGCAGAAAAGGACCCATAGAATCTTTCTTCAATGGAACCTCCCGCTTTCCTCTTGAAATTTTTGCAACTAGAGCTTGATGTGCTTCAAGAGGTAAGTCCCTTGCTTCTCCAGTGGAACCGAGTAGTCATATTCCTCCTGTGTGAGGTGGTGCTACTAAAGGAAAAAGATCAGAGAACATTTTTATTTAGAGGCTGCTACATCCATCTTCATAGCTTGTCCCTTTACTATAGATTTCCAATATATTAGTAGCATAAGAGGAATTGCCTGGCTGGTTCTTCTTATCTTCTTCTTTCTTGCACAGGCTTCTGGTCTGCACCATCTCTGTTTCTTTTTGCTTTTTCTTGGAGGCCTTAATCATGTGTCATATTAATTCAAAAGAGGCATAACGCAAGGGTAGGCTATCACCTCCAGTTCCCCTATCGTCCTTTTTCTCTTCAACCTGCTGACTTCGCATGGCATCTTGATTCCTTTCATCAGAAGGCTTCATTTCAATAGCTATCTCGTTAGGCATATTCTGCAAGTACTCTTCTTCATATTCATCATACACATGCATACCAAACTCCTTCTTAAAATTGTCCTTTGTGGACCAGGGATGGTCCAGATTGCCATCTTTAGAGAACAATCTTCTAGGACTGCCTGTTACAGCCTCAGGCCGGTCATCTTTCTGCATACCATGAGAGGTCTTTAACGGGCCAGAGACTTCCTCCTTCTGCTTGTAGGGTCCAACCAATTTGTATGTATATTTTATCTCACCACCACTGTCTTGATTTGACAATTTCTTGGACATCTTAAGGTTTTCCTCAACCTCCAAACAATCAATGAACATCTACTGTAGGGTGGTTGGTTTTCTCTCCAAAAGAAGCAAGGACAGGTCAGGAGGAAAGGTGGTTGCATAATAGATCTTAGCAGCGTTCTCAAGAGGTTGGACTTCCTTAGGCATGTTATAATAAAAGCTTGTGAATCTTCTGTTAAAACTAGATATGGCCTCACCCTTATGCCTCCTCAGGGAATAAAACTCTAAAAGTATTTTCTCCAATGGCCTTCTCCCACCCCAAAACTTCAAGAAGGTGCAAGAAAAATATTCCCAAGTGTTGATGGACTTAGGCTGCAAGTGTTTAAACCATACTTTGGCATCTCCTTACAAGGACAGGGAGATAGCCCGCATGCATACATCATCATGATATATCTAAAAAAGGTCAGAGAAATGCTCAAAGGCTTGTAAATGTTTCTCGGCAGTCAAGTCTTGGGATTCTCCATCAAACTTGGGGAGATACTTGTAATATCTCACAGGAAAATCATGGAGGATGGAAGGAAGTTGTAGTGGTTTGTATCGTTTTGGAGAAATAGGAGAGGCAAGGTTAGGCACAATAGCCAAGCTATCATCCAAGGTTTCATGAATTTCATAGGGGTGTCCTTTGACATCGTGAGCCCCTGGATAAAAATCTAGGGCATAATCAGATGTACAAGACAGCGCAACGCTTTTGGTTTGTAAATAAGGATAAACAGGAATATATTCATAGCTCTGTTCAGAATGAGCTGAACCATAGAAGGCTGTTTTGATCAATCTGGGAAAAGATAAGAGAAAAATTACAAGATAGGATAAGACATCCTGAAAGAAACACAGACCCGAGTATCTGGACCTTACATCATGCATTTCTAAGCTTTATAAGGGATCCATTTTCCAGATGGAGCCTGCCAGCTTTCCTCGGCCATTTGATTTCTGGGTCACACCACCAGTGGATTCGCTGAAGTCTGAATCTTTGAAGAGTGGAGTCGCCAAGTGAAAATTGCTCAACCTTCTTGATGTCTGGCCAATTGTTCACCATCAACAACCATATCTAAATCTTTGTCGTTCTTCCTAGGGAGGATCTTCAATTTCGTCCTCGGAAATGGCGCCAGTTTGTTAGTGCCAAGGTTTTTCGAGAGCCCTAAAGGTCAAGGGGAAGGGCCGCTCCTGACATAACAGTAGAACTGCTTTAGACTGTGCCTCCGACCCCACGTAGTCAGAGAGAGATCTCTCGTTTGTCACCGGATTTTTACTCTGCATAAGATTTTCAATCAGCATAATCAGGGGGCCAGGATCCTGAATGGGACAAAGCGTGTAAAGGTGAGATGCAAGGTGGGATTATCGAGGCAGGGACCATTGGAAATGGAGTCAAGATCCTATGTAGTGAACACTTGCGAGAGGAAAGGAAGGTGTAGGGTTGCAAATAGAGGCAAGGTAGCCACTGATCTCCCAATCAGGAGATTTTTAGTAGGCGGTTGGAGGACGAGAGAGAGAACAGCCCATCGCATGGAACAGTAGCCGGAGCATAACGAGTATGAATTCCTAACTACTATACCCTAAGTTGCACACATGAAAAGCAATCAACAAACTGGAGTGAAAACAAGAAACACATTGCACATAAAAGAAGATACATGTTGGGAAAAGCAACGACACATGAATCTTTGATATGATAAACAACTCATCCTCTGCAATTTTATTCATAACACAGGCATCAAAACTTATTTACAATGGAGAGCCTCAGCCCTAGAATGTTTCCCGATCCAATCAACTAACTCTTTCCTCCCTCTATTGGGAGTGTATTTATATTATTCTAATGCTGAGACTACCGAACAGAAAAGTGTTACAAGTCACTATCATGCGTTAACTTTGCAAGGAGTGGACTATTGCCACATTTTTCAATTATAAACAATAAACACTATGGCACTGGCAGTTGCATTCGGCCCGAGTAACAATTTGACATTCTTGGCCACCATGACAGATGATGAGTATGATGCCTCCTTCTCTGTCCGAACCGTGTGCTTCCACCGTGTTCAAATGCAGCTTTCTGCATGGGCACACACTGGGAAGGTAGCTAGCAACTTCCCCTGGTTCAATCACATCCGCCACCTCCTTCCTTGAATGGAAACATTGTTGCCCACGGGCTATGGAAGAAGTTCCCCATTGCTTCTGGTTGAGATGGACCTATGGGGTGGTTTTTCATTCTTGTACTCCTCACCTCCAGTGAGGTGAGCTCTCCCACACGCACAAGGGTGTAGTGTATCTACACTAGTGCCATCACCTTTGGAAAGTGGACTTCACAAATAGAATGATGAGGGATTTAAACCCCCGACGCTCCCATCTGAAAAAATTCTCATACAGGGAGTATTCAATGACTGTCCCCTTATGCGGAGGCTTTGGTGGTAGCGATGCTATCAGGGGTTCCTAGAAAAACACTTACGGGGAGTAAGTGTCAAGGCCTTACATTGTTGGGGGCGCGAATATCATGTCTGGACCTCGATGGCTACTGCCATTCCTGGCATGCAATACCAAGGTGACAGGTGAGTGTGGAAGCTTCCCACCAATCATCAACACCCCCAGATGGACAAGCTTCTCAAGCCAAATCTTCATCGTCAAACTCTTTGGGCCTTTACAGATCCACGAAGAAGTAGAAGTCAGGTTCTGGAGATATGTTAGTTCACTCTTCTTGCTCTGAAAGCAGTATATATAAGGCTTTGGGACTAACCCCCATAATGGTTGGCCATCATTCCTATACACTCTGTCATCGAGTGTATCTAGTCTCAACATGTGTGAAGGTGCAAGCAGAGCAATCCTTTACTTGCTAGGGATCTAGTCACTTGGTTTCATCGGTTGTGGTGCCTTACCGCCTGCTCTGGGAAGCATTCATGGACGCCTTTTGGTACAATCAATCCATGTTGCATAGTTCATGAAGTGGACGCTCTCACATTTCCTTACTCCTTTGAAGTGGGAAATGGAATGGTCTCCCGCGTCGTGCTGGCTTTGCCTCGTGTGAGCAGTGGATTCGTCGACTACTTTCCTCATTTCCATAGGCCAACTCACACAAAAGCCACCTATCTTTTCATGATATGACTCTGCCAAAGGGATGATTCCATTGCTACGCATGCTATGTAATGTTCCAAATTTTTCACTTGGTCACAATGGCCAAATCACATTTTCCATGTTCATGAAATTTGTCAAAGGGATGCTAAAAGTCAAATAATTGCCAAGGTGGAAAATAACTAGTTTCCTAGCTTGGGGGTGGAAGCTTTGAGATTTGGAATAAGGGGGATAATAAATGATGTTTATACATTAGAATGGGATAAATATTTAATAATTTAGCTTATTAAATAAATACAAGAGAAAATGGAAGTGATAATGGAGCATCAAGACACATGGAGACTATGGGGCCCACACTAGCTAGAATTCCTATGTTAAATGGTATCTTTCTCTTGCAAATTTGAATATATGGAAAGTCTAATGCTTTTGGATGGATTATTAGGTTAATATAATTGTCCATGTACTTCATATTTCGACCTTGGGATGGATTGTAACTTACATGGGAGAGGAAGAGCCAAATGGGAGTTTCATGGACACTTGGCTAGATTCCCCTTACATTTATGACATCTATGACACCAATGATGGAGATTATATGAAAGTTATGACACAATTAAGATATTAAGTCTGAAATACTAACATATTGACATGTTAGGACTGAATAGAGCATCTTATAGGTTGAATTTGGGGGTTGGAGAAGGCCAAGAGGCTCCTACTCAAATTTGGGAGAAGAGGGAAGGTGAAGAGAGAGGCCACATGGCATAGCATGAGCAGTGACACCAATTCGAATTGGATTTGGTTTATGGATGGGTTTGGAACCTTAGAATACCAATAATTTTTATAAAATACATGTATCATCCATGAGAAGAATCCTTTTCTCATTTGTGAATTGTGAGAACTAGTGGATGACTAGTTTTCTTGCTTAAACCAATTTCGAGGGTGAAAGATTCCCATCCTAGTTGGTGTTTGGAAAGGCCACTTAGGCCTTTAATGGAGATTTAATGGAGTCTTATTTGTAGGTTTAAGCTATAGGAAATCATGTGGATTATTCTATTGGATCACTCTCTCTCAATTATTTCCAGTTTTCACACCATATTCATGCCAATGGAAGGATTGCTCTTTGGGTGAGCTATTGATCTCTATGGGGAATATTATAATGCCAATTATATTATGTGATGATTTAGGTTATATTTATTTCATTTTCATAAGACTCTCAGGTCGAAATACCCAAAATAATTCATGTAAAAATGTTGAACAATGAAGAAATAGTGTCATTTCCCCACTATCTTGTTGTGAACCATTGTAATGCTGATGATTTCGAATTGGTAGAGAATTTTACTGTCCATTTTTTATTGAAATCAGTTCAATATTATATATTATTAATTCTCATAAATATTCAAGTCAAAATTCCCAATATTTGTATGTCAAAATGACTTTTAATGAGCAAACAATGACTATTTCCACTCCAATTTGATATATGACATGGTAATGCTTATTATTGCGAATGGAGGAATGTATCTATGATAAATGTATGATGTATGGACTTTAATTAATGTTTATTTCAAGTCTCGTTTTCATTACTTAAGTATTGGAATCCATTTTACTCATTTTTATTGCATTGGGAGAAGATTTGGTGCATTTTCCCCAAGGGTCGAAATTGTGACTTGGGAGTTGTTTTGGAAAGAG
Organism: Pseudotsuga menziesii; assembly: GCA_001517045.1. NCBI lineage: Eukaryota > Viridiplantae > Streptophyta > Pinopsida > Pinales > Pinaceae > Pseudotsuga > Pseudotsuga menziesii. Next base: position 183,783 of record LPNX011006390.1, read on the forward strand.
TCATAACAGCCTGTATAAACTAAAACATGATGCATATGAGAATTTTAAAAGGTAACTTACAAATATCCAACATATTTTCATAAATTCAAGTGACTTTGGGATCATTTGTCAAGCCATTTTCGGCAATTACCCAAGGGGAACTGGAGCCCCAATTTGCTAGTAAAGACTCCTACTTTGAACAGAACATTAAACAAGTTTGCAGAAGTAATTGGAAGGTCAAAAAAAATAAATGAGCATGATATTTAATTTATATTATCATTCATGTACCTTCATAGAAAATTTGGAAGCATTTGGGTCAATTTGGAGGTCTAGACATCAAAACTAGTCAAGAGCCAAAATTGTGAAAAATAAGAAAATTGGACATTTTAATAAAATTTCAAAAAGGGACATTACAGTGGTATTAAAGCATGATATTGGCACCTGATGTGGTCTGATATTTATTAGGACAATAATTCAGGGACCACCATTATATATTGAAACCCAAAAGTGCTTTTGTTGAAGAGGAAAAAAAAAGTAGGAGGAGACAATTTTTTGGAAACTATGACTAGGCATGAAAAGAGAACCTCATATGATGGTGAGGAGATAATAAAAAGCATGGAACCTATATTTTTAGACATGACCAAGAAAATTAGTAAAGGATTTGAATTTTTTTCTATCCAAAGTTGGGAAAAATATATTGATTTTAAGAAAACCAAGGGGGAAAATGCATCAGCTTGCTTGAAGGAGAAAAAAGAGGAGACACATGAACCACCTAGTTTTGAAATAGGTGAAGTAGAAGAAGTAGTACATGAAGAGGATATAAATTCACTACAAAGTGACTCTGAAAAATATGAAGAGACATCACATGAGTATGAAGAATTTTTTATTGAAAATAATGAAGATAATTTTGAGACACATGCTACCTTGTAAATGAAACAAAGAGCATCTACTGATGGATGCTTGAACTATGAATGAGTACCTACTGATGGGTACTCATAAGTCTATGTTGGTGACATAGAGATCAGATTTCAAAATTTTGTTGCAATCCAAGATTCAATTAAGCATGAAAATGAAGACCTTGTAGTAGTTGAAGAAGAAACAAGATCAACTTCCCATCACCACTTGAGCTTCATGAAGTTGATCCTAGCAAGAAGGAAGAAGATGAGAAGGTTAATTTGAAAGAGCCTAATTTTCTTGAAGGGTCCTTAAATATCAATGAAAATAAGATCCAAGAGGCCCTTAGCATACTCCATGACACTCAAGCAGTGGTATCAAATTCTTGTTGGAGAGCTACTTCCTTGGAGGATCCATCCTTGAAGACATGGAGAAGATCCAAAGAGAAATGTGCAACATCAAAGGTAATTTCATGTCTTTGATTTTTGATAGAAAAAATTTCATTGATATTATTGAATGGTTTCATGAATCCTACTTGAAGAATAATGAAGTTATTGATAAGCTCACAATTCAAAATGAACAACTTCTTGAAAAGTTGCAAGACACTTGTTTTTCCTCTGATGTTTTAGATTTTCATAAGGTAAATTGTTTGGAGGATTATCATGACATGATGGATCATGAGAAACATGAAAAATTTCAGTTTATTGATGTTCTTGAGGATTATAGTGATGAGATCCAATCACTAGTAATGGTGGAACAGGAGCTTGAGTTGCCTCTTGAAAATGGTTACACAATTTTTGAAGAAGTGCATAATTCCACCACCTTGGAACCAACCCATGAGGAAATTTTTCCATTTTATAGGGAGGTGAATAGTCATACCCTATGGATACTTCACATTATGACAATTTTTCACTTACTGATCATTTGGGTGAGTTGGTTCTTTCTCCTACATCCTACACTTCTAAATTTTGCAGCAGTCATCCTAATGAAGTATGGGTGAAAGGTTTTTTTTTTATGGTGCCACATGAAGAGCATGGAAATTATATTTCTCCTTTTGATGATGGAATTATTAGAGAACCATATTATTTAAATTTTTAGAAGCATCCTTGTTTACATTATGATTATACACATCTACATGGGTGCACCTATGATGTTCATTTGAGTCACTTGAAGGCTTATAGTTTTTCTTGCTCAACACTTGGTTCATTTGATGTTGGAGGAACTTCATCCAACACTTGGGTGAAGAGGGATATGATTGAGGAACATTATTATTGGTAGCAACATCCTTTGTTATTTCATGATGATATACATATTCATGGGTGTATTGATGAGACTTCTTTGAGACACTTGAAGTCTTCGTGTTTTATTTGCTCCTTATTTGGTTCATATTTTGGTGGAGGTTCTTCATTCACTTCTTGGATGAAAAAAAAAATCGCTGATTATTATTTTGATGCATATTACATTATTTGGGAGCATAATTATAGGACATGGGATCCTCAAGTATGTCATTGGATCAGATTTGATTTGTCACTTGAATCATGTAAGCACTTGGCAAACGGTAGTCTACTCACTGGGAGGTATAAGCACTTTCATGATTCCTTGGTGAGGCACCTCCTTGATGTGCATTCTTATTATGTTGTTATATACTTTGATGATATATATTATGCACTCATTATGTTTGGAAGAATGCATACAAGAAAATGAGATCTAGGAATTATCTTTCCAAATGGTATGGGTTGGAGAGCACTCTTAATTGTTGGAGTGCAATGCAAGCAATGGGACCCTGGGATAGTTTTTAGTCCCATTGATTTCAAATTCTTTGGGAAACAAGAAGTATGGGAGATGTATTCCCCATTTAATAAGGTGATGTTAATAAAATTAGTGCAGCAGAAAGCATGGTGGTTCCTATTTAAAATACTCATGAAATCTCAAAGACTCAAGGTGGTCAACTCAATGGCAACTTCAAAGAATCATACAAAAAGCAGGTTCTTCAACAACTATGTTTGAAATTGCTTGAGGACAAGAAATACTTGGAAGGGAGGATTTGTAATGTCCCAAATTTTGCATTGGGTCACAATGGCCCAATCACATTTTCCATGTTCATAAAATTTGTCAAAGGGATGCTAAAAGTCAAATAATTGCCAAGGTGGAAAATAACTAGTTTCCTAGCTTGGGGGTGGAAGCTTTGAGATTTGAAATAAGGGGGATAATAAATGATGTTTAGACATTAGAATGGGATAAATATTTAATAATGTATCTTATTAAATAAACACAAGAGAAAATGGAAGTGACAATGGAGCATCAAGACACATGGAGACTATGGGGCCCACACTAGCTAGAATTCCTATGTTAAATGGTATCTTTCTCTTGCAAAATTGAATATATGGGAAGTATAATGTTTTTGGATGGATTATGAGGTTAATATAATTTTCCATATACTTCATGGGTTGAAATTGGGATGGATTTCAACTTACATGGGAGAGGAAGAGCCAAATGGGAGTTTCATGGACACGTGGCTAGATTCCCCTTACATTTATGACATCTATGACACCAATGATGGAGATTCTATGACAGTTATGACACAAGTCAGATATGAAGTATGAAATACTGACATGTCAGGACTGAATAGAGAATATTAGAGGTTGAATTTGGGATTTGGAGAAGGCCAAGAGGCTCCTACTCAAATTTGCGAGAAGAGGGAAGGTGAAAAGAGAGGCCACATGGCATAGCATGAGCAGCCACACCAATTCGACTTGGATTTAGTTTATAGATGTATTTGGAACCTTAGAATACCAATAATGTTTATAAAATACAGGGATCAGACATGAGAAGAAGCTTTTTCTCATTTTTGAAATTGTCATTTGTGAATTGTGAGAGCTAGTGGATAACTAGTTTTCTTGCTTAAGCCAATTTCGAGGGTGAAAGATTCCCATCCTAGTTGGTGTTTGGAAAGGAAACTCAGTTATTTCATGGAGATTTAATGGAGTCTTATTTGTAGTTGTAATATACAGGAAATCATGTGGATTCTTCTATTGCAACACTCTCTCTCAACTATTTCCAGTTTTCACACCATATTCATGCCAATGGAGGGATTGCGCTTTGGGTGAGCTATTGATCTCTTTGGGGAAGATTATAATGCCAATTATATTATGTGATGATGTATATTCTCTGTATTTCATGTTCAGAAGAATATTAGGTCGAAATACCCAAAAGAATTCATGTAAAAATGTTGAATAATGAAGAAATAGTGTCATTTCCCCACTATCTTGTTGTGAACCATTGTAATGCTGATGATTTTGAATTGGGAGAGCATTAAATTGTCCATTTCTGATTGAAATAAATTCAATATTATATTTTCTTAATTCTCATAAATATTCAAGTCGAAATTCCCAAGAGTTGTATGTCAAAATGACTTTTAATGAGCAAACAATGACCATTTCCACTCCAATTTGATATATGCCACGGTAATGCTTATTATTTTGAATGGAGGAATGTGTATATGATAAATGTATGATGGATGGACTGTAATTAATGTGTATTTCAATTCTTATGTTCAGTACTTAAGCATTGGAAGCCATTTTACTCATTTTTATTGCATTGGGAGAAGATTTGGTGCATTTTCCCCAAGGGTCGAAATTGTGACTTGGGAGTTGTTTTGGAAAGAGTCATAACAGCCTGTATAAACTAAAACATGATGCATATGAGACTTTTAAAAGGTCCCTTATACGTACCCATCCTCTGTTCAAAAATTCAAGTGACTTTGGGATCATTTGTGAAGCCATTTCCAGCAATTACCCAAGGTGAATTGGAGCCCCAATTTGCTAGTAAAGACTCCTACTTTGAACAGAACATTAAACAAGTTTGCAGAAGTAATTGGAAGGTCAAAAAACATACATGAGAAATATATTTAATTTATATTATCATTCATGTACCTTCAAATAAAATTTGGAAGCATTTGGGTCAATTTGGAGGTCTAGACATCAAAACCAGTCAAGAGCCAAAATTGTGAAAAAATAAAAAAATTGGGCATTTTAATAAAAATTTCAAAAAGGGACATTACATGCTACAAATGGTGTCAGATAAATCATCCAATAGGGAAGAGCACATATTACACGCGTGAACGTCTCCTTCGCTGTCATCTACGCACTGGATGTAAAATCATGTACCCTGGGAACCATCTTAGCCATCTGATCCGAGGAATCTTTCACGTCCACCGTCCATGTTCCATTCCTTATTCCAACAACTTTTCTCCTCTAGACACCATGAGAAGTTTAGGATTGTGACATGTTTTCATTCGTTAATCCCGACCGATCCTTCATGCAGCCATAGATCTGAGTGGGCCCCATTGTCTTTCGCAATGAGAAGCTTTTGGTATTCATCTTGCCAGTCCGCACTGCGAAATAGACTGTGGCCATAGATTTCTTCCAATATTATCACGGTAATTGATCTTCATGACTACTACCCCTCCTTCGCAATTTGAAATCGCAGCTTTTACTTGTGCAGGTATGGCTTGCAAAATTGATTGAGGCCGTAGATCTAACTCAGATCTCATCTTGACCGTAGAATGTTCTGACCTTTAACCCATTTTGCAAATTGGAAATGCGGATTTGGTCGAGCATTTCTATTCATGTGAAATGGTTTAGAGCCATTGATCCATATTCGATCAATTTCAGCCTTTGATCTCGAGCCTTGCCCAACGCCTTCAGCACACCTTTCGTTTTCTTCTTTGCTTTCCACTTCTGATATCCTGAAGGAGAGTTCACTTGAATTTCATGGGAATGAGACCTTCACCGAACTCCTATCAGGTTCTTAAATAAACTGTTAAAAAATGGAATGTTAATAGAAATCATCAGCATTACAATGACATACATCAATATAGTGGCAAAATGGTAATTGTTTTCTCATTAATAATCACTTTTACATACAACCATTTGGTATTTCAACTTGAGACTTTCTGAATATGAAGAATAGATTATATTAAGATTATTACATTTAGAAATGGACCATGAGAATCTCTCCCAAAGAGTACAATATCTCACCCAAAGTGCAATCCCTCCATGAGCAAGAATATGCAATAAAAAATGGAAATGGTTGAGAGAATGTGATGCACTAGAAGAAGCCACGATTTTCCCTATAGATTACACCTAAAAATACAAACTCCATTAAATATCCATGAAAGACCTGAATGTCCTCTCGAAACACCAACTTGGATGGAAATATTTCACCCTCAAAATTGGCTAAGGCAAGAAAATAGTCATCCACTAGCTCTCTCTCTTCACAAATGAAAATTTCTCAAATGATCAGAAGCCCTTCTCTTGGTTGATCCATGTATTTTATAAAAATCCTTATCCTTCTAAAGTTACCAATCCATCCACAAATGCAATCCAATTCGAATTAGGGTGTGTGCTCAAGATTTTCCATGTGTCCTCCCTTCCCTAGCCTTCCATCTTCCCATTGAGCTTCCCCAACTCACATGAGCACCTTATTGGATGCTATATTTAGGCATGACATGTCATAATGGTCATATTTCAGCCTTTAGGTCTGCAATATGTCATAAATGGCTTAGCATCTTCATCATTGGTGTCATAGATGTCATAGATGTTAGGGAATCTAGCCCAAGTGTCCAAGAAGCTCCCATTTGACTCTTCCTCTCCCATGTAAGTTACATTTCCTTCCAAATTTGACCTATGATGCAATATGGCCAAGTGTATTAGACTTCTAACTCATTCAAGAACATTGGGCTTCCCATGGATTCGAAATTGTAAGAGGAGGATGCCATGTGGCACATAAATTCTAGCTTGTGTGGGCCTCATAATCTCCATGTGTCTCCATGCTCCATTTCCACTTCAATTTTCTCTTGTATTTATTTAATTAGCTCCATTATTAAATATCTATTCCATTCTAATGTCTGAACATCATTTATGAGCTCCCTTATTAAAATTCCAAATGTATCCATCCAACCTAGGGAACTAGTAGGATTGATGGAATTGTCCTGCTATGCAGTCATTTGAATGGGGACATTAGAATGCTCATGTTGAAGAAATGCAAGCATATGAACAGGAAGAAGAATGTAAGTATGATGTAAGTATGTAAGTATGTAAGTAACAAGTATAAAAATGATTTTAAAATTCTTTTTTAATATAATACATTTTTTAATTAAATTATATAATAATGCAAAATCTTTTTCTTATTATTTATCCCTTCTTAATGATGATGATAGTAAATGCCCCTAGTAAAAAGTGTGAACACAGAGTACAAGTTATCCAATTTCTTGATGTGACTAACTTGATAGGATTTTCCCCTTATTGGGTTGGAGATATGATCTCCCCCATACTGGGTTGGAGATTTGCCCCATATTAAGTTGGAGAGCACCTTGGTTCTATGGGTGCAATCACCCTTTGTCTATGCCTCAACTACCTCTCATGTACCCATGATCACCTCCCTCCTATGATCACCTCCCTTCTTCTAGTTAATCGTTCAACGAACTGCCCATTATCCATGGTAGTTGCTTAATTCTTGTTATCCATGCTACTTGTTTAATTCAAATTTGGAATGAGGACCATAAAATCAAAATGTAAAGTATATTTGTCTCCTCCTCCTACAATCTAGGAAAAACATACTTGCTATTTCAACCCAAGTTTTAAAACATAAACACTTATCCATATAAATCTATAAACCTTATTTTCAAGTAAAAAAACTCAAAAAAATTATGATTTTAAAAAGTTAATGATACTTTTTAATTTAACACTTTTTTTTTTTCTTATCCCATTTTCAATTTATTTTCATCGTTGTTCTTCGTTTTCAATTTTTTTTTTTTTCTTATCACATTTTCAATTTTAAATTATGAAGGAACTACTAAGAAACACATGAGAGATTATTCAATGATAATTGAAAATTTTGGAAGCAGTTCATAGTTTTAAACATTGACATAAGATGGTAAGTACTTTATGTATAAAAAATCAGAAAAGTAAGATTATTGGGTTCTCAGCGAGTGGTAGTTGAGATCATAGTTACTGAATTCATATCAGAAAATTTGACAATTCTTATTTGAATGCGAGTACAAATAGTTGGTGAAATATGCATTGCAGTGGTTTAGATGGAAGAACGATATTATTTTAAGAATGTTAATTAATAGTCTCTGAATGAGTTCGGTGCATTCGGTAGGTAAATTCTTTGAAAAAAAAAAAATGAATTTAATCAAAATTCTATGAATGAGCTCCGTGCTTTAGGTAGGCAATTCTTTGAATGAAAAAAATCCAATATTTGAAACAACCTTTCTATAATGATTTTGTAGGATAATATTGATTTTTATAACCTTGATTTTGCATCCACTGCGATTTTCTTCTGTGTTTCCTTCACTCATTTTATAGTGGGAAATTGGAATTCATGTTTTTGTCAATTGAATGGGAATTGTTTGTAAAATGGACATATTTCAGTTTTGGATAACCTATATATATCCATCGTTCAATTAAAATGGAAAGTCATATTTCTTCAAATAATATGTGAATTGTATGTAAAATGATACATTTTAATATATATATATATGGATAAAGTTAACTGAATTGTGGTTTCTTTTATTTAATTTAATTTGTTGAAATTATTTGACAAATATTTTATTATTTTTAAATAGGATGTATTGATTTTAATGTTTTAAATGTATTGTTTTTCAATTATTTATAATATTTTTTTCTAGTAATTAAATTTTATTTAAGAATAGTGATTTTAATGTATTAAATATATTGTTTTTCAATTGTCTATAATATTTTTTTAATAATTGAATTTTATTTATAATTATTGTATTAATAAAAATAAGATGTATTATAAGAGATTATAAGGTTTTTTTCATATCAAATATCAACATATTTATTTTAAAAGAAAAATTGTTTTGTGATATTTAATTGGAATTAAACAAAGAAACAATTATTACAACTTTATCCAAAGAGAACTCACATCCCAAAAAATGATTAGAACTACATAAAAGAAACCTCACATCCAAAAAAAGATTAGAACTCCACAAAGAAACTTGAGACAATGAGACAACTACTCCAAAAAGAAAATGTGGTCATATCAGCCTAAGTTATAGAGGAGTTGTTACAGAATACATTTAACAAAAACTAAGAGAAAACACAGTTCCTAGAGACAAAATACAAAATCAATCTATAGTCTTCCAAAGAAAAAATAACTTTGTTAATATGATTTCATCAACCCATTTCTCATCCATGAATTCTTAAAAAAAAATAAACCCTTCATAACCACCAATAGCTTATTTAGAAGGTTTTCTACAACATGATTTAGCTCCATATAGATATGTTGAATAGAAAAAACAATGAATTTTTCAATCATTCTATGGACCCTTTGGCACCAATGGTATAATGAGATCACCTGTAGTCTTGAAATACCATTAACTTAGTTAATAATCACCTTGGAGTCGCCAACAACCTATAAGGAAACAATACCAATTTTTAGAGAAATTGCAATAAGTCTCAAAGAGAAATCACTTATGCTCTTGTATTGGTCTCATTTTCCCCTACATCCAAGCTTTATAAGAATGCTTTGATTTTACTTTCAGAAATATTCCCCAACCACATTTGCCATGAAAAGATGCACCATAAAAAAAACCATATGCTTTATCATGAAACATATTTGAAAAAAGAGGAAATATTTGTTTCCTATGCTTACCTTCTTCATGACATTCTTGGTATGACAATATTTTTCTACAAGTAGCAGAAACTCATTGAATCTTATTATCAAATAAATGACATGTTTATGGTTCCCCTTCACCCAATATAAAATATTATATAAAAATAAAAATAATATATATATATATATATATATATATATATATTTCCATAAAGTATTTTTATATAAATAGTGTAAACCCTTGATATATATATTTCCATAAAGTATTTTTATATAAATAGTGTAAACCCTTGAGATCTTATTATTCTTTAACCCTTCAAATTCACCCAACAATAATTTAGAAGCTCAACATGTTTAAGTGGTTCGTACTCACCCAATATGAAATATTATATAAAATAATAATAATAAATGTAATGTAATATATATATAAAGGAAAAATGTTTTATTTTAATTTACTATTAATTGCAAATTGCATTTTTGTTTTACAATAATGTTGGAGATGATGTTTACTTAACAAAAAAATATATAGATATATAATCACTATTGATTCATCTTAATTTTAGATTTAAGTATTTAAAGATTAAATTTATTGAGGTGTATTTTTTTTTATATTAAAAATTTGGATTCCCACTTTATACTAGTTTAACACCAAGTAATACTTGGTATATTCCGTAAATCCAAATTTATGCTAGTCTAACACCAAGAAAATTTTCATGCTAGTTTTAATTGTTATCCCTTTTGATATTTATTAGATTTAAAATTAAAAAATTAACACCTTTATTTGAAAAATACATCCTAAAATGAAAAATAAAATCTATACAAAATTAAAAAAAAAATATTCACAAGAAATAACAATTAACCAACCAATTAGAGATATCAATTAATAATTTTAATCATAAAAAAATTATAATAATGATACAAATTAAGAAAAACAATGATCTAAATTTTTAAATTATATAAAAAATTATAATAATGATACAAATGAAGAAAAAAAATTATCTACATTTTCACATCGAAACTTTCATAAATTAATTTTTCTAAAGTTTTCAAGTTCAAATGCGTCATATGTATGATGTATGAATGGTATGTTGGAATTCAAGGTATTAATGCTAATAGAGCTTCAATGTGCATTAGATGACAAATAGAGGTAACTCATTACAATTGGAGCCAAGTATAACATACCACCTTTATAGATTTTAGAAATTAAAAGAGATGTTGAGCCTTAGATGGAAAATAGAGCAACTCATTATATTTGGACCCAAGAGTATAACATACAACCTTTATAGATTTTAGAAGTTAAAAGAGATGTTGATAGAATATGCTTGAGTTTAATTTTGCAAGTTATATTTGAAATAAGTGATTAATACAAATACTAAGGGCATGTCGATTCCTCAACATCGGTATGGTTCCAAAGTGTCGAAACATGATGTTAATGGAAAATGATCTTAACTATGTCATCATCTGATTATCCTTCTACCATGGAGTTGACTCAATGACCTCTTTATGCCTACATTTAGTTTTGTCATGCACAACCCCCTTTACCTCTTGGAAAGTTTCGTCATGATCACCTTGTTTACCATTTTTCACCAATATTATTTAATCATGCATCCTTTCATTGAATTTCATAAGTTATTTTCACTAATGTCATCATCACTAGATTTCCCATTATTATATAGAAAAAAAGCAGCCTCAACTCTCTCAAAGATTATTTAGAAAAAAACTTTTCTAACAAGTTTTCCATTTTATTTATGAAAAAAGGTACCATCTTCTAATTATTCCCTTAGAATTCGAAAGGAAAACCTAAAAATTGGCTTTTTAATGGTCTTTTTGAAGGAAAGTTGGATCCTTTTGGCCCTTGCATATCCAATATCAAGTTTAGATTACAAGTGGGAAATAAACAAGCAAAATAAGTCAAGGTGAGTAAAAAATCTCACCCATGACCAAGTCATAGATCCTTTTTCAAACCCAGAACTAGTGTGCAGGAGAATAATGAGTTTACAATGATAAGAAGAAACAAATCAACAACTAATATCATCGCCTTGCAGCCCATTCAAACCCTGCTTGCAAACTATCAAATGTTTCTTTTTATCGATTGTATCAAACAAGCAAAGAGTTGTATGTGTGAATTGAAATGTACTTGACACATATGGGGAAACCAATATGCACCCCACAACAGATGGTTTAATGTTGTTGCAGGGGATCTAACACACCTAAACCCTTTGCGCGTCTCCATTTTTCGACATAATTTTCAAGTATAAGAACATCCAAGGTATACATTATCCAGAAGTCTTATGCACTAGTGAGTCTGTCCTCTTGTTAGATGTGGATGGTTTCCCATCTTATTCGTATGACCATCAACACCATATATGCCTTCTGTTAAACCATTCCAAACAAGGATATCTCATGCATGTAATGCATGAGCATATTCCCTGCTATGATTCCCTAGAGGCAATTTTGAATTTTGTATTTTGAAATGCCCTCCATGATTCCTAGAGGCAATTTTGAATTTTGAATTTGGAAATGCCCACACTACTCAAATAACCAAGTGATTGACCTTTCAATTGATGTCATTAGTCGATGGGGATATGTAGAGCACTTGTTAAGCTATTGAAGATGGAGATGTTGGACTTGTAAAGATGCAAGGGACCCTTTCTAAGGAGTTGGAGAATGCTTATGGCATTGGGTTACCCAATTTCTTATCATGTCGATTATGTTTGAACCTATTGCAAACAATGTTGGAGTGGGTCACTAAAATGATGTCATTGGATGAAGTTGGAATTCCCATAGGAGAAATTGCCAGAATATCCCATTCACCATTCACATAATCATATTATAATTTCCTAGAGTAAGTGACTCTGATGGAGGTAGAAGGAACAGAGAACAAACTGCTTGAGAAAAGAAGGGTTTACGTGTTTAGTTCTTCCTGGGAAAGGTGCCAATAATGATATTTTAGAAAATGACCTCTCTAGATATCGACAGACAAGGAGCTGAGGTCGTAAAATCCTATTACAACCAAGGTTTGAAGGGGGAAAGAGACATGGGCAGTCAGTGAAGCCCGGACGTTGAGTATTTAGGGAAGTCTTGTTTTTTAAGGTCACTTGGGTTTGGTGTTGTTGCAGGAGTCATTCCTATTGCCGAGGCGTCATTAAAAGGAATATACCATTATATACATTAGTAATATACACTAGTGTATATACTGGTATATCCATATACCTAGTTACATTACATTATATACAATAGTGTAAATACCTAGATATACACTGTACATATTGTATTGTAACCAAGCATATACACTCGTCTAAACACCAGTGTATGCATCATATTGTAACTCGTATATGCACCATATATATATTGGTATATACACTAGTGTATATACTTGGTCACAATGTATATGGTTATAGTGTATACACTGGTGTGTTTGTATATATATATACATACATATATGTATGTATGTACATATATGTATATATATATGTGTGTGTGTGTGTGTGTGTGTGTGTATAACTAGGTATATACAATAATGTATATATAGTAGTGTATATACTTGGTTATGATACACAGTAGGTCAAAATTAGATATATTTAATACTAAAATGTATAGTAACAAGGTATACATTGTTATATATTGTTATAGTACAATAGATGCAGGAGGAGCATAAGAGACAATCGTTCTAAATAGAACTAAATATAACCTTGTTACTGTACAACTATGTATATATTGTCAAAATTAGATATATATTGTTTTAGTACTTTATTACAACAAGGTTTTTTTTAGTCAATTAAATATATTTAGTCCATTAGATGTATACACACTAGTGCATATGCCGGTATACACTAATGCATATTATACCGGTATATGCACTAATGTATAAACTAGTAATATAGTCTAGTGTATATACTGGTATATACACTAATGTATATATCGGTATATATACACTAGTGTATATCCTAGTATATATACCAGTATTCTCATATATATACCTATATATAAATCTCTATTTGAAGCAAATTTCTCTATTAGAGTTTGTAATCCAAGATTAATTATCATCTAACAAAGTTAAGTTCCAAATTAACAATGTTGAGAATATATCACCATAGAAAATTGTAAACCAAATCCAAGTCACTTGGGTGTTTCAACAAAAGTACCCAAATAAGTGTTTCAATGTTTTTAACATTCAACAAAGGTGTAAATAAGCAAACTAATTCCCATACATCTATGCAAAACATAATGGCTACATACAAAGTTGGATTTCGATTTTGTATGATTTGGAAAGGTCCTATTAAAACATTGAATTAAAAAAAATATCAATATGCATTTGAAGTTGTGTGGGTAGATCATGATACAATTTCAAGCCCTGGTCTTATAGTTGAGGAGAATAATTACCGAACACTTCCACTGGAAACGTTTAGTGTGATGCAATATGAATTGGGAGACGAGCTTAAAAATGATGAAGCCATCTGTGTTGTTTGCTTGAGCGAGTTTGCAATGGAACAAAATATCCTGCTACTCAGTAGTTGTTGTCATGTTTACCATGATAGTTTTTGAAGGTGGCTTGATGTCCAAGATAAGAGCTTCCTTCTCTGTCTTGAATACATTTGTCCAATGTGCACTATAAACGAGGGTCTACGGTATTGTCTCTAACCATTTTTTCACATATGTATTTGAGTGATAATTGGGAGTTTACAACTTAAGCAAGTTATAATGAATGTGAATTTGACAATGTGGAATGGTAATGGGAAGTATTTACAATTCATGGGTGCTATGAATACTGTGGTGAGAGACATTGCTTCCATCAATGATAAGTGGTTCCTTGTATCCATTGATTCATCTAACAATGTCCTAGAAGAGGGATTGACTATTCATGCTCCAACGTAAACCCCTAACATCGATGGAATTTACATATCTTCTTCCAATGTCAGTCTTCGAAATATCAACATGGGAAAATGTGATTTAACTTGCAATTATGTTTGTTTGTGTGAATCCTCAACTTATTAAGGTTTTTTCCATGCCTAAGGATGCTTCTCTGTTGATGTGGGGAAGGAGAGAATGCAACTTTCTGTGCCCATTCCTGGTATAGATCACCCCTTTCTAGGTGTTTTGATGGAAATATCAATAGGAAAGTTTGGAATGGAACAGAGTGGGGTTCTCTCCATCCTTTTGATGTGTAGAGATTCCAACATGTGTTATGGTTGGTTCACAATGATCCCAAACCATCTGATGAAACCATATAGGAAGTACGATGTTCTTTATTTTCCATCTGGTTACCTTTTCAATCTTTTCAGTTTCATTTTTATTCGAGTTTGCATATATTCTCCTTTATAAGTTTTAATTTAGGGTTTTTTATTTTATTAATTTGACTTAATAATAAAATTCAATGTTGAATCTTGTATCAATCTTCCTTTTATCCTCCTCATCCTGAAGATGGATTGTTGATAGCTGTTAAAAACATATTATACTATGTTCTTGTCAGCCAATATATCTCAATGAAAGAAGCATAATTGGGGTTAGATCAAACATACACAGAGGAATATCGCCTAAAGGCGGCGAGGGAAACTACTTATCTGCAATCAATACCAAAATAACCATTTTCTATTATTATGTCACTTTGTTTTGCAAAACGTTTTATAGAAGTGTTACGGTCATGGATGTTACTTATGGTAGAGTAAGTAAATGATTATATGGACTTTTTTGGTGCATGATCTAAGTGATACAGTCCCTCTTTCATACAACTGTGTAATATATTGGTTATTTATTTACTTATTGTTGTCTGAAATGGATTTAGCTATGTAATATACTGGTTATTCGTTTACTGATTGTTGTCTGAGATGGATAATAACATAGTGTATGACCAAGACCACTGAGAGAGGGTTTGTGTTATGGTTTGCAAGTGTTGTCATGATGATTGAACCCTTGAAATTTTGTTTAGGGAAAAAGGACCATTATTGTTCTCTTATGACATTCATCAAACCAATAGACACATTCCTTGTGCACAACTAACATATTGATGGCATGCAAAGCCATTGTTTGAGTTCAATTGTTAACCAACATAGGTAATATGTATACCGGTATATACACTAACTAGTTTGGTAATTGTTAACTAACATAGGTAATATGTATATACCAATATATACATGACATGAAATTATGTTGACTCATTTGGTTTTTCACTCCAGGACCAAAAGTCACCAAGTGTCTCTGAACCACATTTTGAGGTGACTTTCAACTGGTTCCATAATTATGGTTCTCATCTACCTAAAAGAGTGGAAATGGTGATATGCGGTTATAATTAAGGATATGACAGTAGTTTGGTTAGAAATGAAAATAGAATGGAAAATCCTCAATGCTAATAGTCCTTTTGAATATTGCAATGCTACCCTATTTGAAAATTTGAATGCTCAAAGAAATTTCAGTTGATTAGTGTTTATTTTTCTCAAGTTATATTTTGCATGTTAAAGGAATATATATCATAGATGGATAACTTACATAAACATGAATTAGATATTAATTTGTATTTTTAATTTCTATAGTTTTTAAAGCTATCAGTTTCATTCCGTAAATGAGCATATATAGAAGGAAAGATGCACATTTACGGAACTGAGCTTCCGTAAATGCGCATTTTTCCTTATGTATATGTGCATTTAGAGAAAGCAAAAATGCGCATTTATGGAAGCTCTCCTCCATATATGCACATTTTTCCTTCCATAAATGCACATATACAGAAGGAAAAATGCGCATATAATTTATGCCTTTCGTAAATGCGCATATACGAAAGATAGCTTCCATATATGCGCATTTTTCCTTCTGTATATGTGCATTTATAGAAGGAAAAATGTGCATATATGAAAGCTCTCTTCCACATATGCACATTTCTGCCTTTTGTAAATGCGCATTTATGGAAGGAAAAATGCACATATACGGAAGCTCTCTTCTGTATATGCACATTTTTCCTACCGTAAATGCGCATATACGAAAGGCATAAATGTACATATACGGAAGAGAGCTTCCGCATATGCACATTTTTGCCTTCTGTATATGCGCATTTACGGAATCTCTCTTCCATATATGCACATATACGAAAGAAAAAAATGTGCATATACGGAAGCTCGCTTCCGTATATGCACATTTACAGAAGGAAAAATGCGCATATACGGAAGCTTGCTTCCGTAAATGCGCATCTTTCCTTATGTAGATGTGCATTTACAAAAGGTGGAAATGTGAATTTACGGAAGCTCTCTTTCATAAATGCACATATACAGAAGGAAATATGCGCATTTACGAAAGCAGGCTTCCATATATAGACATTTTCCCTTCCATATATGTGGATATACGGAAGGAAAAATGAGCATATACGGAAGCTCTCTTCTGTATATGCACATTTTTCCTTCCATATATGCACATTTTTGGAAGCCAAAATGCGCATATATATGCGCATTTGTTCCTTCTGAGCTTCCGTAAATGCACATTTTTCCTTCTATATATGTGCATTTATAAAAGGAAGAAATGCACATATACGGAAGCTCCCTTCCGTATATACACTAGGAATAATATACTTGGTCAAGTGTACACTAGGAATAATATACTAGTGTATGCTAGGTATAATATACTAGTGTACATATACTATTGTATAAAATCTTGATGAGTTTTTATAGCTATGAGGTCAAGTCTATGAAAAAGGAGGATAGAATAAGCCAGACTATTATCCAGTGCAATATTGGGTTCTCTACAAAACATCCTTCATGAAGGATCAATTCATCCTCCATGGGATTGATGCTCCTTACTGCATGTTTTTTATGGAGATGCTTACAAGAATGAGAATGAGGTCTATACATTACATACACTAGTGTATATGCCAACATATACACTCATGTCACTATTGATATACACACTAGTGAAACCCACAAATATCAAAAATATCATGAAGGAAGTCAACTTAGGCAATTGACATTGAGACCTCTTGCTTTTAATTGACAACACTCAAGCACTTGAGCTATCCCACTAGGCTCATAAGTGTGTATGAAACACTAAGGTGTATACACTAGTATGGTTTGATGCAAAATAACTAGGCATGGTATGGTGTATCAACTCATCAAACATTAAGCTGTATACATGGTGGTATATACACTAGTGTATATATGGGTATATACACTATGGGTATATACTGGTATAGTATATACACTAGGATATATACCAGTATATACATTATGTATATATCAGTATATACACCATTTATAGACCATGTATACTGGTATATACACAATGCATATACCAGTATATACACTAGTGTATATACTGATATATATACTAGAAGCGCTTCTGTATATGCATGCATAAATGGAAATCACACATATATGGAAGTGCTTCAACATATGTATGCACATTTGCGGAAGTGGAACATATGCAGAAATGCTTCCATATGTGTGCGCTCATATACATAAGCGCTTCCATTTATGCATGTCCGATGTGCTTTCGTATATGCGCAAAAGTGTGGAAGCAAAACAAATATACTAAAGTGCTTCCATATATGGGTGCACATATATGGACGTGCATCTATATATGCATTATGCTACCGTACTTATGTTTTGAATACCAACGATCCCATATTCCTAATTGAAGTCCAACGATCCCCCTGAGTAGTCATCTATGGTCGTTTTAGAACATCTATTGTGTTGATCACTTTGCATCAACAAAAGCATAAGAAACTTGACACTATTATATATACTTAGTTATACACACTAGTTTATATACCTAGTATATACACTAGTTATATACACTAGTGCATGTAACTAGTACATACACTAGCATATATACTTAATATATACACCAATGTATATACCTAGTATATTAAATCGAGTGTACACTTTTGTATGTACACTAGGTATATACACTAATGTATATACCTAGTACATACATTGACATTGTATACTAGTATATACACCAATGTATATGCCTAGTGTACATACTAGGTATATACACTACTATATATACTATATATACTAGTATATACATCAATGTAAATACCTAGTGTATATACTAGGTATATACACTAGTGTGTCATGGAGGTATACAACAGAAATTGAATGTGAATGCACGACCACCTTAGAGACCTAGGAAAAGTCAAAGTCTAGAAAGAACCTCCGGATTGTCGATGTCGCCTTTGGCGCACCACCGACAACCTTCATAGTTTGTCCGACCAATCACATGTAAGTATTTTGAAGATCAACTTTCAAAATAATGTTTTCCTATCAACTTATGAATTCTTAAACTAATTTGACGAAATGTTGTTGTGTTGTCAACAAGGTCTGTATGTTTTGAATTGCTAAAGAAATTTGCATAAATATCAATCAGGTTTTAGGTATGCAAAATTAGCATGGATCATAATTACAGTTTAGAATGGCATCCACAATCATTCAAAATACTTGTGGATCCCATGTGTAGGTTGTGGCTTCTCACAACTAAAGTTGGTTATGTGGAAATCATATTGAGCATTGCCCAATCATCACAACTTATATGAATCTGCTGGAAAAATTATTTGTACTCCTCCCTGCCTTCTTGGATTCCAACAGAGAGTATAAGAGTTTTACAAATAAATGGGGGACAATTGGAAACACTCTAGCTATATGGATCTCAGGTAGCTATGAAATTTATTTTTTCTTATATAGGTTGTGTTTTCAATATATACGGGCTAGTCTATACACTTGGTATATTACACTGGTGTATATACCGGAATATACACCGATGTATATACCTTTGCGTGTAATATATACCCCAAGGTATATACACTGGTGTATATACTATGTACACTAGTAGTATACACTACACATTACATTGGTATTTATACAATGTATACACTGGTATATATACGCTTGTATATACACTAGTGTATACATTGATATATACACTAGTGTATATACCGATATATACACTAGGGGGAACAGGCGTATATACCTAGTATATACACCAATGTATATACCTGATATATACACTAGTGCATACTAGGTACATGCATTGGTGTGTGTAATATAAACAGAGTGGATAAGGGGCACTATAAATCACCACTTAACTTTGCAAAGAACTTCGCAAACTCCTCCTCCAATACCCAAATACCTTTTCTAACTCATCTTTCAACTCAACTATTACCCATTTAGGATAAACATTATTAAAATCCCACCAAAAGTTTCATATTTGGATTAAATCTGAAATCACTCAATCACCATGTTTGATGTGTCTTATTTATGCAAAGGTCAAGTAGTGAAATAAGGTCCTAAGGTCTCAACAACAACTTTTGCATGATTTCAAAGTATTTTAAGGTGAAAGGCTAGTAGATTATGGTGCAATGAGCATTTGGGTAAGATTTTATGAGGCTATGAGGATTTGAGTTGGTCAAGCTATGCATGCATAGAAAGTGTGTTACATACAATGTATTAATTATACAAATAATAAAGAAGAAAATTATATTAGAGTTCATTATTGAATGAAAAATTTAGATTTCATCAACATTTTATATTTTAATTTTAATAAAAGGTTTCATCAGCTAGATTTTCTATGGATTATATTTTCTTAATTTTGAAAATTGTGGTTCCACAAAAAATCATTTGTTTTAGAATATGGGGGATTTTGGTCTTGTAAAAAATTGATTAGTTTTAGAATATGAAGGTTTTTGTTCCCACAAAATATTCATGAGTTTTATAGCTATAAGTTCAAATCTATGAAAAAGGAGGATAGAGTAAGGAAGGCTACTATCCACTACAATATTGGTTTCTCTACAATACATCCTTCATGAAGGATCAATTCATCCTCCATAAGATATACACTAGTGTATATACTGGTCTGTGCATTCATGTGTATATTAGTATATGCACTAATGTATATACCGGTATATACACTAATGTATATACCGGTATATACATACAAATACAAAATAGTGTGAAGTCTTGAAGGAAAAGATGCAAAAGCTGACCAATATATACTATGAATTTTTGGATTCCTCTAAGAGAGAGAGAGAGAGAGAGAGAGAGAGAGAGGTGGTTAGTGGAATGGGAGAGAGACAGAGGATGTGTGTGTGTGAGAGAGAGAAAGGACCTTGATGTAGGGTATATTTCCTCTAGAGATTGGAAGTTATAGTGGACTAAAGGGCCTTGATGTGTCTCGTAATACTCTTATTGGAAACATACTCACTCATGGACATTGATGTGAACATGTACATGGATAGAAGAGAATGTACTGATCCTCAACAACACACCTAACCCACACACCCACCCACATAAGAAACACAACTAGCAAATGTAATGAAATTATTATATGCACCTACAAACACATCTAAGCCATGCACCTAACAATCCACACATATAACTACCATAGTTATCCCATGTACCTCAAAGACATAGTTAAACAACACACTCAAGAACCCACCCATATACCCACACGGTTGGGGAAATGTAGTTAATTAACAAGAGAAATGCACACAACCTATGCACCTACCCAAACATATAACTAGTGCACATTACCCAAATAGCTATTCTATGCATCTTTAACTCATGTACATAAAAGGAATAGTACAAAAGAAACACAACTAATGTAATTCACACTAAACCTAGGTCCCTACCCATGTGCCTAATGTGTGTACACACACATGTAAGAAACACACCAAACATTAGAGATGAACCTAAACTATATTGCACCTAATAATACATCTAGCCCACCTAACTGACCCTAACATGTAAACCACATAGGTACTTCATGCATCTAACTCGTACATATAAGAAATAGGATAGTTAGGAGTTATGGATTTAGTATTCTAGCATAATTACCCTCTCCATAGCATAAATCTACCACCTAGGAACTTAGATCTTGGTCTTATGATTCCATTGGTACAAATCCCAATCAATTTGATCATATAAGCCACCTCATAGCTTCCTCCCTAGCTCTAGGAGAGAAATTTTCTATTTATAATCTATGAAAGTGATTCTCAAGTCTACTTTAGCATATGAAAGTGCATTCCTTCAGTTTGAGTTTATTTTCCTTAATTTTGAGGTCCCACACTACCTATTAAAGTATTACTGGTTTGTATTTGATTTGAATAAGTTTTGCATCCATATATCATACATAACTAAGCTTACATTTGATTTGGTTTGAACATGATGTTACAAAAAAAAATTCTAAAATATTATTTTTTCTCTCATACCTTTTAACTAAATCTAAAATATAGTGTTATAATAATTATATATTTTATAATATCATAAAATTTCTCATTAAAAAAAAGCAAAATAATCAAACTTCAAACTAATTATCAACTAATTAAAATTATCCTTCACTCAAAGTTCTATTTGCATATATCACATGGATGCATATATCATATATCAAAGAGATGACAAAGACCTCATGTGGTGCTCCATTTGCTAGAGGAGTGCTCTGGGCTTGAATATTGGATGAGTTGTCATGTGTTCAAGGACTCGTGCAAGGGTTCATGCAAATGTAAATCCTACTGAGCTTGGGATAGCTCATCCAATATTTAGGCCTAACATTCATAGCGCATCCCACATTTGCAGAAGCGTCCACAGGAGGAAAAGTCAGGGTCTCAGTCGAATTTACATTCGGATGAGGGAAATTTACAAATTAAAGATTCGATTTTGACTCTTAGGGGCCTTTAATGAATTCAAAATTCTACTGAATATGAAATTAATGCACTGTATTTGTCGTATAGGTCATGCTCATATGGCATGGGGCATGGGAGTATGGCCTCATCGATCCATGGGTTCTACAAGAGATGTACAAGATCATGGGCATGCCCTTTTATGGAGTTGGCTAATCTCTATAGATCATGCCCATAAGGAATGGGGCATGGGAGCATGGCCTCACCGATCCATGGGTTCTACAAGAGATGTACAAGATTATAGGCATGGATTTTTATGGAGTTGGCTAATCTCTAGACCATTTGCACCTTCTAAGGTAAGTTTGGTAGGAATCCGCTAAATGAGTTTTCCAGTGTTAAAATTACAATTTTTATTGCAGAAATGGATTCATCACCCTCGATTACCCTTGGGGCACCCAAATTATGCAATTCCAATCACTGAAAACTATTATTTGAACAATTTCCGCCGAATTTTGGCCAAAAAACTTGACAGATTTTAGGTACAAATGATCTAGAATTTAGCTTACTCAACCACCCCCCCTCTATTATCCCCCTTTAGACTCTTGCTACCTTCCTGAAAAATACTTCACTATCCATGAACTAGAACCAGAACCACTCACTCACACTCACACTCACCCTTCCTATCCATGTCCTAGAAGCAAGCTACCAGTCAGAAGCCAGCCGCATAGACATGTCCCAGTACTAATGCTTCAATCGCCATGTCCCAGAAGCCAGACGCATAGCCACTATGCCACTCACATAAGCCAGTCGCATAGTCACTCACCTGTCAGAAGTGAGCCACTCAGCAGTACCAAGTACATAGCTCACTTATTCAACCCGAAGCCTCCATGAGCGGAACCAGTTGGGATGCATTCCAGGGGGCGTAGCGGTAATAGCAATGCTCTAAGTGCCTACCAAATCCCACCAAAGGAGGCCCCATATTTCTTATTCAAGAAAAAATTCTTGGTTCAAATCAATATCTTTCCTTGCCCTTAGAAGTGCAAAACCTCCGAATACCTTGCCTGAAAAGTGGAGACGCATGGACAACTGATGTATGTCAGAGCCCCCACAGCAACATTAATGAGTCTATTGTCGGGTGCTTATGGCTTTCCATACTAAACATGGTAAATACTTGACTTGACTTGACCTGCAAACTTAATTCATTTAATGGTTACATCACTCGAGGAAGGAAAAATTTCTATATCTTAACTGGATTTACTTTGGATACTTACAATATCCATTCAATTATTTGTGGTAATTAAAGGTTTACCTTCCTCAACAAATGAGTACTTAACTTGGTAACTTTATAACTTTATAAGTTGTTACTTAACAATGATAACTTTATAATACTACTTATGCCTCATTATATCAGGGATAATACATCAATAATGTTCTCATATAATTTCATAATATGTTGTATCGTATCCATGAATTTAATGTTAGCAAAACAATTTAAAAAAACACATTATATGTAATTTCATTTAATTTCATTTCTATTTTAATGTTTTCCTTTTGAACAAGTAAAAAGGTCCAATCAACCTACCAATTAATAGGTGCTTGGTGCTTACCCTAAAAATCCCATCCGTATCAAATAGTCACATACAGCTTCAATTTGGACATGGCAAATAGAAGCTTTACTTTTGATCGCTTTGGTTTCCAATGAGGTGAGGGGGTTTGGTACCACTAGACCAAAGGCTTCTTGCTTTTCTTAGAGGGCAGGTTCCATTAATGGTCATCTTGTACAGTCTTATCTCGTGAGCTCCACTGAGCTGAGGTGAGAAGGTGAGTCAAGCGAATAGTGAGGCTGAATTTATGGGTTATACTTCATAAAGATGGCTTGCTTTGGTAACCTTCCCATGATGCGGAAGAGAAATGCATATACTAGCAATTTCCTTGAGGAGGTGCAATAATACATCGATAAGGTGATTGTTAGAGGGTAAAAGAAGACAAAAAATGAAACATTAAAATGAGGTAATGCAAGATTGCAATTAATACCACAAAAAATGGAACACTTTAATTTATCAAAAGTTAGACAATAGGCCAACTCAGAATAGATAACAAGTTTAGAGAACTTAACAGTTTTACAAAATAGCAAATAGGGATTTCAAATAACATCACATTATTCAATGAAAGTCAGCTTTGACAAGGGAGGGATATACTAGAACTGTTTGAATGATATTTTCCTCATAAATCCCAGAATATACTCACTCTGTGTAGATCAAAAAGAATAATAAAGTTAATCAGTTTGTTACTCGAAAGAATTCTACATACAACATCAACTAATACCCAACACAAACGAGAAAAGCTCATCTATATTCTTTGGAGTTTCCATCATATTGCAACCTCAATATAACAATATTGAATTATGGGTTACTCGATAAAATATATTTGGGTTTTCCTATCAAAGCTAGAATCTAACAAACCAATAAAGTGACCAAACTACCTTCCACCGGTGAAGAGGAAGAACGTATATACTCTTGTTGAATATTCCCAACGCTAAATAATTGTGTACAATTGTCTTCCTTTTCTTGAACTGTTTCACTAAGACTGGAAAATCAATTGAACCTTACAAGGTGTCATCTAATTTTACCCTTGCCAATTTATGAGAATTTTCCTCGAAGGCACTCCAGTCTAAGTTTCCTTGCCACAACAGAAGCTCCAGCCTTGCTTGGATGAAGTACTTGTTTGATACAACCACCTGAACTGTTATTAGATTGTTCTTCAAGTGACAGGGATATATTTAAGTTTGGAAGAAGAAAACAATTTGGCACTGAATTTGTTGTCGTCACTATATCTTGTGCCCTGGAACTGCTCATGTTTTCGTGGTGAGGAGGCAAAACAATTTCAATGCTTGGAGTCCCCTCCATTACTTGAACTGATGATGAATTCAGGTCAATTTCCTTAGGACACTCTAATGCAACATGTTATGCTAAATCAGAGGATATTTCTAGAGGTATGACTGGAAGTTTCACTTCTTCCTTTCCAACACACAATGCTAGTTGTAAAACTCAATAATAGATATCTTTAATACATTGACAGTGTTTCAATCTCCATTTGTACATGAGAAAAAACAAATAATGGAACAAAATTCATCTACTTACTACATCCAACATGAACACACTACCTTACAATTCCTATGGATTAAAGTTTCATCTATGGTTTCATGTTATAGAACCCAAAGGAAGGGTACACGAGATTTTATAGTAGATCAAGATATTTCCCTTGAGAAGCTTCCTATCATTTCCTGAACCTAAAATAACATTTCAATGGATGAATTTTCAAACCAACCATGGTGAAGATACCTAGACGCTAGAACAATACCACGTATGTTATGACATAGATGAAAATACATGTGATTCATTATTTGACTTAACCACATCACCTATTTACAGACTATATGTTAGAGTTGTAATGTCAGACATCAAAATTCCTTCTTGTTGCTTCCTTGGGGCAGAATAACTTTTGACGCAATGGGAAAACATCTCATTCATCATCTACGCATGTAACACCATGGTGTCACATCTAACTTATCTAGCACCTCTACGTTAAAAAACTTGAGTATAATGGTCCATTCAAAATCTACACTGCATTAGGACTTAAAGTTTTATTTCCTCACAATATACTTTGTGATATTTCATAGTTACACTATTACACACGTATGATTCTTTAACTCTCTAGACTCTATATCTTTCTTCGTTAAACTATCACATTCTTGTCCCTTAATGTGCTATTAAGTCCTAGGCATTGCTCGAATATGATTATCATAGAAAGTGAATCTCCATCCACTCATAACTTAGTTAATCCAATGCATGTTTTCCTTTATAATCTCATCTTCTAATTCTTATTTTAAAATAGAACTCATTCACCAATCCACTATCCATTACCTTATCTCATTATTTCAAGTCTTATGAGTTGTAGTCAATTTATACTTCAATTTTAAATATCACTATATCTTGATTGGTATTATATGTTCACTACAATATTTCTAAGAATGTATATATTTATTGGATTAACGGTAAAAACTTTTGACTTTGTTTCATTATTACCAAAAATATGATTAGATCCAAACACACTTAATGTGATGTGGAGGGCATTCTTTGTTGTAGCTGAGAGCATTCTCCTTGTCAGCAACATTATCACATGGCACATAAATGTTTGAGAATCAATTCCTTATAGTGATTCATTATTGTGATCTATAATTCCTACTCGTTAATTATTACACCCTTACTTGCTTTTCCTTAAAACTGTAAAAATTGTAATTCATAATCTCACATTGATGCCAATATTATTATTGTTCTTCCCATTCCTTAAGACCAATGGTTCAACGAAACTGAAGCAAATCAAAAGCACCAATCATTATTTATATTGGAAAGAAGACATCAGATTAAGCTTTTGATTCATGTGCTAGAGGTCAAATAATTTTAGGGAGCACTCCAAAATGGGTAGTGTCTAAGGAATCTATATAATTAAATTTTTGCTCAAAGCATTATTTCAACTTCCAATTTTCTCTATTACAATAAAGGGCTATTGTTTTCTCCCTTCCTTATTTTTATTGCAAACTATTACCTCAAATGAAAATATATAAATCCTTGATACCATGGATTTCACATTGCTTATCCCGACAAGGAAAAGTGTTCAATTCCTTGTCTTATTTCTCACATCTCCAACACCAGAATGAAACAATTGGATTTAAATCCTTGAAAGGAGATCTATAATGATACATGCAAACAACAAAAGGAAAGAATTGTTTTCCCTCTACGTATAACACAAGATTGCTGCTCAAATAAACAACAACTCTAAGGTGACCACTGGAAATGACACAGTGATTCCAATCGTCAATATGTAACCAAAAGCTCTATAACCTTGTTATAGCATTCAATCTCCAGTTTTTTATGACCAAGCCAGAAATTTATTTGCATTTATGTTAGAAAAAAAATCCAGCTTACACCTATCAGGTGTAGCCCTTACAACAAAACTCAATACTTGGCTACCATACTGATTTAGAGAATGAAATTTCCCAAGGCAACAAATCTCTCGAAACTCCTCCACTGTAGGACAAGCTTATAAAAAAATGCAGAGTTCTCTCAAGCAAAGCATATGGCATTCACAAATGAGCAATATTAACTCCTGAACAACTGAACTGGCAATTTAGCTGTGTTTGAAACAAAGGTATGAACTGCTTTTTCTTGGCTATTGCAACTTGACAAATTCCAATTTTATTATGTGCAGCTAGAGCTGAACAACATTAGGAAGCTTTGCATCCAACTATAAGAAATGTTTCAGTTATCTTCTTCAATAAGCAACCTTTTATAAGCCTCATAGCACATAAAGGATATACCCGCAGCTGGGACCAACTTCATGTAGCTTGGACCTAAGCCCTTGTATAGACAAGGCAAACCTTTTTTTCAATTATACTAGATAATGCATGGACTAGATTATTATATACATGTCTTCCATTGAGAGCACCTACTTGCATTTGTTTTCTTGCAACTTCCAGAGGAAAGGTGGCACTACTTGCAATAGAACCTGCTGCAGATCCAATAAAAAGGGTTTCTAGATCCTATTTGTTGTTCTTTCGAAAGTTTCCTATAAATTTTTTGTAACATTTCATAAGCAAAATAGTTTGTTGCAGCATAAGGAACAACACCTATCAAACTTGGTGTGAGACCCCTATAAAGTTCTTGGGGACCTTATTCCTGAATGATTTTAATAAATGCATCTATACGATTATCATAGATGCCTCTCTACAACCATAAATAAGGAAAACCAAAGTTATTTGCTTTTACACTTAGATTTAAAAGGAACATCTAAATTTTACTCTAAGACACAGATTTGCATGTAAAACTTTTTCAATGCTACACAAAAAATATCATAGGAAATAGTTTTGGGAAAAGTGTGTGGTATATTTATATTTTAATTAGTACCCAATTTATCGAGTGAACATTGTACCCATCATCGGGAGGAACAACTGAAGTAACGTAGAATAATTTCATCACTGAGAGAAAAGCACTGAATATATATATATATATAGGAATAACCACGGTAACCGGAAGACAAGAGAGCAATTGATTATATTGATTAATAAAAAATAAAAAATAAAATTCAGTGAATGGAACAAAAGAAAAAGTTCCCAATGAGAGGAGAAAATCAATTAATTTGAAAATATTTAATAAAGTGAATGAAAGAATAATACTAAATCAGTGAAATGAAAAGAATAAAATAAATAGACGAAGTTGAAAGGAAGAGGAGAAAATAAAGGAACTCAATTAATTATAAAATGATAAATAAGTGAGCTAATGAATAAAATAAAATAAGGAATTAAATAAAATCAATAGAAAGGATGAGGAGGGTCAAATTGAAAAGAAATTAAAATTTCAAATAAAGAATTGGCATAGAGAGAAATCAAGAGTCCAATGGAGGATAATAGATTGAAACATAGGGAAAGGAAAGAGGGAAAAGAACCATAAAACAATAAAGAAGAGGGTGAGAAAAGAAAAGAATAAGGGGTTAAGATCTAGGAAAAGGGTATAGAGACAGTGAATGATAGATTGCCAGGATTGGCTCAGATTGTAGACATCTTTTCGAGCGATGTTAAATATGTTTTATTAATTCAAGTTCAATAACTTCTCTAATGGGTCTAGTAAAGAAATGTTGGGTTTGGGCAAAATATTTAGTTTATTAAAAAAAAATAATGCTTCTTGGTTTTGCAGATTTGGAGATCTAGTTATGAATCATGATTAGTATCCACGATATGTTCTTTAACTATCTGGTTTAATGGTTTAACTGGTTCTGCCAATGTATAAAACACCACATATGAAATTTCATAAACACCTTGGTTAAGAAAAGGCTCATATTTCTCTTTTACACTTTTTAAGATATTCCTGAGCATTATGTGGGGTTTATAAATGGTTTAGATCTTTTTTTGTGAATTTTCAATTTTGGATATTTTGTCTGTGACTCCTTGCATAAATGGTAGATAGGCTTGCATGATAGCAGTTTGGGATTTGCAGCAAGGGTGCAATCTAGGATAGATGGCTTTCTGGAATGCTCTTTACATTTGAGCATTGGAGTAGACATTAGATAGGAGCGCTCTTCTAATATGGGGATTTTCACTATTTAAACGGTTAATTTCTGAGATGCAGAGAGCTCTAATGACAATAGTATTGAGGACATCAATGTTTTGAGAATAGGCATGAAGGTATCTGTTTTCGTGGGTATTCATCCAATACAAATGGTATAGTCTAATTTTTTAGTGACCAGAGCATACAAAACATACTTCAAGATACTTAAAATTCAGTATTCATCCTAAATCAAAATGTCATAATGAAGATACCTTAATGGTCATTCGAGTCTTCAACAACTCCAGAGGATATGTAAATAATGTAGAGCAGACTACTGCAGATGCTCCAACAACAGAGGAGACAGAAAAAGGAATACAAGGTGGCTCTCCTGGTTTGGGGGTCAAGAACTTCTTCACTGTATCATGTGTAAAATGCTGAAAAATCACCATTAGACTACAATGCATAAGTTTGGACACGAGAATCAGCCAAAGAAGAACAAACAAATGAGACACTACATAAGAATACTAGTTTAGAAGCACCTAAAAACTCTAATATAATTACTAACCTTTTTCAAAGGACGGATTGCATACAAATCTATATTAAAAATTGTGCTTTCCCTTTAGAATAAAGATGAGCAAACAAAATTCATTTAAAGTACAGCCAGTTTTAGAAATGAACGCAAGACATTTGAAGGAAGTTCTTTCTATAAACACAAGCCTATAGTACATAGGGATGAATTAAGAAAAAATGCAACTACTGCATTTGAAATTTTTAGACTATCTTGCTTCAATACATTTACAAAAGTCATTTTTATGATCAGACATTTGTTTAAAAGAAAACGCTTCTACAAAAATTGCAAATATGTTGCAATCCAAATAGTAGAAAATCGATGCTACACAGAATAGTACAAGTTGAAAAATATCTTGATAAATCGATACTTGTTTATAAAGATTTGAATGCTTTTGCAATGAAAAGTTTAAGGACAGATCCTCGTGGGTATAAATAGGTGGCAAACCTCTCTTTCTCATACATAAATAATAAATACTAGATGCAGGTTCTAATAAAAATAATCTAATATATACTTCTAAATATTTCAGGCAAACATGATTAAAATTTGACATCTAACATGTAAAATTTGGGAAAATATATAAGAATAAAATCTGTGATTTAAAAAATTTATTGGGGGAAGAATTTTGTCCATAATTTTACAATTTACAGAAAGATAGACCCTATATAAGACTTAATGAACTACCTACCTCAATTCACTTTGATGTCTAGTATGTCAATGTCTTCACCCTTTGTCTTTCTCATCTTTTATTTCCTATTACCCTCTTTTCTTCCCTTAAAACAATCACAGCTAGATATTAAATTTGGGACATCACAACAAACATGTCCATCACCAGACCACCCATCACAACAAACATGTCAATTCCCCTCATATCTACCCCATGAACTACTAGTTTGATGAAGAATATAAGATGTCATTAATATCTTCATTTGGTCCGTAGTCATGACACCCTTTCATGCCATCCACATGAAATAAATATCTGCATTTTCTCCAATATAAAAAACGTGGCTTTCTTGCATCAAAGAGGTGCAAGCTTAGCTTAATCCTCCACACTTCCTTCGAACATTTGACACACCCTCCTTGAAAAGGCCCCTCTCTTGGAGAAGTTATTAAAGCTCTTTGGGCCACAAGTTCAAGTAAAGCAATTGATGGGGAAGGCCTTCTGGCCAAATTTCTCATGCATGGTATGGGAATTCTTGTATATAACATTGTCAATCTCTTCAATGAGGTCGTTTGCAAGGATTTTCCCCCTTAGTGATCATGGCACATCATCCACATAATTTTCAAATTAGGGAACAACTCTCATTCAAACAATTACAAGACCATCATGATTAGGAACGCCTTAGCTAAACTTTATGCCACGAATTTGATATGTGATTATCAAAGCATTTTGAGAGGAACAAAATCAAGGCTATAAAATGCAAGAAGGCTTCAAGAATAACCACCTAGAATGAGGAACAAATGGATGCACTTTCAAAGAAACACTATGCTAATAGGAAATGATGGGTACTAAGATGAGACGCAACCTCAATACTACAAGGATTAGTAAATAATATTATGGAAAACATAGATGTGTATCAAAATAAAACCATTATCAACCGAGGAAAGAATTATCACCTGCAGATGAGAAACGTAGGTATCTAAATCTGTCAAACTACAATTGATAGAAAAGGAGAGAAGACGTGAAGGACTGCAAGAACCAAATTTGTTTCTATTAAATTCTTGTATTTTACTAAGAAACAAGTTTCTTACATTCTCTAAGCGCAAATCCACGAAAGACTACTTCAACTACTCTATCTATAGACATTTTGACATCCTCTAATTTATTTATGCTAGTGTCCTATCTTCAAACCTTAACCATTTTAACCCAAACTAAAATATAACTCACTTGATATGAGCGGCATTCTCTTTTCCAATAGAGAATGAAGTCAACTAAAATGTTGGATGTACTAGGTAGAGAAGTCTACAGCTTGAGTACTAATTAAACGATATGGGGATTTCTTCAAAATACATATTTAAGCCACCAATAAGAAAAATGATGAGGAAGAACACAAATCAACTTTAGATAGATTAATCCTCATGTTAGGATTATTACTCCTCCCTTGTCCAAATTTGGTCACATTAGAGGAATTTTGGGGTCTAAAATCGGCCTCCTAAGGAAAATAATAAAAAAATAGTTAAAATAATAAAATAATATTGATTAATTTTGGAGGAAGAAAGAAAAAAACTACTTTTTGTGTTCGTATTTTCGACATATCTCATTGTGTTTTTACTCAAATTTCGATCGGGAGAGCTCGTTGGATGTGGAATTTGATTCCGCATCCAACGAATACCCACAATGCATACTTTTGACGGACCCCTCTACCCCAAAAACAAGAAATACCTGAAAAAACGTGATGATGACATCATCATCACGTTTTTTCAGGTATTTCTTGTTTTTGGGGTAGCGGGGTCCGTCAAAAGTATGCAGTGTGGGTACTCGTTGGATGCGGAATCAAATTCCACATCCAACGAGCTCTCACGATCGAAATTTGAGTAAAAACACAATGAGATATGTCGAAAATACGAACAAAAAAAGTAGTTTTTTTTAATGACAAATATGTCAATTCAACCATTATGGTTGACTTATTTTATTGAAATTCTATTGGTTCTTGAATTCCAACTCACAAAAACTTATTTTGGCACGTTTTCTTATAAGGCCCATTTTAGAGCCCAAATTTCCTCTAATGTATGTCTAAATCGGGAGTCATGTCTAAATCGGGAGTCCATCTAGTCTATTTATAGTCATTAACACCATTGGGTCCACTTGGCCTAATAATTGGGGCACATGTTTCAGTTACTAAAGTGTGGAGAACACTAATTGAGGCTCAATGCCACTGATTGCACTTGATTGCATCGGTTTAGGAGCCTCCTAAACAAATCCATACAATTTAGGAATCCACTGGGAGTGCCGAAACCAACCAAGGTTAGTTCACTTCAGTTGATGACTAGTCAAGCTAAGTTAGGAGTTAGTTACATTCAGTTCTAGTCCTCTACATTCAGTTAGCACTAGGTTTACTTGACTGCACTCATGTGGGGCACATTTCTCACCTACCACGATCAGTTAACCTTAGTCAACACTGAATGTAACACTTGAGTTATGTTTTAGAGCTCCGATGAACTCCGGTTATGGTTTAGACAAGGTTAGTTAACTACTGAGTCCTCTGATAGTGATTTAGACAAGGTATTAGTTACCTATAGTCAAGTAGAGTCTATCAATTCGAATTTCCTCATGTGGATTCGAATTTCATGTGGCTATTAAAGCCATTTTACTTCATTGTAATTATCATCTAATTACTTTTTGATTAATGAAAGCATTCACAGCTGCAAGCCATTTTGCATTGTTTTATTCTTCAATTGCTGAGTAAATTGTGTGATCCATTTTGTGAGTTGTGTGTTTGTCTACATATCTTTGTGCTCAAATTTACATGGTATCAGAGCCTCGGTGGACAAGACTCCTCTCCTCCTTAGGTCTCCAGCCGGATCATTCTTTTTGGGCTAATTGCTCCTTCCAGTATTGCACTAGAAGCGGAGAATTTACCACTTAATATCCCAAGTTAGGAAACCATTGATAAAGCTTGCTTGATCAACTATGCTGGGTGTGAAGGAAATTCCAAAAGTGCAGACTGTCGACCTTACTTTGTATGTTTGATTGTGTGATAGGTTCTCAGCTTTTCTTACAGCATTTGCTACAAGCAGCCTCTTCTTCTCACTGCATTCGCTACAACAGCTCAGTCTTTCTTATTACATTCAAAGTGGCTCATCCAGTGGGGCCTCTCACTCCCTTCAACTATCACCAGTGGAAGGATGACATGAAAGTATTGCTCTGCACCAAGCGTCTCTTCAGACTCATTGAAGAAACAGAGGAAGAGCCATAATCAGATAAAGACAAAGATAAGTACATGAACAGGCTTGATGAAGCCCATGGACTCATGCTCTCCTCAGTCTCTAGAGATCTTCGATTTCACATCCAAGACTTGGACACTCCCAAGGAGGTTTGGGACAAGCTTTCTTCCTTATTTGATAAGCATGATGAGATGAGGATCCATCAGCTATAAAATGATCTGATTACTCTCAATCCATCCAATTTCAAATATCTGAATGAAATCTTCACAATGTTCAAGAACCTGATATATCAGTTGAAGCAATGCAAAGTGAAGAAGGATGAAGATCAACTCATCCTTGTCATTCTCACAAAGCTCAATGCAGACTACTCAGTCTTTGTATCCACCTTCCAAATAGTAAGGCTCACTACTCCAAATTGGAAGATGCCCACTCTTAATTTCTTCATCCAATCTCTTATTTCTAAGAATGATAAATTGATCCAAATGGGGATCATTTGATCTCCCAAAGATCTAGCTCTAGTTTCAAGAGGAGATAAGGTAGCGAATGACAAAGGGAAGCAAAGAGATGAGTCCCCTATGAAGAAAGAGCATTCAAAGGAACCTTTAGGTTCGAAGAGAATCAAGAAGAATGGCAAAGGCAAGGTCCTCTGTTCTTACTGTGGAAAGGGCTTCCATTCAGAAAGCTCTTGTATGAGAAGACAACTTGATGAAATGGCTCTTCTTTTGAAGAAACATAACATTTCTGTACCTGCTAACGCAAGGAAGGATGACTCAGAAGAAGAAGATGATGAAGAACACCAAAGGAAAGGCCATGCACTGAAGGCTTACTGCAGATCAACACCTATCTTCCTCATTGATTTTGGAGCTTCCAACCATATGGCTACATCTAGAGAATCATTCTCTTCTTTTCCATCCTTTGATGGTCCTAGTATTCAGATGGGAAATAAAAGTAAATTCAAAACAAAGGGGAAGGGATTTGTCCAACTTGAACATGGAAGGTTCAAAGATGTGCTATTTGTTCCCTCCCTAGCTTCAAACCTGTTATTTGTCTATCAGATGACCCATACTGGATCTCCAAGTGAGTGATCTTTGGTCCTGACTCAGTGGAGATCATAGATATCTCTACTGGGAGCATCATAGCAAAGGGCACTGCAAATCATGCTTCAAAAGAATATGAGTTCTCACATTTCATGCCTCCTTCAGAACCAGTGCACTCTCAGCAGCCACATGCAAGGGAAGATAAAATAATTGCATCTACTTCTTTTACAACTTCTACTAGTATTGCAGATCCATCTATATCAGTTTATGACCTTGAGATTTGGGGTGACTCAGATCTAGATTCAGTCCCTACTTCCAAACTGGAAGCTAGGAAGATGATTGGAAACTCACCTGACACTCAGAAAGGAAAGACCCTTGTGCTATGTCATGCTATCTTACCTCCTTCAGGGAGATGCAATAGACTCCCTGTAAGATGCTATATGGCAAGGGCTCAGTATTACTACATTAAGAAGAATGGATATGATCATACACCTCTTCATTCAGCAAGAGAGAAAGGTTACATTCCTCCTTCCTTCCATCATCATTTTTGGAGAAGAAGCATAAGTCTACATGCCAGGCCCCAGAATACCTGTGCACAGCACACCATGCATGCTGCTTCACTACCTCACAATGAAGATTGCAACAACATATTTTCAAGTTTCTCAAACTTGGGACCTGATTCTACCTACTTAGATAAAGGGAGGCCTTTTTTCCCATGTGGTTTTTGCCCCAGCTCCTTGTATCAAGCAATTACTTTATTTTACTTGATGTAATGGGTGACCTATGGTCTTAGTTACCAGGGCCGACAGTTTGTCCAAGTTAGCATTCAGGGGGGGTGTTAGGATTATTAATCCTTCCTTGTTCAAATTTGGTCATATGTCTAAATTGGGATTCATTTCTAAATCAGGAGTCCATCTAGTCTATTTATAGTCATTAACACCAATGGGTCCACTTGGCCTAATCGGGGCACATGTTTCAGTTACTAAAGTGCGGGGAACACTAATTGAGGCTCACTGCCACTGATTGCACTTGATTGTATCAGTTTAGGAGCCTCCTAGACCAATCCTACAATTTAGGAAGTCACTGGGAGTGCCGAAACCAACCAAGATCAGTTCACTTCAGTTGATGACTAGTCAAGCTAAGTTAGGAGTTAGTTACATTTAGTTCTAGTCCTCTACATTCAGTTAGCACTAGGTTTACTTGACTTTACTCATGTGGGGCACATTTCTCACCTACCACAGTCAGTTAACCTTAGTCAACACTAAATGTAACACTTGAGTTGTGTTTTAGAGCT
This sequence comes from Pseudotsuga menziesii, assembly GCA_001517045.1. Taxonomy (NCBI): domain Eukaryota; kingdom Viridiplantae; phylum Streptophyta; class Pinopsida; order Pinales; family Pinaceae; genus Pseudotsuga; species Pseudotsuga menziesii. Next base: position 219,769 of record LPNX011006390.1, read on the forward strand.
CCGATGAACTCCAGTTATGGTTTAGACAAGGTTAGTTAACTAATGAGTCCTTTGATAGTGATTTAGACAAGGTCTTAGTTACCTACAGTCAAGTAGAGTCTATCAATTCAAATTTCCTCATGTGGATTCGAATTTCATGTGACTATTAAAGCCATTTTACTTCATTGTAGTTATCATCTGATTACTTTTTTATTAATGAAAGCATTCAGAGCTGCACGCCATTTTTCACTGTTTCATTCTTCATTGCTGAGTAAATTGTGTGATCTACTTTGTGATTTGTGTGTTTGTCTACAGATCTATGTGCTCAAATTTACACCTCCATGGTATATCAGTATGTACAAAATTCATGGCACAAAACAGGGGGCAATGTATGCTTCTATAAAATAACATTCCTTTGCTTTTCACTTTTTTACACTGCGCTTCTGTGGTTTTTACTTATGAATCTTATTTGCTCTGTTTTTTATCAAGTCCCTTAGATCCTGTGTAATATACCCACTTTCCTTCATAGTAATATCAAGGGATAAAGTAGAGAAAATATATATTTTTAATTGATGATAAAGAAGAATAAAAAAAACGGATATGAATTGTTATGCCTTCAAGCAAACAAAAGATTTTAAATTCTGTAGCTAAACTTTAAGAAACTTCAATCATATCAATGGCTATTGTGGTTTTGGAGTTGATGGTGTCTAAAAGTTTCACAAGATAGAAGGACTATAGATGCAACTCGATAAGAGAGAATTATCTCTTTTCCAAAAACTCAGTATACCTTAAAACTCCATGTATCGGTCCAATATGAATTGATAAATAAGTACACAATAAAACCCCAAAACCTAATCTCTATATATGTTTCGATTTGACAACTTGAAAATAAAAAGAGCACATAAAGAAAACTGATAATGAAATCAAGGAAAGGAAAATTGAACCTCTATCTTCTCCCCATCCACAATTTTGATTTTCAATGTAATAATAAATATGTAACTGAGTGAATTCTGCCAGACAAAACAAGGGATCACAATCCCATAGTGATCAAGTTTATGATCTAAAAGAAAAATTGGTAAGAGTTTTAACGATATCTATGCCAAACCAATCTTCTCAACTTTTAATATTTATGCGTCAAATTGGAATAAAGAAACATGAATTCAACTTATTTATAAACTGTGCAAACATGATTTAATCCAATATCATGAATTCTGTAGATTGGCCATAACTCATCCAGCGATATATGTGTGGGGGGCATGGGTGGTGTATTTGCAAGCAACAACTACAATTTCATGCTATCATCCGTTGTCGTTTGGGTCACTACGTAGGTATCTCCATGCACTCAATGCAGTCAAGGTTGGCTCTCAAGCATTCCAAAGTCGGCATGGAGAATGTAGGTGAGATCTTTTTGGGGCTAAGCCTGTTGGGTCACCAGTGCTTGTTACAGGATTCTTGAGTAAGGGGGGTGGAAATAAATGGACAAGATTCTTGAGTAAAGGGGATGGAAATCAATGTACAAGATTCTTTAGTAAGGGTGTAATTCTACAACGGGTTGGGAAATCCATTAGTGGAAGTTCTGCGAACTATGTGAATTTTGACCTTGTGGATTGTAGCTTCATAAAGTTTAGCTCATCACTATGAATTCCAACTCTGTGGTTTGTAAGTGGCAGGAGTTAGAGCAAATATTGAGACAACCCAATGCATGTTGCAGTTGAGAGTAAACAATTGAAGGGAACTTGCCAACTTGCCAAAGGTGCCGGACAAGCATCAACAGCTAATTTAGAGAAGGAAAAGAGACTCCAGAATTCTAGCCTTTCGCATCAACATTGTACACTCGGATTTCATTTATGCTTGTTTCTCTGCTGTTGGACCAAGGAAATAAACACCTATTGGACCTATTGAGATAGAAATTAAGGAAATAAATGTGTTGGACTCCTATAAAAGGGTTGCTTCCCGCTAGGATGATGTCCAGCCAGAGCGATATTGGAGATATCCAGTTGCGAGGAGTAGTATTGGACTATAGTCAGAGGTTGCATGAGAAGATAGTGCTTCTTTGATGTTGCTTATAAGGTAGGATTTTCCTGTGTTTCCATTGAATCTCAAGAATCAAATATACTAGCAAAGAATAAGGATACCCTAAAAGAGAATATGCCCAAGGGTGGATCAAACAAAATGGCTATTTTACTTATATGATCATAGGCTTCTAGAAGAACAAGATCCAAAGCTGCATCTGTAACTGCTAATGCAATACCTCTCTCTACAAGATGAACTGCTACATCTTTCATCTGTAGTCTAGCAAATTTTTTAAGCTAATCATGAGAGAGAGGATCAAATACAACTATCTCATCAAGTCTATTTAACATATCTGGCCAAAAATGTCTTCTAACCTGCAACAACATTAAAAGAAAAATGTGTCAAAACACCACAGTCATCTTCATGATACTTGTATGAAAAGGATGCACACAAAGTCCAGAAAATGAACGGACATACTTCTTGCATAACATTTTCTTTTGCATATTTTATCGTTGTGTCGCCATATAATTGTTAGTTTTTTTCAACATTTAAGCTAGCATTATAACAAGATCTTTTCACTGAGAGAATAACAAGCACAACAATCACATAAGCACATCACAAGAGACAAGAGACAAAAAGAT
>LPNX011006415.1:0-20931 GCA_001517045.1 Pseudotsuga menziesii
TATATATATATATTTTTAAATAAAATGAATAAGTTCATGTAATATAATGATAAATGTGTATATTTTTTTATTTAATTTTTATACCATAATTAATAATAATAAGTTATAATTTAGTAGTTATTAAGTAGATTTTTCAAGTGCTTTAAAATTCTATTTTTTTTACTTACATGTATAAAACAAAAACCAACATTTCATTTGTATTGTTTTATTGTAATGTTAAACTAAAGTATAATTTGTATTTTTTATAATTTCAATGTGTAATGTTAACACAAAACAAAGTATAATTTGTTTTTTATAATTTCAATGTGTAATTTAGTGATTATAAAGTAAGTTTTTTTAAAGCAAGTAGATTTTTATATAAATTATGTGCTTTTTATAATTTCAATGTGTAATGTTAACACAAACCAAAGTATAATTTATTTTTTATAATTTCAATGTGTAATTTAGTGATTATAAAGTATTTTTTATTTATTTTATTTTATATTTATTTTTATTATATAAGTAGATTTTTATATAAATTATGTGTTATATATATTTAATTAATCACAATAGAACATTTTATTCACATTGCTTTATTATGACGTTAAATTATATATTTTTATTCAAATAAAATGAATTAATTCATGTAATATAATGATAAATGTGTATATTTTTTACTTAATTTTTATAACATGATAAATAATAATAAGTTATAATTTAGTAGTTATTAAGTAGATTTTTTTAGTGTCTTATAATTCTATTTTTTTTACTTAAATGTATAAAACACAAATCAATAGTCTTTGTATTGTTTTATTGTAATGTTAACTAATTTTGTTTTTATTTAAAGAAGATAAATTCATTGGTTAATGATTAATTAAAAAAACCTCATTTTGTATAAATCTTTTACAAATTATAATTTGGTTCTTATTTTAATGTTGTATTTGTATTGATAATATTTTTTCTTGAGGATAATTTACGTAATTTTTACAAGATTTTGGATGTAATTTGTAGACTTCTAATTCAATAAACACATATTTTAAAACTTAAAGTTTTACCATAACTCAAATAAGGTTGGAAACCCAAATGTATAAATAATCATATAAATGAAGTATACCTTAAATAATTTTTTCATTTATGCTTTGAAGTATTGTTTTTAGGTCAAATGAATTAATTATTACAAACTTTTTCCATGAAAATTACAAATATATATTTTGTGATACACTAAAGTTGGTCTCAATGAGCGTTTATCATTATCATCATCATCACCATCATCATCATAATTTAACTAAGTTCAATAATATACTAACATTCATACTTCTTTTTCTTTTACAATTTAATTATATAATCTTAACCATAAAGATATATTTCATCACTTAAAAAGTTTCAAAATAATATTATTTGATTACAAAATCAACGTTTTAGTATTTTCATTCTTTCTTGAAAAACTACGGTTTAAGAGGTTTTCTTAAGAGTTATGAGCTCATAAGAGAGATTGTGTTATATTTATAGTATCTTTTCAAAATGGTTGTCACTGTAAGGGGTTTTCTTAAGAGTTATGAGCTCATAACAGAGATTTTGTTATATTTATACTATATATCTTATTTAATTTATCATAACAAGATTAATAATAGTAAGTTATAATTTCTGTTTCATAATTTTAATTTATGATTTAGTGGTTTATATATATATATATATATTTTTTATAATTTCATGTTTTTTTTGTTGCACATTCTATTAAACAGAAGAATAAAAAATTACATGTTTATGAGGATCTTTGGGTGGCTGTAGATAGTAAAATCAACACCTTAACCAGTCAAAATTACAGACAGTTCTGGGTTGATCATAACAGAAAAAATCCTATTAGCATAAGATACCAAAAAATAGGTGTGTACTTTATAGTTCTGTAGTTTATCAAATTTTTTAACATAAGCCTAAGAAATAGACTATAACATAAAGACTTGAAATGGAAATCTGATCCTAAGCGAGGTAGAGCCTTCAATTGAGAATAACCACAAATTATAGAGTAGGAACCTCTTCCGGGATGGGGAAACCCCATTCCCCATCATTAGAGTTGGTAGCAGGATTATTTACTGGAAGGGGAGAAGACTTGTCGCTTGTATCCTCGTTATTGTGAACGCACTTGAACACAGTTTCGATGGTAGTAGGGATGGGAAAAGGAACGCTGGTAGTAGTTGTTTGAATCGGAGCAGAGCCCCTTTTTGTTGACCTTCCACCTGTTGCAGTGTCCCATCCCATCTCCATATTGCTAGTCTGTCTTTTCCCACTGGCTAGGCGCTTCTAAGCTAAGGTGGCAACTAGGCCATTGAGTTGGTTGTCCAGGTTTGCAGCTTGGCTTTTGCTGAGAGCATCGTGTTGAGCACTAGTTTCCCAATATATCCTCCATAAGAGTGACTCTCATATTTTTTATGAACAAATAGTGGTTAATTTTCTTGCCCCCCTTACCAGCGGCAAGATGTTCGTTAACTAGATGGGCCTAAACTTGATGTTCAAGGAAAGATACGAAGCCAGATTTTCCATGTTTATTTGGGTCTACCATCCTGATGCCCACACGATCCAAATCTACACCCATCAAAACCAAAATTAATGGTGATGGAACAAACTCGACTCTCATCTTGCTCTGGAAGGGACGTCCTCACCCGCTTGCATTGAAGTGCTGGGGGCGGGAAGGGGAGTAAAAGGCCCTGGAATGCGTGGTGCCACGCAATCGGCTCCCAGCTCGAGGCACTATGCATTGTCGATGGTACAATATGGTACTCGCATCGAGGTATAATTTCATTTTTTATTTATTCATTCTCAACGCTCATAGACTCACACACATTGAAAACCCTCTATGCTCATGGAGTTTTAGGAATAAACCAACACCATGTTTCACTATGGAGTTCATGAGAGTTCGTTATAATATTGACTATATTAATTTTCTTTCGTGAGGTAGTTACTTAGAGAGATACTTATGATCTTCCAAGTTAGGATTAATGACCTGCTTATTGTATCGTAATTTTATCTCAACCACCAAATTTTCCTCACATTACAATTTCTCTTTAAACTTCAAAGTAATAATATTTTTGACATTATCAATGTTATTCAAAATGTTGTTTAATGTTTTAATGGTTTAACCAAGCCATGGTATCTTTACACCAACACTGCTTAATCTAATTTATAAATTATATTTGATAAAGTATAATCTAATTATAATAATAAGTTATAATTTGTTTTTCAATAATTTCACTGTGGTTTAGTATTTTTTATAAATAATTTTTTAATAATGTTTATGATGCATTTTTTTTAATTTCAATACATAAAATATAAATAAACATTTCATTTTATTTCAATATATAAAATATAAATAAACATTTCATTTTATATTTTCTTGTTGTTATGATAAATAATTTTATAAATTTTAGTTATAATTAATTGGTAAATTCACGATTGATAAAAATAAGTTATTATTTCATATAATAAGTTATAATTTAATTTATATAATTTCAATTTTGTATTTAAATTCATATTGAATATATATATTTTTTGATATTTTTTTTTATAATTTAATTGTTAAATTTTAAAATGTTTTAAGATTTTGGTTGGAGATAATTTTAATAAAATATGAATACATATTTTATTACATAAAAAAGAAAGTATAAATAATGTGTCATATTTTTAATGAAACTATATATATATATATATATATATATATATATATAATTGATTTAATTAATAAAATATAATGATAAATGTTTTTTTATAAATAGATGTTTTATTGGTTTTTAGATTTTTTATTTATTTCAATAGGTAAAATACAAATAAACATCTTTTTTATATTGTTTTTTTATAACTATAATTTTAAATATTTTAAGAAAATTTTAAATGGTTTTCAAAAACTATATTAAAATAAATTAACTATATATTAAGATAAACAACCATTTTATTTATAGTTTTATTAAAATACAAACACACATTATTTAAATTATATTATTTCTTATTTAATAAGATGAATTAATGTATAAACTATAACAATAATTATAAATATTTTTCTTTCTTTAAATTATTATAAGATTTTTTTTAAATTCATAATTATATTTATTAAACATTACATGCTTTAAGCTCATTTTAGATCTCAAAACAAAATTTTAATAACCAAAAAGTCTTCTTAAACATTCAATTAACACATTCAATTGGGTCCAAATCGATTTATAAAATATCTCATTATAATGTTATTAATAATTTTATGTTATAATTTGTTTATTTTGTATAATTTCAATTTTGTATTTATATTATATTGACTAATTATAATTATATATTTAATTTTGACAATGTAATTATGTAATTTTAATAAGTTTATTTTTTTTATTATGTTATTAATAATTTTATGTTATAATTTGTTTTTTTATAATTTTAATTTTGTTTGATTAATTATTACTTAATTTTGGTAATGTGATTATATAATTTTAATAACTTTCTTTTTCAATATAATTTTAAAAATTTATTAAGTTTTTATAATTTTTTTAAAATAAATTTATTAAGTTTTTACATAGTTTTTATAATTTTTTAAATAGATTTTATTAAGTTTTTAGATAGTTTTTATAATTTTTTTAAATGTTTATTTATAGTTTAATTATTTTTATTTATTAAGTAATTTATAATAAATATTTTGATTCTAAAATAATTTTAATAAGTTTTTAGATGATTTCGTTAATTTTTTTTAGTTATGTTGAAGGCGTTTTTTAAGGGGCCTATGTTACACCCATGAGCTAGATGACACCTTCTTCATGCCCAAGAGGCTGGCTTGGGCGCTCATGTGGGCACCACGGTTTAATCGACAGACTTGGAAAGGGGCACCTTGATTAAGTGATAGAACAGAGAGCAACGTGCGGACCAAGTATGGGAACACTCCCACTAAATGATGCCCACACCCACGCAAGTGGCGCTTAGTAAGCCCACGGGGCTAGCACCTTGACAGAACATTGGCATGCAATGAAGGAAGTGTGCCGATGCCCAAACACTCATGAGAATGTGAACGCACCTTGAGACGATGCCCAAAAGAACATGGGCCAAGTGACCAAGGCGCCCCACATGAAACACACTTAATGCACCACACCGGTGGCCAAGACGTGCGCTTGGTGGGAGTGCCCTAGATGGCAGGTTGGCGGTTGGACCGAGTGCTTAGGAACGTGCCCAATACCTCGACGACGCAGACGACTATCTTAGCGCACTTAGAACACCTTGTGGGAGTTTGGGAGGGAACACCCGCGACGATGCCCCAACATGTGCCCAACATGTAGCGCACTGGACCGACGTAGCGAAATAAGCGTGCCTGCACTTGAACGAAGTGGACCACCGATGGAGTGAGCGCACTGAACCTGAGCTAGTGTGTGTGCTAAGTGAAGGGGAGCGCCCACCTTTTGAGGACGCACTCACTCATGTGACGCTATAAAAATACTAAGGCAAACGTTGAAGACATGATCCAAGTTTTGGAAAGGAACATAGTGCGAAGTGAAGGCATTCTGTGGAGGCTCTCCAAGAAACACAGGTTGCTAGCACAATTCACTAAAATGGTTGGCTCAACAACACAGACGGTTTGTGGAAGGAACGACTTGGAAAGCCAACACTCCAAACGAGTCAACAACATAGTGCGGTTTTTGGTAGCAGAAACCGAGCAAGGAAGCGACAGTCGATAGAAACAGATTTGGACACCCTTGGTGGGGTCAATTGATCTTCTTTTGTAAACTTGTATTCGATGTGTCACTGGCTGGGCGTACACCAGGAGGCTCCCCGGTTTGGTTGCTCCCTTCTTGTAACATAGTTTCTCTTAATAAAAGTTAACGAGGTTTACTAGTTGGGAACCCTAACCATACTTGTCTCATGTTTACTTGTATTATGTGGATGAATGTGCATGGTTATTTACTTGATGCAACTCTGTAAGCGTAATAAAGAAAACGTGTTCAGTAAACGGGTTAAAGAGAAGTGTTTAAACGTTAAATTTCTGCAAGGTTGGTGTAGGCATAGTCCATTGGAGAGTTCACCCGAGTTGGTCATTCCCATGGGAGGTTTCCAGGTGGTGTCGCACATCGCAATAGATCGCAGAAAAGTGGGCGCGTGTTATTGCTGTGACATCTTGTTCCTTCATCGTCTGTAGATAGCCTATGAGGAGCTGCCCCTTGTCATTTCCTCAGACTTTGATCCTCCAAATATTTAACATAGTTTCCTGCTTGTACTCGGCTTAACCGTCAAACACAATGTTTTCTCATGTATGGAATTATAGAAAAGAAACGTCATGGTTTCAAAGCTATTGGAACAATTATGTAGTAATGCCAGTAGCTTGTAGTAAAAACTTAGTAACGTATGCTTGCATTGAGTGGTTGGCCATAACAAAATTAAAAGCAGTATGTGATAAAGAAAAACAAATCATTTCCTATTTTCTTGAATGTAATAAATTTTTTTATTTAACCTAATTTATATATTTTAATAGATAAATGCATATAATAAATTCTAATTTTGTTTACAAATATATAAATTTATCTTATGTATTGATTCACGAATATTGAATTTATATAATATAACATATATCAGTCGCCCCTTAGATAGATTATGTAGCAAGTAAATGAAAGTGCTTACCATTAATGGAAATAAGTGAAGGAACATCTTGTGAGTAAGAGGCAGCTAGGACTCCAAACTCCATATGACAGGCCCTTGGGACTCTTTATGGAAATGGCACCATGCATTGAATGCCATTCACCTTTTAGACACCAGGTGACGCCAACACACAACATGGCCTGAGTCGGTTGGCAATGAAACATTAATGCCATCCTCAAGCATTCAATGAAAGGCCATTCGATAAGATGAAGGTCGGTTGGAATACTTATATTTATTGTGATGCTTGGCCAATCCTGTTATCGACTATCCCAGCCCAAATTGTTTACATAGAAAATTAAGGTGGAAATGATACTCTCAGGTTGCTTCTCTTCAATACTCTCTCAGGTTAGCCTCTTCAAGTACTAATTATCCTCCTGTAAATCAATTTTTGTCTATTTTTGTTTGCTTCAGTTAGTAGGTTAATTCAAATTTCTTTTTTTTTTTAATAAAAATATTTTGTAATTCTCATACTTTTCTGTCATTACCATTTCATTTTTTTTTTAAATTATACATCCACTCTATCAACCCATTCCAAATACCAGAATCAACCTTGCTAATTAAAAAGAAGGCGTCCTGACAGGGTAAAGGTCAGGAATGAGTTGTACCATGTTGTATTCGTAAACAGTCCGTTAGCTTGCATTTCTTTTGGATTTATAGCTAACCAATCTAGTCCTTCATATAATCCTTCTCCTTTTCCTCTTTTCTCAATGAGTGCCTGTGCAATACGAGCTTCCTATGTACTTCCGTGCTGCATAAGATTCCAATCCTCCACCCCTTGGGCGTTGCTTTTTATTCCATAAACAACGATTGCACCAGACTCTATGAGGCGACCATAATAAAACTGGTCCATGCTTTCAGTGAAATTCTTTGTCGAATGCCCAACCTCGCTTCACTTAATTTTTTAAAGATTTGATATAAGAGTACTGCAGATGTCAGAATGAACTTTTTATGATTTGAAACCTATTCACAATTCTATGTTTGCTCATACATGTATACACAGTCTATGTTTGCTCAGACATGTATACACGCTCACCAGATGTATACATGTGACCCACATGCAGCCCACGTGCATGGTAGGCTCCAGTTCCCATTTTAATACTTTAATCGGTGCAACAAAAAAATTATGCCCTCTTTGCTTGGTTGTTGTATTAGTTTGGTCAGAAGTTTCAAAAAGAGTTTGGAAACCTAAACCTAACATCTAATATGATCAAAGACTGCAACCCAAGATATCAATGCAATTTTAAAACTTATAGGTGTTTACCTCAATCATTCAAGTATTCTTTTTACCACTTTGGTGTTTGCTAAATGATTTTATTTTCAAGATTATTCACTACGCATTAAATTCATTAGTAAACTCAAATCCAAAGTTACAATGCCAATCTATTGTTGTTCATGGATGGGGTTTCATTGGTTGATTCTGCGAAGTCTTGTGGGTCATAGTTCTAGGACTGCCCTATAACTATGCCATACTTGCTACAAAATTCCAACATTTTAATATAAATAAGTTCTATTGTCAGTAATTCAATAATTTTATTTGTAGTAAATTCTTTGAGGGGAATCCCTAAAATATTCAAAATCGCTGTGATATTATTCAGTATTATTGGTTTTAGAAATGCTGCAGATTTATACACTCATCCCACGTGTAGCCAACGTGCATGCAAGGTTTGAATTGAATGTATTCTGGTGAGTTAATAGAATTTGAGAGAATTGGAGTATTATTAGCTCATTGTAACTCCCTCGCCATATCTCAACCACACCATCCAGGAAATGCCACTCTACCAGCTTACACCAGCGAGCAAAATGGTCAAAGCTTTCAACGAGCGAAGGAATAATTAAACTATTAGTGTAATAATCCTTTAAAACCTTAACGTAAATAAAATAATGAACAACCAATTTTTTTATTGTTATTTAAAACAGTTTTTGTAAATGTTTTTACATGATATTACATGTTTTGCCAAGTCCGTGAAGAGCATCGCCAAGTTTGAGAATGTAAATCCTCAGCTTATCAATATCGACTTAAAGAGTATTAAATTACCCTGTTTTCCAGCAATCAAATGTTAGAAATGGGAAAGACTTATTTGCTTTAACCACCAACTTACTTAGCATCATCGCTAACCCAACATTTTCTACAACTCCTACACGTGTTTCACCCCAATATATAGAGTTTCTAAGGGCTCAACATAAAGGTGTCCAAGATAGAAAAATGAAATCTTTAAACAAAAGAAGGATGACCTCCCAACCTTTAACCACAACTATAGAGCATGCCATGCGTATGAGAAATTTAATTGTTTTGGAAAGAGTTTCAAATCCAAAAGTGCACCATAGCTGGCATGCACGCTTATGGTTGACTTCGGTAACAACACAAACCCTATTATTTCGACAATGATTTGGGGTTTACGAGCAATGGTAAGCTCAGTTCGTAGTTCTGCTCCAGTTTTTGGCCGCGAGCTAACTTGGTAAACCATCAGTGCTTTGTGAGAATATACATAGTAATGCATCCTTAAGCTTATTCATCATTCGTTTCTAAGGTTTTATTTTCAGTTTGTTGCCATCGTGAGAGATCTATGCTTTCACAGAAGATTGTATGGATTGAAGTTCGTTCAACGTTTTCCCATCAGGTAAATGGGGCGTATAAATAACCCATGCTTCAGTTGATTGATTAATTGGTTTGTTCTTTCGTTTTGGTTACAATATACTTGTAAGGGCCCCCAATTCTTTCCAATGCAGGTATAGTCGTCCAGGGAATTAGTCTGCGACCCCACATGTAAGTTGGGGTTAACACTTATGGCTCTTTCCCAGTTCTGTTCATGGTTGAAAGTTGTGCATGAGTATTCGTCGAGGTTCAATTGTATCGATTCAAGCTTGGCTATGAGATTCTATGTTATTGGGTTGTTGTAAAGGAAGGATGTACTATGTTGAGGGTTTACCTTACCAAACTGTTTAACCTACATTTGGTAACTTTAATACTATTAGTAGTTTTTTTTTATATTTATTGTTGGACTAGCTGTGTTCCTCTCACGGCTAAGTTACAGTGTGGTTTTTGGAAATAAGTCTTAAGCGATGGCTGTGAATTGATTCCACATATTTTGTATTTATGAAGTAGTTACGACTATGTAACTGTTAACGTCGGTATCAAGATTATTGTGGAGGCTGGTTGTAACTCTGTAATTATTTATGGTTTTGTTTATATATAACTGTTTAGAAGAAGAATTATTTTCGGCCCCACGTATATTCAACTGTGTTTCCTCTTTGTAATATTTGTTTTTGTTCCTTATAAGTTATACTGTTTTAATACCATAGTTTGGGGTTATAGTCTCTGTGATTTCATTTCTTGGTAAAACCATTTACGAATTAGATACTGTTTCAAGGGTTTATTTGGACTACTGCTTATGTTAACATGAAGTCCCTGTTAAATATTATAGTATACAATTATTTACATAAACTCTAAAGAAGGGGGTAATTCTTCTTTAACATTCAATCTATTAGTTGTAGTCGGTCAAACCCTAGTAAAGTTGAATATAACAAAGAAATAAAAATATATAGGTTTATAATATTTTCCATGTATTACGTTGCTCTAACCCTAGAATCTCGAGAATCTACATAGCTTTAGCATCATTCATTTAATAGTTAAAACATATCCAACAGTACATACATGAATACAAAACTTAACATTGTAGCTCAGATATATAAATATTTCCAGAAATATAATAACCCTAAATGTAATGTTCCCAAGTCTGATATGCAGAGCTGAACACTAACTAATGCTGAAAATTAAATAAAATTTTTGATATTAAATTACAACCACTTAGTGAATCTTTAGACTACGTATTAATTCAAGGTGTTTTGTTGGGAAAATTTGCAGACAAGGGAGTAGTTAGTGGGAAGCAACCAAGAGTAAGTTAAGAACATGAATCCATTCCCCCTAACACGTTTAGACCGGGGACCATTCAGGTTTCAGAGTCCTCTATGTGAAAACCTACTCCCACGCTTCTAGGTCACCCAACTGTGAAACTAGGGAAATTCCTTCCATCCTTTCCACTAGGGGATTGGGGAAAAGTGATTAAGTTTTATAAGACATTTAGACAAAAAATATGATTTGGGACAGTTCATAACATATATGGAGATGTCTGGAGAGTTTGGGAAAGAATTGGGATTTTTAGGCAATTTTGGCCTAAGGAAGTCCTGCGCAATGGAGGCTCCCAAATCAATGTATGACCTCAAATAAAATCCAATGTGGAGCTAAGTCTGGGTCATTGGGTCTTTTAGTGATCCATATAAACTTACATAACTGAATTTGAGTGAGTGGAACTCATTTTATAGCAAAAACTGTAAAACTAGTGTTCTAGATAGGGTGCATAATTAAGCATAAATATCGTAGCAGAATGACTTCAATACAACAAATGACATATGATAGAAATTAATATAGCTTCAATGGACACATAGAATCATATAGAATCATTCCCACGACCTTTTCTTCCTCCTTATTGCACTGGATTGATCAATTTTCCCCATTACAACGACAAATTAAGCTTTTCACGAGAAACTAAGAGGGTAAAATTTAGAGACACAATTATTATAGCATGAAAAATATAAATGATAGAGATTATCAGCTGATACACATCAAATATCATTGTATTGATTGACCAATACATAAGAGGGCTCAAAATGATGGGCATGAGGCCCAAAATTAGGCATAAAGAAGGCTGAGAGCATAAGTGAAGCTTGGGATTCACTGGATCTTGACCTGAATGAGATGGATGCTGCAAAATATGACTAATAAAACTTCCATGGCTGAACATTAAGTGCTCCATACTTTCAAATAGAAGGGAATAAGAACAAAGGAGTGGGTAAAGGAAGGTTTGGGGCTCATCTTCCAAAGATCTGATGTGCATCACTCATAATACTATACTCACATAGCATCAAACAATTAATTTTTCAACCAAACTAGTAAATGGAGCTTGAATTCTCCTTTAATATATCTCTGGGTGATCTTCTTAGCAAGTAGAGGCAATAGGTGACCTGTGAGAGCAATTCATTCTCATAGAAGCCCTAACCCTAGCCACATATGCACCCTCCTTGAGTAATTGGAAAGTAGGGACCCTTGTGAATTGTTTTCATATCCATGTTATTCATCAAACTTGGAAACTGCGCCCTCCTTAGACCCATAGTTGCTACTTTTGTCAATGACAGTTTTTTTTTCCTTTCCTGCTTTTGTGCTGAGCCTCCAAAAAAGAAATTGCACCCCCTTAGTCAATTGTTTCCTACTTTTCCTTATGACATATTTTCCAACCTTCCTTCTTTTGAGACTGATTCTCAAAAATGAAACAACGCCCTCCTTAGTCAATTGTTGCCTGCTTTTATTATGACATCTTTTGTCATAGCTTTTGGGCACTTTCTCTTTTCTCTCTTACTGCTTTTGTCATAGAGTTTCCACTTTCTTAATCTCCTCCATTGGAAAGTTGGCTTGCCCATTGTTCCTGACATGGCAAGTTCAATTCCACATGTTATTTGCATAATAAATATTAGTGATAAATAAAAATTAAATACATGTCTCAATAATGTTTATTTAGCAAAATTCCTCCTCGGATAATTAATTAATGCCTCATAAATAATATTCGGACAAAATTCCCTAGGTGAGGTAATTAATGCATCTTTCACCCCCCAATATGTTGGGCATGGTCAACACTTTTATGTCCAAAAATACATGGACATGACACTAACTTAGAATTAACGTTGATATATCTTTACAACATTATTTGGATGGAAATGAAATTAGTTTAGAAACATATATGGAAATTGTGGTATTAGTAGTTACACACCACCCAGCCTTAGGATTCTGCAATAAATTTGTCTTCCTGATCCCACCCCCTTGCCCAAACTCTTCGGTTTAAGAACAATCCTTCTGCAACTTCAAGTTTCCACCAGAACTTATAGGGAGTTAATTACTCTAGAACCTAGCATTCTCATATACTTCAATGGCGGTTCTAGTTCAGAGTCTAACATCTTCCATATGCTATCTCACAACTCTGAGCTATATCTTTGTCGCAACTTACAGAGCCTTCACTTTAGGTGATCACTAGAAGCTCTTTTTTTCTTTTCCTTTCTTTGCATGCATTTTTCCTCCTTTCCTAGGACTTTTATAGCAATAACTAACTCCCTACAGTTACTAGTCACTTGTCTGTAACATACCCCAGATACCTGAATAGATTCTCCAGATGGGCAGTATAAAATTTCTTCTTCTAAATACAATTAATTACACCTTGTAAATTTAGAATCATTGTTTACTTAACCATAACCATTCCTTTAAGATTAAAAATATAAAATACAATCACTTGAATGCTAATCTACATACACCAATCTTATTGAAAACTTATTCAGGTACAACTGTTACATTAGTCGCAAGACTATATTTTGAATGAGATAACGATTTACACATTAACCTCATCTTTTAATTGTGGTTAACACCCTTCATAACAAGGTACCGTATTTGTACTTGATCTCCTGAGCGCAACCATCATAGATGAAATATGAGTGTCCTGACTGAAGCAAACGACAAGATTAGATATGCTTTAGATGATAAAAGAAACTAATTAAAAAGTATGCACATATACAATTGATTTAATCTACATTGTCTTTCGAGAGTTATTCCAATGCCTTTTCACCATTGGGACACAACTTCTGCAACCACCACTTGAAGTCATGTAACTCAACATGCTTATTAGTACTAGATATCAACCTATAAATCCAAGAAAACAAGTTCTGTAATAAACTTAAAAACAAGATAAATTAAATCCATAAAAAACTAATCAATACATATACTTCTTTTATCTTGGGTGACTAAAAACATGTCTACGACTTTCCTCCTGAGCATAGGACTTATTTGACGTATGTTTATCCATCTAAATCCACCTCCAAGTTGGGCGACGAATCCACTAAGGCAGAGAGCTAAGACAATCACTCATTAGTTTTATCGAAAACTGTCATATCCAGACCCCTCTTATTTAAGGAAATAAGGCATACTTTGTAATCACATATCTCCCTCCAATCCTAATTCAATCCTCGCTAAGTAGTAAAGAATGAGTCCTTTTAGAATCAGTTAAAGATTCAACCGAAATGACTTGGTTTTCAATCAATGGACATCATAGGTTTTCCATGACAAAAGACATGGTTAATAAGTAATCTAGTCCACCCATTCAACCAATTTTTTTTCAACATTTATGTTACCATCCCAATAAAAGGCAAACGCTTCTCCAACCAATTAATTATACCAAAATTATTTATAAGTTACCTATTACCATCAACAGAATGAGCTCATACTATTTAGTAGGATATCCATATACTAAGATAAGGACATTCCCTTAACTAGTGTATAATAAATGCCCTTTTTCTAATATTCCATTATTTGTCATCCAATCCTTTCCTATTTTATTGTAATGTAAGCACTTGTTTCCATTAAAGAGTATAATTAAATCAACTAAATACTCAAGCGTACATCAGGTTATATTTATATTCTGAATATTAATGCAACATTAGAAATTTGGCTATTTACAAGATATTAACACAACATCGAAGTCCTCCCTTTTGCAAAAATATTAACACTTCAGAATTGATAACTTTTAAAACTCAGCCAAAGAACAACCATTGAGATCTCTCATCATATATGCAGGCAAAGCTCAGAATGAGCTCCGAAATAGTAAATTGCAGGCACAACACAAAGTTTAAAACCCAAATAAAATGAAATGTAAAACACAGGCATAATAAAGTTCAAACTCAAAACATGGAGTATAATGGTAAATCGCAGACACGATACATTCCTATATCCGAAGTAATGCAAAACACATTCCCTATCAGATCTTGATAAGATACATTCCTATGTCAAATGTAATGCAAATCACATTCCTTAACGGATCTGGACAATATATTCATACCACCATACTCTACAATGGAAAAACGCAACTATGGTAAGGAGACTCAACACCTTCCCTGTGAGATATGGATAAACACATGGATATATTTTCCTAGAATACCATATCTATCATGGATATCGTTTGGAATTGATTTAGTTAAGATTTTCTAAAAATACATAGTGCTAACGAAATTAATGGAGATCATTTCAACTATGTCTCTGGATACATATCCAAATAAGATTTGTTATTGTTCAGACTTTTATCAAAACTATGATTTGTTAAGAGATCCATCCCCTAAAGCGCCAGTGCAACAGGATTCAAATCCGACCTTTCAAATCAAACACGCAAGACATAGATCACCCATTCTCTGTGCATTACATAAAATGTCACAGTAGGAAAATCTAACATGGACTCATTTCCCACAGAGGAATTATCTAGAACTTTATTGGAAAACCAAACCGAGGGTCGATCCTCCATAAGAAGGTGACCCACAGTTTATACGCAGGAAAAATACACAACGATTCCATTGCACTGGATCCCACTAGATCGGGTTCACCGTCGAAATCAAACTACACAGCGTTTTCCAATGCACAATTCACAACCAAACTTAATGAAAATTACACAATGTTTCCAATGCACAATCACAATCAATCTTAATATAAATTACACGATGTATCCAATGCATAATTGCAATCAATCTTAATAAAAACTACACAACGTTTCCAATGCACAATCGTAGTCATCAATATTAGATCCACTATATTTTAAAAAGGAAATCACAACAGTTTAGTTTAGATCTAATTCATACTAAAAAGCTTCCACATTTTACAACGCCGACATGGGTAGACTAGTTGCTACTTCCAGATAATTGGAAAGGCATTCCATACCTTACAATGCAGCAATTAATAAATGGAAAACTTCATAAAATGAAAGCGCAGATGTATGGTATCATACCAAATCCATAATAAAAATCAAATTTGCACCGATATGCAGTTTGGAACTTTCGCTCAAAAACCCCCAATTAGCTCGCATTCCTTCATCAATTCCTTTTCAAAGCCATACCCGAAGTATTCCCTTTCTCTTCGCCAGTCTAAACATCCCGACTTTGCAAATAACATAATACATAGACACATGTATGAAGTCGCGTCCTCCATTCTCCAGATCGATAGCCAAACCAAGACCATGGTTATCGCCAGGATCTAGCATGATCACAAATGCAGTCGAGGTCTCGCAGTTTGAGATCTTGCTTAAAACCCTCCAATGGACTTCCCTTTCTCATTTCCAGCATGTCCTCCTCCATAGTCTCAATGAAAATAAAAAGAACCCCTGTTGGTTCCCAAGGAGCCAAGTGGCACAAAAGATTTCCATGTTTTATGTTTAAATCCACCAAGTGTCTAGTGTGTCCATGCAAGAGATCACGGGTCATCATAATCCACAACACATGTACTGTTTTACATACCCAAAGTATTCATCTAAGACAAGTTTAATCCTTATTCATAGTTACAATTGAATCCCAAGTATTACAAATCCGCTCTGTTATAACTAGATCTTGTTCTTAGTTTATCTGTTCTTTTTGTTATAATTTTCAACCGTTGGTTTAAAATGATTTTACATTTTATGTTGAGTTTAAGAATTTTTGACAATCAATAATTTTGGTTGGATTTAATGCTTTTAATGGTTGAATTATTTCATTATTTTAGTTTTAAGGTTTGTCTTTTGGGTTTATTAGTTAATATGTACATCTTTAAGCTTTCAAAAACTTATTATAAAAGTTTATTCCAAATTTTGATTTATAATCAACTCTCATTTTTGAGTCATTTGTCGAATATTTTCATGAGGAGATTCGTGTAGCAGCTCCGTTTTTCTTGTTTTTCTCATTGTCATTGGGAGACAATTAAGAGGAGATGGAAACAAATTTGGGAAAACCAAAAGAGGTTTTTTTCCACAACAGAATCATTCACAAAAACCTCTCTCAGTTTTTCAACAGCTATTATCGTTTGAGATATTCAAATTCATCTTTGTGGCCTATTTTCAGGGTTTGAATTATTTAATAATTTCCTGTTTTAGTCACAAATTTGCAGCACATATTTCTATCAATTGAAGAGGAATTTTGAAAAAAAGAGAGAGGTTTTTGTTCATAACATACTCATTTAAAAACACCTCTCTCAGGTTTTGTATAGGTATCCCGGATTGAGAGATATGAAGGCGTCTTTGAGACCCAAATTTTCAGAAATTCACCAAATTTCCCCAAATCCGATTTGCTATTTTTGGGTTAATTGTCTTTAAAGATTTTTAGTTAGCATGTAACTAATTGATGTAACTGTTTCAAATTTCGACCTAGAAGGTAGTTATGGAACTACTTTGCTTTTGTAATGATAAAAGGAAGACAAACATACAGTTTTGAGGGGGGATTTTTCACTCAAGGAGAGGCTTTTGGAGCTTTGATTTCTCAAGCTAGCATTTATAACTCTTATGTAAGTGGATGATTGTTATTTATTATATATAAACTGATAAGCCCTTTTACCTATCATGCTTTTTCATTTCTAATCTGGTTGATTGCTCAGTCTACAATTTCATTTCTTGTTTAAATGTTTATTCATGTAAATGCTTGTAGCCTGTGGGTGGAATTAATATTTTATGTGTAATGTTTATGGCTTATTGGGATGTGTTTGATCCCCAGTTTATCCAACTTGCATGATTAAGTTCTGTATTAGCTTGTGGATGTTTATTTCCTCCTTGCTGATGAAGTTTTTAAAACCAAAACATAAACCAAAACCCTAAAACCTATTTTATTTAATTTTACTTTTGAGATTGTGTTGGCTTGTTCTTCTAGTAGTCTAAGAACAATTTTTGGCACTAACATCTTTGTCGCCATTGCTGGGGACGGAGCTGAAGTATATCTTCCCTGGGATATCATTATTCCTCTGATTTTGAGAGGTGAACAAAGTCATAAAATCTTTTAGACTACAATTTTTCACCTGTGACTCCACGATTAAAGATTCCACTGCAAGGAGAATATTGTTGACAAAAAAATGAAGAAGCCAAATGGAAAGACTGGGTATCAGCTTGTTACTTTCCTCCATGAAGTTTTGTTCTTATTCATTATTTCTTTCCTGTCTTTCCCATTGCATGTCAAAAGAATTATTTTTTGTTTTGTCTATTCCGATGATCATAAACCTTCAAGTACATATCCCTCTTTGGAAGAAGCAAATATGCATTCTTCTTGTTTTATTGATGTTGATCCTATTCCTTCATTTGTAATACATGTGCAACATGATATACATATACCCATATCTCTTGAAGCCGATTATTCTGGTCATCTTGTAAAGAATAAAGCCAATCTATTACCTTCTATCATCACTGCTGAAACTTGCGAACATCTTGTTGAACCTCATTTTCAACTCACAGATTTTCAGTCTAGACTCAGACAGAAGATGTTTAAACCTCTTAGGCTGCCATCTCTCTTACATCCTTACCCTTCCTATTTTGTTGAATATCTTCCCCATTTTACTGGAAAATACCATATTACAACAAATAAGCATTTAGAATCTTTTCATAATTTCCTTGATAATTTTGAAATCATGCATGAGGATGTTGTCATGAGGTTATTTTCAAAATCCTTTGCTGGAGATGCTGGGTTTTGGTTTCGAAATTTAAAACCTGATTCAATTGGATCGTGGGAAGAGTTACATGATGTCTTTTTGAAGTGTTGTGGTAAGAATAAATCTTATGATCAATTTCTTTCCGAATTTTATAGTTTGAAAAGAGAGAATGATGAGCCAATTACTAAATTTAATTGGAGGTTTCAAAGTTTTTATATCAGTATGCCTTTGGAATTCAGACCTTGGGAAAAAAATGTTATGGTTCAACATTCAGATCTTGTCTTTTTCATATTAGAAAGGAAATCATGATCTTTAAGACAATTGTTTGAGGATGCAAAAGGAGCGGAGGAGAACATCTGAGCTTGCAAATGCTTCGAGATCAGGCTCATGTTGAAGATATACAAGCTTATGAACATGAAGAAGAACATAGTTATCATTCATATTTAAGACAGCTTTCTGCATCATTTTCAGATCTTCATATGAACAAGGATATAAATGATGCTTGTGTTGATTCTTCATATCAGTTTGTCGACTTTTTCGATGATAATATACTTTCAGTGGATTATAGTAGAAAGTTCTTAGTTCCTGCTATGAGATTATCATGTTATGAAGAAGAAGTTGCTGCTCTTCAACCTCTTACTATTGATATAAGAAACAAGTTGCCATTCTTGACTTATGTTCACTTTCAGAATTTTATTTGTTCAAGTTTTGATCAAGGATTTTATTTAAAGGTCGAGAAGCAGTTTCAAAAACCCTTGGTTTCCATTCTTGATCCAAAGTTTAAAAAGAACAACAATGGAGATGAAGATAATGCTTCACTTTATGATGAATCTAATGAATACATTGAAGTTTTAAATCGAAAATTTCATGATCTCGTGGCTTCTTGGATGGAGTTGTATTTTTCAAAGGTTTCTAATGCTCTAGCTTTTGGCATACTTCCTATTTCCAGTCATAAGTATCAGCTGCCTACAGACTCTATTACATTTATCACATCTTTTGTGGGTTTTCTCAAACAATAGCATGCATGGAATTATGATTATCAGTCAAATGGTTTCTTGGCTTCACTGGAAGTATGATTACACTTGATTGGGTTGTTTCCCATGATAAGAAGTAGGAGTAAATAGCAGAATAAGCTTGCTATACGGGCATGTAGATTCTTTTCAGTATGCTGGTTTGTAGCAGTATTTTGTCATTTCAGAGGTATGTGTTCATAGTTTGAGAAAGTTGCAGAGATTTGGTAAATGAATCCATCACCCAATGAGTAAGGCACAAGGTCTACAGGTTCTTGAAGCCTCACAAGGAGGACTTCATCCTGCAGCAAGAGCCAGATGTTATAACTAGATCTTGTTCTTAGTTTATATGTTCTTTTTTTCATAATTTTCAACCGTTGGTTTAAAATGATTTACATTTTATGTTGATTTTAAGATTTTTTGACAATCAATAATTTTGGTTGGATTTAATGCATTTAATGGTTGAATTATTTCATTATTTTAGTTTTAAGGTTTGTCTTTTGGCCTTATTAGTTAATATGTAATTCTTTAAGCTTTCAAAAACTTATAATAAAATTTTATTCCAAGTTTTCATTTATAATCTAACTCTCATTTTTTAGTCATTTGTCAAATATTTTCATGAGGAGATTCGTGTAGCAGCTCTGTTTTTCCTGTTTTTGTCATTATCATTGGGAGCGAATTACGAAGAGATGGAAATGAATTCGGGAAAACCAAAAGAGGTTTTTGTCCAAAACATACTCATTCAAAAAAACCTCTCTCAGTTGTTCAACATATATTATCATTTGAGAGATTCAAATTCATGTTTGTGGCCTGTTTCAGGGTTTGAATTATTTAATAATTTCCTGTTTTAGTCACAAATTTGAAGCACGTATTCTGATCAAGTGAAGGGGAATTTTGAAAAAACAAGAGAGGTTTTTGTTCATAACATACTCATTTAAAACAAAATCTCTCAGTTTTTATACAGGTGTCCAGGATCGAGAGATATGAAGGCGTCTTTGGGACCCAAATTTTCAGAAATTCGACAAATTTCCCCAAATTCGATTTGCTATTTTTGGGTTAATTGTCTTTAAATATTTTGAGTTATCATGTAACTAATTGATGTAATTGTTTCAAATTTCGACCTAGAAGGTAGTTATGGAACTACTTTAATTTTGTAATGATAAAAAGAAGACAAACATACAGTTTTGAGGTGAGATTTTTCACTCAAGGAGAGGCTTTTGGAGCTTTGATTTCTCAAGCTAGCATTTATAACTCTTATGTAAGTGGATGATTGTTATTGATTATATATAAAC
The DNA here is from genome assembly GCA_001517045.1 of Pseudotsuga menziesii. Lineage (NCBI taxonomy): Eukaryota > Viridiplantae > Streptophyta > Pinopsida > Pinales > Pinaceae > Pseudotsuga > Pseudotsuga menziesii. Next base: position 20,439 of record LPNX011006415.1, read on the forward strand.
TGATAAGCCCTTTTACCTGTCATGCTTTTTCATTTCTGATCTGGTTGATTGCTCAGTCTACAATTTCATTTCTTGTTTAAAGGTTTATTCATGTAAATGCTTGTAGCCTGTGGGTGGAATTAGTATTTCATGTGTAATGTTGATGACTTATTGGGATGTGTTTGATCCCCAGTTTATCCAACTTGCATGATTCAGTTCTGTATTAGCTTGTGGATGTTTTTTTCCTCCTAGCTGATGAAGTTTTTAAAACCAAAACCCTAAAACCTATTTTATTTAATTATGCTTTTGAGATTGTGTTGGCTTGTTCTTCTAGTAGTTTAAGTACAATTTCTGGCACTAACATTCTCCATTATTCATTATTTATATATAGATATATCGATGTCCTATAATGTTTCCTTACTAGATAATGCATATATATATATAGTAATGTTATGAACCATATTTTGATAACGCTTACCTTACAACACACACACACACACACACACACACACAA
>LPNX011006415.1:26730-73575 GCA_001517045.1 Pseudotsuga menziesii
GGGATTGTACCATACTTGAATCCATGACTTCTCAAATCTCCACCTTGAAATTGGTATCTTCAAACCAATTGAACTAACCCACTCAACTATTTTTTTAAAACCTTGCAGAATTCTTCTCTCTTCGTTTGAGTATTTCGATGGGGGTGGCTCAACTACTGATATTTGTATGATGATATAAATTGAACTATTGATATTCCTTACATGCTTGATTTTCTTTCCTTGCATGTAATTAAATGCAAATAACACAGTTTCCAGTATAAATTGAGAAAGCACATACTAATTTGGCATCAAGAAAAACAAATTATATCATTTATTACTAACAATTGTAAACTTGGTCTCTTAATTTTTTCAACTAATGAGTGGTTAGTATCTTTGACTTCGACTTCGAATGATTTGGTCCGGAACATGCCTTAAAATAAGTCATGTGACATAATTGCATTGTCCTCACGAGGGATAATTTTGTATCATTTGAAAGCATGGTTAATTACTATATTCATGTGCAAAGGTTTACTCGTTATTAAATCCTTGGGATTGTTTATCCCAAGGATTGCTTTTTGTATTACAATACTATAAGCAAAAGGATTTTGTGTAATTAGTAGTTGCTCACAGCTGTTGGAACTCAATTAAGAATATGTACGTTCTTTCTTTAATTTTTTCCTTAGTGCTTCCGTTGTTAAATTGGTTTTGAAGAGTATCTTTGTTTACTAGTTCTATTGACAAGTACTTATCGAGCTTCATTTACTAGCACACAAATAGAGTTTTGTTTAGTAGTTCTATTGATAAGCACACATTTTATTGTGAAACAAGGATTTCATTTGATTAGCTCACATTTTGAAGTGGAACTAATGTATTTTCATTCTTCAGTATCTCCAAATATTCATAATCACTAGGAATGTCAAGACCAAATAAATCATGATCAGAGCACACATTTACCGGTTAAGAGTTTCTTGTTTTCGAATAGAGCTGATGTATCTTCAAACTCCAATATTTTCCAATATTCATAATCATTAGTAATGCCAATACCACGATGGATTCTCTTGAAAATATGTTGTAGGTAAATTTATCCCACTTGCATCCTTGCCTGCAACAATCATTTATCTAAGTTCAAATTCGTTAAATTCCATGAGGATTGCATCTCTGATAGATGGGTGGCAATTATTTCCAAATATAGCCAAATTGTGTTGTAAAAAAAGCCATTGTGTGAAACAATTGCTATTTGATTTACCTTTCAAGGTCCACGACCAATTAATAAAGGTTCTTCCAAAAGATGTAATTTCTTTTTCCATTTTTCTAAAATCTAGTTTCCAAACAGTGTCTTCAACTATTTCTTCTTCAATTCCATTTGCAATTTTTCCATAGTAGAGTTCATAGGATATGGTCCTATCTCTCTATTCCTAAAATACAAAACCTATTGATATACAACAATACAAATGACAACTGAAAAATACATATTTTGATTCATTGTTAGATATAGGTTCATGTCAGACTTACTATTAGAGGAATTTTGGGGTCTAAAATGGGCCTCCTAAGGAAAATAATAAAATAATAGTTAAAATAATAAAATAATAGTTAAAATAATAAAATAATATTGATTAATTTTGGAGGAAAAAAGAAAAAAACTACTTTTTGTGTTCGTATTTTCGACATATCTCCCTGTGTTTTTACTCAAATTTCGATTAGGAGAGCTCGTTGGATGCGGAATTTCATTCCGCATCCAACGAGTACCCACAATGCATACTTTTGATGGACCCTGCTACCCCAAAAACAAGAAATACTTGAAAAAACGTGATGATGATGTCATCATCACGTTTTTTTAGGTATTTCTTGTTTTTGGGGTAGCGGGGTCCGTCAAAAGTATGCAGCGTGGGTACTCGTTCATCATCACGTTTTTTCAGGTATTTCTTGTTTTTGGGGTAGCGGGGTCCATCAAAAGTATGCAGCGTGGGTACTCATTGGATGCGGAATCAAATTCCGCATCCAACGAGCTCTCCCGATCGAAATTTGAGTAAAAACACAATGAGATATGTCGAAAATATGAACAAAAAAAGTAGTTTTTTTAATGACAAATATGTCAATTCAACCATTATGGTTGACTTATTTTATTGAAATTCTATTGGTTCTTGAATTCCAACTCACAAAAACTTATTTTGGCACGTTTTCTTATAAGGCCCATTTTAGACCCCAAATTTCCAGTGACCTACCTATGGACAGATATTTTACATATTTATATATAATGGTGTTTGTTGTCAGTTTATTTACAAATGTTTATTATATTTTTGCTGTATATTTTTATAAAATGTGTGTGAGATGCCAATCCAAAATGTAATTAGCATATGCATCAGTAAATGAATTTTGGTTTTGTGGAATATGATTGAAAGTAATAACCTCAAAATGTCTTTCCAATAAACGAATTTGCATGAACTGACGTAATAAGATAGGATTTCGTACCTGATAAGCTCGATTGAGCTGGGAGACCACCGACTGAGAATCCAAACGGACCTCAAGCTGGGTGATGCCACGTGACAAAGCATCCCATAGGAGCTCAATGACAGCCCTATACTCAACAACATTATTAGAAGCAGGACCTAGACAAGCGCCTCCCGCGGAAACAAGCTGTCTTGAGGGAGAATAAATAACCCATGATGCTGAAGCTAGGTTACGAGTATGACGAATGGTGCCATCAGCGAACCCTATATACCATTCAGAAGACATCTGCAACAACTAGCAAATATATATAAAAAACAAAACTGACAACCTAATGTACATAAAAATACATAGACTAAAAATACAAGAAAAAGTTCTAAGCCTAAGCGTAGTACTTCTTCAGGTAGAGCCCATTTCTAGGCTTAGGCAGCTTATTCCCATCAAAATCAACTAACTCATATGCACCTTTACTCAATACTTTCGACACGACATAAGGTCCTAACCACATAGCCTTGAATTTTCCTACCCCCATAGGTTCTTTATCTTGGTCCCAAAGCAAGACAAGTTCCCCTTCAGTGAAACCCTAGGTTTGACCGATTTATCATACTGAGTTTTGACCCTATTTTTATGAGCCTGATTAGAAATTAGCACATCTCTACGCTGTTCATCAAGGTGTTCTAAATGTACCAGACGTTCCTCAAGCTCAGTCGTATCAGGTAACACATGAATGGCTATCTTCAAAGACGGGATTTCACATTCAATCGGAGTAACTGCTTCCACCCCATGAACGAGTTGGAAAGGGGAGAAACCCGTAGCAGTCTTTACATTAGTTCGGTAGGCCCAAAGAGTAGGATATAACATGATGTTCCAGCTAGAGCGGCCTGCGTCAATTGTCCGTTTAAGGATAGTTTTTAAAGTTTTGTTGACAGCCTCAACCTGACCGTTTGCTTACAGATAGTATGGAGAAGAATGTTCTTGTCTGAATCCGAGCATGGTAGTCAGTTCCGTCATCATGTCATTTTGAAAATGACTGCCATGGTTAGTGACAATCACTTTGGGTATACCAAACCGTGCAATAATCTGATTGAATACAAAGAAAGCTGTTGTTTCCCCGTCGGCTTTGAAAGTAGGCATTGCCTCTGCCCATTTCGTAAAATAGTCAGTAGCAACAATGATGTATTTATGCCTCCCAACCGAGGCTGTGTTGCATGTCACGTAATCAATCCCCCATTTCATGAAGGGGCCTACCGAGACAACGGAAAATAACGGAGCATGATGTGACCGCATTTTCCTGGTGTAAAGCTGACATGGATGACAGCGCTTCACTGCTTCCACACAATCTTTAAAGATCGTGGGCCAGAAATAACTAGCGCGCAATATATTCTGGGCCATTGCTAACCCAGATAAATGACCCCCACATGCTCCACTATGGGAATCATTTAGGACAATCTCCGCTTCCTCATGAGTAAGGCAACGATGCAACACAGAATCTACCCCTCGTCGATATAATGTATCTCATATAATGAGGTAGTTCTTGGCATGAAGGCGTAACTTACGTCGTTCCTCCCTTGAGGAAGCTGCAGGATACATCAAAGTCTGGAGATATATAAGAATATCCCTGTACCAAGGATCAGAGGTGGATATCAGAAAGATGTGCTCATCTGGGAATGAGTCATCTTCAACCACTACATCTTCTTCAGTAGGAAATTCTGCTATAAGCTCAGCAAAAATTAAGGACTTCTTAGACTTAGCAAACTGGAAATCCAAGTCAAAATCTTAGAGAATGACTATCCATTTGTTAAATTTTCACCCAACAATCTGTCAGGATAAAACATTTTGGAACGGATTCACATCCGCCACTACCGTGGTGGTCCTCAGTAAAATGTAGTGACGTAACCTCTGCACAGCATAAACAGCTGCTAAGGCTAATTTATCAACGTGGGAGTATATAAGTTTAGGTCCAGCCAAAGCACGGCTAAGGTAATAAATGACATGTTCAACAAGCTTATCGTCCTCCTGGACTAGTACTACCCCAATGGTCGACTCCGACGTGGCCAGATATAATATAAAATCCCTAGAATAATCTAGTGGACGTAATAAGGGTGCCGACAGCAAAGCTTTTTTCAATGCCTTGAACGCAAGTTGTGCGGTTTCATCCCACACAAATGGGGTGTCCTGTTTAAGCAGGAACATGAAACCTTTAGTGATCTTGGCATAATTAACAATAGAACGTCGAAGAAAATTAGACTTTCCTTGCAGGCTTTGAAATTTCCTGAGAGAACGAGGAGGAGGCAGATTTACAATGGCCTCAACTTTCAATGGATCCACCTAGATGCCTCTACTAGAGAAAATGAACCCGAGCAATCTTCCTGACTCGACGCAGAATACACACTTGTGGGGATTTAAGCGAATTTTATAATATCTGCATCTTTCAAATATCAACCGTAAATGATCTGGATGTTGGATCCTCTTACGAGAATGTGCGGGCAGATCATCAAGGTATGGTTCGACAATGGCTTTAATGTCATGGAAAGCAAAGTTCATAGCCCCTTGAAAGGTTACCCCATCATTTTTCAATCCAAAGGGCATTTTCTTATACACAAATGTACCCCAAGGACAAATGAAAGCAGTTTTATGTTGATCTTCTGGTTTTATTTGAATTTGATTGTATCCAGAGAAACCATTCATAAACGAGAACACCTCAATTCCCGCACAAGCATCTATAATCTGGTCTATAAATGGTGTGGGATAGTTGTCCTTAGGACAGGCTTTATTAAGGTCTCTAAAGTCTGTACAAACGCGAATAGTCCCTTTCTTTTTATCAACAGGAACAGGATTGGACACCCATTCAGTCAAAGCGATGGGATATATAAAACCAGCCTTCAACAGCTTTTCAACTTCTGCCTTCACAGCTGCCGCTTTGCACAGGTTCACGGGTCTTAATTTTTGTCAAATTGGCTTGGCATCAGGATATGTTTGGATTTCATGTTCAACAATTGATGGATCTATGCCTGGCATTTCCTCATATGACCAGGAAAAGACATCGCGGAATTCCTTAAAAAGGGTGGTATAGATGGCAATCTCCTCGGTAGAACAGTTTGCACATATATATATATATTTTCCACGACATCAGGGTTTACAGAGATGTTAATAGGTATAGTGGCAGAAATATTTTCCATATTCCCCTCGGCAAAGATTCCTTCCCTAGGAAAGGGATTGATAGGTATCTCAACAAAATCTGACAGTCTCACTTGAAACTCTTGGTTTTCTATTCTGCTTAGTTCTGGAAGAAAATAGGATCGATGATGAAGATCCTCACAAATCTTGTCACGTCCACTCATGGCTTCTAGAATAGCTTCATCGAAAGGTAAAACCATGTCTAAACAATCTATAGAATGCGAAGAGTTTTCCGCCCATGCGGGCAAATAGACTTCTTCCAGGTCTTCCGAGACTGTTAGAGGATTTGGAATGGGATCAACAGTGGCTTGAGTGATAGCTTGATAAGCCACCTCCACTGCCGATAAGGGCACTTCCGGTTCATGGGGAGTTGGGAGAACCCAAGGATCAGTCCTATCGACAACCGTAACGATGGAATTCCCCACACTAGTAGAACCAATATAATTAACCGGGGCTGGAAGACCAAATGTGCCCATTAGTGATGTGTACATTCCAGCCCCCAAGCTCTATGTAGCAGGTTTGACCTGATCAACCAATGGCACAGCGGACTCATTAGACTCTAAACGACCTTTTCGGGTAAAATCAAGTTGGCCAATAGTAACTAACTTGCCCTCATGTGGAAAAACCACGACACGAAAAACGACCGACGCAATAGCGGACATTGCATAAGTCCAATTCCTTCCCAGAAGCAGATTGTAGTCCAAAGGAGCATCAATCACTTCTACTTCAACAGACACTGCTTTTCCTGCCAACTTAATCTCAAAAGTCGGCAGGATACCATGCGGAAGGAAGGATCTTCCATCAAAAGCAGTAAGTAAAGTGTTTGATGGGACCAGCTCTGGAGATCCAAGAGCTTTCCAACAGGCCAAGGACATAACGCATGTAGAGCCCCCCTCATCAACAACTGCCCTTTCAATGGTCTTACCACCATGGACGACGTCTATTGATAGGGCTACATGGTAAGGCAGGTGAATTTTAACATTAGATAAATGAAATTTCGCCATAAGACTCGAAGAGTCCATGCTGCCTAAAGCTGCTAAGAGGGCATCCCACTGAGCGGGACAACTCTGTAACACCTCTAAAGATGACATTGCACACGGGGTTTGAGCTAAGTCTTCAACCACGGAGTAGTTTGAAGCAACCCTAGCATTTGGGTTATGCAAGGTCTTCTTGAAGACACCTTTCGGTATCTTCGGCATTATTTTAGCAGGTTTCTCTATTTTGAGAGGGTTAGAAGGCTCACCTACAGCTTTACCCTTCTCAAGAGTCTCTTTCTCATAGTTTTTGTTCCTGGTCTGCAACAAAGTCGAAGATCGAACCATGTTGATATAGTTTGGGTCAGGGTCAGTTTGAGTGCCCCCTGCTACATTAGATGCTAAAGCAGAGTTCTGTCCTTGGGGAAAAGGATCCTTCAGGACAGCCGGTTGTTGAGCTTTAAGCAGCTTCTGGGCTTGATCCATAAGCGGACAAATGTGAGTAAGGTGGTCCTCTTGGCACAACTTACAAGGGAACTTGACCTTCTTCTTTTCTTTCTTGCCCCCGTCAGCATTGTTTGCGGGATTTTGTTTGTTTTGGTTTCCCTCTCCCTTCTTACCTTTCTTTTTCTTCCTGTCGGGCTGCTGATTACCCTTCTGAGAGGTTTGTGCAAAAAAAATTGCACTCTGGGGGAAGGGGGCAGCCTTTGCTGCCTCCGCCATAGACTGCTTGACAGACAACCAGTGAAGTTGTTTAGTCAAAGATTCTACGGTGGGAGAGTTAACGAACCCAACCACACCATTGGCATGGGGTCCAGGCTTAGGCTTCTCCGCATCGTGTGAAGGCCTCGGTGCCTCAGGGATAATCTCATATAAGATCCCAGATTGTGAATAAATCAAATCTAGTTGCTGGGCCCTGAGTATGGCTTCTTCTTCATTCGTCACTCTTGAGGTGGATACGTCCTTATATATGTATGGCAATAGGGATTTAAGGAACCACTCTAAAAGGAACTTAGGAGGAATAGTGGCTTTTATAAGGCTCTTTCGCCTCCTCCACTCTTGGATATGATCTGAGATGTGGGTAGCCTTGTTTTGCCTAAAAGTAGACAACAAGTCGGTTCTGAAATCATATCAGACCGGAAGCTAAAAGTGGCTAAGAAATGCACTAGCCAAATCCCAGAAACTACTGAAAGCAGCAGAAGGCAATTCAATATACCATTTTGCCACAATGCCTATCAAGTTTCTCTGGAATAGCCTTAACCTAACTGTATCTTCATTCGGCGAATTCGAAGAACACCATAAATGAAATACGGTGGCATGAGCCCCAGGATCTTCACCAATTTTGCCTTCGAACTTAGGGATGTCTGATGGCAATTTGGTGGGAACAGGTGGCCACAAGGGGTCATGCCTCACCGGGTCATTCATCAATTTTGAAAAATTTGGCAAGTTTAAAGTTGCCAGGAATGGAAGTTTGGGTCAAACTGGGGTACTAAATGTGCCAGCTTGGGGATTAGAGGGACCTGCCCCCGAATGCCCATGGGTAAAAGTGGGGTTTCCCCCTACCACCGGTTGCGAAGTGGGAATATTGCTCTGAAATGGATTCCATCCGTAAGCCATGGGATTATGTGTGGGAGGTGCAGTGTAAGAAGTTCAGGCCGTCCCCATAGAAGCAGGGGTCTGAAAGACAGGAGCAGGTATCCCTCTGCTAAACAACGAAAAGGGAGAGCTAGTGTAAGGGACCAAAATAGGGGTTTGGAAACTTTGCCCATAAGAGGTGTTGTTCCCAAACTGCACTCCTACATAGGAAGGAGATGGACCTATGTATGGATTGGATGGGGGAATGTGCCCCCCATTCCAAGGAAATCCTTGGACAAATGCCGAGGATCCTACCGGACCACTCTGGGTAGTATATGGAAAGGAAGAAGGAATAGTAGGTATACTGGGGATCCCAGTAACCATGTCACCAGAAGTACCTGCTATGTTTGAGGGAACCGGTGGTTGAACCACCCGTCTCGCTGGAGTCAAAGGTGTAGAAGGTAGACTAGATCTAAGGGCACTTACCGGGGGAGGTAGTACCCCTTCAACCGTAATGGTTGAGGTGAACACAAAAGGACTTTCTTCCACAGAAGACATGATCCTACCCACAGGGACACCTAATACAGGTGAATCAAAAGGTCTAACCTGAACGATCACAGGATCATTTAAATCAGTCAAGGGGGTGTTAAAGTTCCTTGCAAACTCGCCAGTCTGCAATTCTTCTATCTTGACTGTATCAAGATCAAAATGGTTAGCTATCAGTTCTGGTTCACCAAGAACTTCACTTATCCCTACCGGTTCAAATGAACCGTCAGTGTCTAATCTCCGCCTTTGGGGTAGAGGTGGAGGCTCCAATGTGGTGAGAGGAGGAAGGTTTCTCAACCTTCTTGACCTTCTAAAAGGTTGGTCCTCCAGAATTGAAAATTTGACAAATCACACCCTAAGGCCAACTAAACACAGTCAAAACCACAGAGCATACACTATAAAAATCCTAAAGTCTCAAGCAATCAAGCAAGGGTAAAAGATATACTTTCCCGAAGAAAGCTGATGAACGATTACTTGGCGTCCTTGAAGTGGTTCTTAGGAACAAGTGGAGGAATCACCCAACCGCCCTCCTACACTTTCAACAAGGGTTACTTTCCAAGCCCGTTCAAGGTGAACCAGAAATAGCCTTCCAGTTTACCTAGGTATGAACCCTAAAAGTCAGGAGACTAAAGGCTACCTTAGCTATACCAACAGTCTGGGGGGGCAGTCGCAAGCCTGACTCGTACGCATGGGCAGGGTAGCTGAGCCCGAAACTTTGTTTAGGATAGAATCCCCAGATGCGTAAAAGTCCTGATATACGCTTTAACAAGGATTCGGAGGGTTATCTTCTCTGTCCAAGCCTCCACGCGGCCTCGTGCTTGACTCCCGTTTGAGAGGGGCTTCCTAGATACAATCGATAAAGTCAAGGATTTACCTAAAGAAAGGTCCACTATGTCTGAGTTTTATAACTTGTGGGAATTTTACACTTCCTAGCCCACAAGTCTAGCCTAAGCTAGTAGGTGAAAGGCCCCTAAAAACGAAAGATTACTAGTAAATTTTAATTATGCGTTCATTTTAAAGGGTTGTTTCTTACTCAGAAGGAAATGGAGTGATATACTTATGGTGTTTTTGACTCAATAAGAAATAAATAAAAATAAAGGTGTATTCAAAGAAAATTACCGCTATTTAAAGCACACGTCTTTTCTTTTTTGCAAATATATATCGATGAATTGAATGCAACGATAAAAGAAACTAAGACTATGTTTTTTGTAGCTTTTGAGATTATATTTTTAAACTGAAATAAACACTACTTATGCAAAAAACAAAATGCAAAAGCTTAACAATGTTTTCTTTTCACTTTTAAAAATGCTCAAAACTCTACCATGCACCTAGAATGCACTGTACTTGGGTAAAATTGAATCTTATTAATTGTATAAAACCAACAAACTGAAGTAAAACATGCTAATAGAACCAAGAAACAACCAACAAAGGAAGGCTAGGAACCCTAGCTTGGGTGCACACAATGACAAAAATCACTGTAAACTCAATAAAGGCAAGTGATAACCAACTACTATCAAAGGACAGACTGGAAAAACAATGCCCAAGACCCTGATCACTGATCTGGACAGAGACACTTCACCCTATAATCCCAAACAGGCCAAGCTACTTCAGCATGCAAACAGAAAATAAGCCAAGCAAATGAACCCAAGAGCTTTCGAAAAAGCACAAAGTGTGGTCACCAAAGGTATTCAGATGAGCAACACAGCATTCATAAAGAAAATCAACTCATAAACAAGAATTATGCAAAGACAAGGACAAGCAAACTTTTACTTAAAAAATCCCTATTTCTAGGCATATACGCGACTGTATAGAAGGGCAACCCGCGTATGGTACGCGACTGTCCAAGAGAGCAACCCGCGTATGCAGGACTTTATACACGACTGTGCAGAAGAGCAACCCGCTTATGGGTACAAACTTTTTCTCAAAAAACAAGAAAAATCCACAAGACTTTCAAACACTGAGGCAAGTATGAACCAGGATAAAAGACCACACACCAACTTCAAAGCAAAGACTGGTTAGGGGTGATAGAAACAACCTACAGCAGTCTGGGCACCCCAGTGGAGTCACCAGTTCTGTTGTACAGGAGTAAACACCTTATAACCGAAGGTCTGGGGTTACCAACATACTCAATAAACTTGCAGACAATTGACTCTAGAGTGCAATAAAGGAAATAGGAGAATGAGAAAGACTTACCCGATACACGACGGTTGATCCTAGCTTGTCATGTTCCACTCTGCTTCTCGTCCAAAGTCTTCAAGGATGCTTCTCCTTCAACCTGTCAAGAGTCAATCTTCCAAATACAAGATGATTCATATATATAACCAGGTTAGATAAATCATAAACATGATGATGAAACATAAACATTTATCAAACCACAATACATGAGAACATTCAAAACACATATGGAAGAAGGATTCTCTTTATCAACAACAATGAAAGAGTTCAGATTACAACCCAACGCCTGAGACAAGGACTCCTCTGCAACCAAAGGATTCCGAGTTCCACTGCTCCAAATACTTCTGTATAAACTCCACCAGCATAACTTTGCTCTCCAAGTGTATGTACCAAACGCCCTCCCCAAGGCCTGTATTTATACATGGTGAAATAAGGCAGTTTCGAAGGTTGAGGAGGTTGAGACAGTTAAGGAGATTAAGATAAATGGCTTAACTAATCTCAAGTAATCGTGTGTTTTTATTTTTAATGTCAAAGGGACATATCTGTGGGTATCAATACTGACAACTCGCGTATGATCCACGAGTTGCTATAAGAGCAACCTGCGTATACATCCATACGCGACCTGCAATAACCGACACTCGTGTATGACCTGCGAGTTGCATATATAAAGAGTCACGTATATGACTTGACATAGCAAAAGGGTAAAAATAACCAGCTGGATGGATGCTGAATGTAGTTCATAATAAGCCCATCTATAGGTTTTGGGCAACCCTCAATCCATAGATGTCCTTTTGTGTGCCAACATGAGGGATGTCGGCACTCGGACGGAGAGGTGCCATTCAGGTGGATAACAATCAGTTGTCCACAAGCGATTCCACCTCCCATTGCCCTTGGTCCATAGGTGGTTATTACCAGAACCTCTCTATCATAGAAGGAGAAGCACGATACCTTGGGTGAAAGGGGAAAAAGAGAAGCTTCTTGAGGCTTCTAAATGATAAGCCTCGAGATATCCCTTATCCCTACTGTTGTGGGTTGGTTGAGCTTGAGATACCTCATCCTAGGATCTTAGAGGCCACCTCACCCACTAATTTTTCAACCATCTCTATCCATTATAGCCCTATAAATATGAGCTCATATCCATGGTTGAGGGGAGAACATTGAAGGTATTGTTATGCTGTTGGACTGATTCTTGGCCCAAGATCATTTGGAGAGAGCATAGAGAGCTAGAGTTGGAGATTTTGGGGATGAAGAGTTGGTTTCATGGAGATGCATGTCAACACTAAGGCTTGGTTGTAAACTTCTTCATATTTCTAATGCAAGTTGATTTTTTTTCCCATATATATTGTTGATGTTTGATTTCAGATATATATTGCTAGATTCCTTAGTCACTAGCATATATTAGTAGATCATATTTTGGTTGCTTTGATCTGTTTCATGTTGATCTTGATTGCAGGTACACAAGTGGACTATCAAAGACTTGTATTCTAGATATCTACAGCATCTAGGGAGAGTTATCAGCCTCTGTGATCTATTTGTTCTGGATCTGAACCATTCAGACCAGCGGAACACCTTGCTGTCCGCAGGAGGTGAAATATTCCGGTCAACATCTTGTGAGAGTGGAAATCAAACATATTCTTCATCACTTGAAGAATCATCAATGTCTTGTCTGATTCTCTTCTTGGAAGGCTCATCATCTTCTGCAGCATGAGCATGATGTATTTTCTTGTTTCCCTTCTTCTTGAGAGATCTATATTTGTTTCTACGACAATCTCTTGCAAAGTGTCCTCTTTCATCACATGTATAGCAAATGAACTTAGACATATCTTTAGACTTTCTAAAGTTACTCTTCTGGTGAGAGTGATTACCTCTGTGATGGCTTTTTTTGGTTTTCTTGGATTGTACTGTGAGAGCTTGATCTTCACTTCCCATCTTTTCTTCTCGTGCTAATATTCAAGCTTCTTCTTGTGAGCATTCCTCCCATAGTCTGCTAAACTTGACTAGCTTCTTTCTGGCATAGATCCCTTGAATGAAATAGTCCCAAGCCCTAGGGAGACCATTCAAGGTGGTCATCACAATTTCTGCATTCTCTACTTCTTCATCTATCGCTTCTAGTTGTTCCTTGATCTGAGAGACCCTTGTACAACAATACTGGATAGTCTCCGCATTCTGGATCTTTACAGTCTTCAATTGGTTTCTGAGATTCATCTTTCGGTTTATGTTCTTTCATTCAAATAGTTTGGTTAGGGCATAAAACATAGCTTTAGGTGTCTTTAGGGAGGACACATGTGGTATGAGGTGATCCTTGATTGAATCACCAATAATTCTCTTAGCCATGACCAATTTATTCTTGTGTAAGGCCTTGGCCTCATCTCCCTCTGGAACTAGAACCTCTTCATTGATGTAGGAGTCCAACTCATTTTCTTCCAGGACCAAGGAGATCCTATACTTCCAGGCTCGAAAGTTATCAGCTCCCTCAAGATTTTCATCAAGCTTGGTATGATGAGACATCTTAAATGAGAACCTCAAATGGAAATACAAAAAAAATAAATCTTACCAGGTTAAGATGTCGGATCTAGAGCTGGAGCTGAATTTCTGTAAAGCTGGTTCAGGAGCAGATTAGGGTTTGAATTTCCCGGGGTTCTCTCCAACCAAAAACTTTGATCTTGATCTCTAAACTTCGATTCTGGGGAGGAGATCAATCCAGGCCCGGGCTCACTCAAAAATTCCACTTCTGTGGGAAGTCCTAATTTTTGGCAGCAGTGTCGGGTCAAAAACTGAAAATGCTCAGAATCAGATTTTGCTTCGACATAAATTTACACCCTAGAGAGAAGAGTCAATCCAAACTTCTTTTGTTGAAAATCTGTGGAGAGAGATCCAAAAAGTAGGAAGCCCTAGTTTCCGCAGTTGCACGGTGTCTTCTTCTCAGGCTTGCTCTGATACCATGTTAGATTTTTATCATTTAAGCTAGCATTATCTTTGGATCTTTAACTGAGAGAATAACAAGCACATCAATCAAACATAAGAGAAAATGAACACAAAAATTTTCCTCGGGGAAACCATAAAGGAGAAAACCCCGCAACTTCCTCAGAAATAGAATTAGCACCAAAAGAAAAACTCCAAAAACAGTAAGATGATCTCCTGATAACAGTAGTATCTCTCTCTCTCTTGTCCTGGCAACTTCTTCTCTCTTAGTTATGCACTACAACTGAGTGTGAGTGAATGCATGATAAATAGAGGCTCACTCTCTATTTATACTAAATCTTGACTTGACAATAACTCATTAGGGTTGTATTCTCTAGGAGAGTCTAATAAACCTAGGGCCCCACAACTACGAGGACTTTAACCCTTGATCAATAGGAGGGTTACCCACAATGACTTTACATGACTTGTTTACATTATTGAATATCCCGATAGGAACATCGGGGCATGACATGACTCAAGTACATTACAGACACTTCCCGAAATAAATATTGGGGTACAATACATAAGATATACAAGTGAATACATTTCGAAGTTACAAATACATCAACACTAAGTTGTTTACCTTTTCATATAAAAGATAGAATTCAATATGATAATCCAAAAACCTTTGAAGAGGAAGAGGCGATGAGAAAGGTGAATTTCTGTTATGAGCAGAATCACAAAAAGGAAAGTATGTCAAACTGGAAGGCTAAAAGATCTAATAATTTTGAACATAGAAGGAAAAGTTTCGTAGCTAACCGTAATTTTAGGAATAATAACACACGGAATTTTCCTGATAAAAATTTCTAAGGGAATAAAGGTAATTCATAGTTAAATCCAAATGGCCAAAGAAATAAAGAACCTGTTAATAATCACAGTAATTACACCAAGAATGATGAACGAAAGGAACGATTAAAATGTTGGGAATGTAATGGTCCTCATTATGCATCAGTTTTCCCCAACCAAAAGAAGACTGTTAGCAACATACATACGGTGTAGGAGGAGATGACTATTGGCCAGGATCAAAGCAGCACTAGAGAACAGGCAAGTGGACTATCAAACTTCCATGGTGGAAGTGGAAGGTAAGATGAATCAAACACATATATCTATTTTAATTGATCCAGGGGCTAGCTTAAGTTATATTTCTCCTGATTTAGTAGAAAAATGTAAGTTATCAGTACAAAACATTTTCAAATTCATGGTTAGTTCAGCTAGCTAATGGCGCAAAAAGAAAGGTGATTAGTTTTGTAAAGGATTGTGCTGTAAACATGGATTAGTTTCAAACCTCTGTTAATCTTAATGTACTACCTTTAGGTTCTTATGATATGTTAATTGGTATGGATTGGTTAGAGCAGCATAGGGTAGTCCTGAACTATTTCAATAAAACTTTTACTTACATAAATAACAATGGAGAAACAGTAAATGTAAG
This sequence comes from Pseudotsuga menziesii, assembly GCA_001517045.1. NCBI lineage: Eukaryota > Viridiplantae > Streptophyta > Pinopsida > Pinales > Pinaceae > Pseudotsuga > Pseudotsuga menziesii. The sequence continues at coordinate 41,992 of LPNX011006415.1, forward strand.
AGGAATCCCTAGGAAAACAACTATAAGACATATCTCTGCTTTGCAACTAAAGAGAGTTGTTCGAAAGGGTCGTAAATCCTTTCTTGTAACAGTAATTAATGAAGAAAATACTAGTAACGAAGATAAACTAAAACTGGAAGACATTCTGATCCTGAGGGGTTATTCGGATGTATTTCCAAAAGAAATTCTGGGACTGCCTACGAAAAGGGAGTTAGAATTCACTATTGAGCTAGTACCTGGTGCAGTGCCTAGCTCAAAATCCCCTTATCGGATGAATATATTGGAATTAAATGAATTAAAATCCCAGTTAAAGGAACTTATTGATAAGAATTATATCAAACCTAGTGTGTCTCCGTAGGGAACACCTATTATTTTTGTTAAAAATAAAGATGGTACTCTGCGTTTATGTATAGCTTACTGTCAACTTAATAAAATGACTATTAAAAACAGATATCCGTTGCCTTGCATAGATGATCCATTTGATCAGCTATGTGGAGTGACTGTATTTTTGAAGATTGATTTACAATCCGGTTATCACCAGGTCTGAATCAAAGATGAAGACATCTTTATAACAGCTTTTAGGACCAGATATGGTCACTATGAGTTCGTTGTTATGCCATTCGGGCTTACTAATGCCTCAGCTGTCTTCATGTGTCTAATGAATAATGTAATGCATAAGTACCTTGATAAGTTCATGGTCGTATTCATTGACGGCATTCTAATTTATTCAAAGTCTAAATAAGAACATGAACAACACTTAAAAATTGTTTTACAAGAGTTACGAGAACATCAACTCTATGCAAAATTCAGTAAATGTGATTTCTTTAAGGATAAAATACAGTACCTAGGTCATGTAGTTACTAAAGAAGGGATCTTAGTTGATCCAGAAAAGATAAAGGAAATCGAAGAATGGCCAGTCCCAAAAGATGTAACTGACGTACGATTATTCATGGGGATTACTGGCTATTATTGAAGATTTATCGAAGGGTTTTCAAGAATTGTAAATCCCATAACTTCTTTACAGAAGAAAGGAAAGAAATTCGAGTGGAGTCAAAAGTGTGAGGATAGTTTTTAAAAGTTAAAAACATTATTAAACACCGCACCAATCTTAGGAATTGTTGATCCTAATAAAGACTTTATAGTATGTACTGATGCATGCAATGACGGTTTAGGTGGAGTTTTAACTCAGGAAGGATGCATCATTGTATATGAGTCTAGGAAGCTGAAGATTCATGAGAAAAACTATGTGACCTATGACTTAGAACTGGTTGCTATCATACATGCCTTAAAGATGTGGCGCCATCATTTAATCAGAAGAAAGTTTATATTAATGACAGATAACAAAGGGTTAAAATATTTGTTGGATCAACCTAACTTAAACGTAAGGAAAGCTAGGTGGCTAGCTTTTCTTAGCGAGTATGATTTTGAAATCCAACATACTAAGGGAAAAGAAAATAAGGTTGTTGATGCTTTAAGTAGGAATGCAAAACTAAATTTTGTAGTAGCAATCATCACCTATAAAACAAATTTAGAAGAACAACTAGAGGAAGGAGTAAGATTGGATGAAAATTATCAGAAATTACGAGCAAAAGTAACAGAAAATTGCATTGAAAGTTTAAGTACAGGGTATAGTCTAAATGAAAAATTATTATTACTATATAAAGATAGACTATACATACCTAATGTACCTAAGATTAAGTTGTTGATTTTAAACGAAATTCATAAGACTCCTTACTCAGGACATCCTGGCTATTTGAAGACTATAACCATGTTAAGAAAGGATTATTTTAGACCAACATGAAAAATGAATTGGAAGAATACATTTCTAAGTGCTTTGAATGTCAGCAAGTAAATACTAAACACCAGCATCCAGCCGAGTTACTTTAGCCATTACCTATTCCTAGCTGGAAGTGGGAGATAATCAACCTTGATTTTATTACAGGACTACCTAGAAATCAAAATTTGAATGACTCAATAATGGTAGTCGTTGATAAAATTAGTAAGACAACTCATTTTATACCTGTAAAAACTACTTACAAAGCTACTAATATCGTTGATATATTCCTAAAACAAAATTTTCGTTTACATGGAATACTGAAAGTAATTTTTCAGACCGAGACCCTAAGTTTACGAGAAATTTATGGAAGTCTTTGTTTAAAGGACTGAATACTACATTAAATTTCAGTACCTCTTTCCATCCTCAGACAGATGGACAGATTGAAAGAGTGAATAAGGTATTGGAATATCTGCTCAAAATGTATGTTAAAGAACATCCAAGTAAATGGGAAGATTGCTTACACTTGGTAGAGTTTGCTTACAACAATCACTACCAAGCTTCAGCAAGATATAGTCCTTTTGAAATTTTGTATGGAAGGAAGTGCAATACCCCCATCTCATGGAGTAATCCAGTTGACAGGTTAGTATTAGGACCTGAACTATTAAAAGAGATGGAGTTAATTGTAAAACAAGTGCAAGGTAACTTGAAAGTTGCGCAAGACCGACAGAAAAGTCAAGCAGATCTTAAACGAACTCAAAAAGAGTTCCAGGTTGGTGAACATGTCTTTATTAAGGTGAGGCCTAAAAAGAGTTCTCTGAGATTAGGAAGTTGTGCTAAGTTAGCACCCTAATAATGCATACCTTTTGAAATACTGTCCAGAATTGGACAGGTGGCATATCAATTGGCTTTACCGCCAAATTTGAAAGTTCATAATGTCTTTCATATTTATGTGTTAAAAAAATATGTACATGATGCTACTCATGTTATAAATAGGAATGATGTGCAGGTGGAATCCGAACGAGATTTTTTGGTGGAACCAGATTGTATCATCGAAAGGAGGGAGATCTTGCTTCAAAATCGCACCATTGGTCAGGTCAAGGTGCAATGGAAGCACCTTAGTCCAGAAGAAGCCACTTGGGAATTGGAGAGTCATATGCGGGATGCATATCCAATTCTGTTCCAGGGAAATTCTGAGGATGAAGAATAAATAACATCGAGGACGATGTTATAATTTAAGGGGGTGTGTATGTCACCTCAATTTTCAAAAACATTTTATGTTTTAAGAAACATTATGTTATATTTTATTATAAATTTTGTAATTAATGACCAAGTGGGGTCAAGGATAATTGAATGTAATTGTTGAATACTTTATTAATAAATAAATGAAAGATGAGACAACAGCTTAGGGAAGCTGTTAAATGAGTGTTTTACTGGTCATTTGATGGAGAAGGTTGGGTTGAGAGAAGATTGACACTTGGCAGCATCCCCAAACTACTTCTAGCACTTGCAGGAGGCAACTTCCCTATTTTGTGGTCATGTTCCCCAAGAAAGTGGAACAAGAGAAGGTGGCTCATTAAGTGAAAATTGACCCAAAATACCTAGGCATGCTAACAAAACTTCCCATTGAAGACAGGTGAGGCTGCTCATTCTTGACTTGTGAACATTCTGAGTGAATGAAGCGCACAAGAAAATTCGATGGAGGGGACTAGATGAAGTATGTTTTGAGTGGAAAAGTGCTGAAGACCTGAACTAGTGCAACTATTCTAAGCTAAGTTCATACTGCTGCATCCATAAATGATTGTTGATGAACACTCAATAGAGTTGTAGAGGATTACTAAATTACATCGCTAACCCAATACTTCTACCAGGTGGACCAGGAGACAAGCTCGAGGGTCCTAATATTTGTAGTCCAGCTTTTCTCCAGGAGTTGGTTGGGAGGAACAAGTTCCATAAGCTGTTGTCACCTCATCCATATTTCCAGGTTCTACTTGATATATCTAGCTTTCTGAATATTTACTGTTATCTAAAAAGTTTAAGTTTAATCAATGATATGCTATGCTTCTGTTTTTCTGTTGCTAGGGTTAGTTAGGAGAAATATATATACTATGAAAATATAGTTAAGTTATGAACTAGATAGAATAAGGTAAATGATTAGAGGAATTTCTAGATTTACTGATAGATAAAAAAATACCTAACCGTATTTTTCCACACATTTTATAAAGGTAATACTCTAGTACAATAGGTTAGTTTAGTTTTAGATAAAGAATCGAATGAAGTATGCGTGAATATGAATTACTATCTTCTACAGGTTCGTATGTATGAATTTTATGTATGTTTTCCTTTTTAATATTAGATGTCTTTATTTAGTTAGAGTACTTGAATAATATAAACATAATGGTTATAAAAGATTCAGAAATATAGATTTACTTAGTCTGTGTAATGGTTTACACACTAGATAAATAATTATTATAAGTCTATTATTATAGGAATTAACAGTTACTATACATACAGAAATTAAATAACAAATAACAACTTCAAAAAACAGTAAACATGATTAGATATTTACTGAAATAAATTCATCTAAGTAAAATGTAAACTAGGGTAACCTTGAAAGGAAATACTAACTATGTACTTATATTAAGGAGGATTAGGGTTTATAAATAAACCTGTTTAAAAGAACTGTAAATATATATAAACCAAAATTTTCCACCCCCTTTTTATTAGCAGGGGGATTGTTCTTTTCACTTCTACAACAAATTAAAGCCTATCTACTCTATTTTATATAACCATAAGCATCAATTAGATGACTCTATGAAATTATCTACATTATTCACAAGCAATAATAATAAAAACTGCTTGGGTGAATTATAAAACAAAAAGAAGAAGAAATAAAAACCTGTCATCGTATTTTCAAACTCAGAGAATACAGTAAAGAATTAGGTTATTTAGTCAAATTATTTTCCTCTATTTACTTATTGCAGAAATTTATCACTGACAGTAAAAATCAATCTATATTTTAATACTAACTGTATGAAAGATTTCTTTTCATCTTTAGACATAATCAAGACAAGTATTGATTTACAGTAACAAAAACTTTGATTGATATTTATATAGAATTGAGGAAAACTAGAATAGTAAAGAATATCACATCTTCCATCTGTTACTTAAAAACCACGGTTTATAAATTTTATCAAATTATTATTTACGAAAAAAAAGCTTCGAGCTTATCCATGTTGTAAGTAATAGTCAAAACCTAAAATTGAATCATATAAGTTATATCCCTATGGCCTTTTACAATCTAGAGTCACGGCTTAAAACCCTGTTTTAAAAACAACATAACTATAAACAAAAACTATGACTCAGAAGGCCATGATTTCTCCAAGACTCGGATATGAAATCCCTAAGCCTCCATTTCCAAACAACCACTAGGGCTTCATTAAACTGAACCAAATATCAAAGTATCGGCCACATGGCCTCCCAAAATCTTTACAACATAGAGTATTCACAACCGAGCCAAAAAAAATCAGAACCCAAGGAACTGCATCAAACTAAAAGTAAACTTCATACACCACTATAGGAGAAACCTCAACGAAACTGAGGCTTACCAGATGAGATGTTTAGTGGAGCCCTTCTGAATTGGTGTCTTCCAACTTAATATCCTTCGAAATGAAACCTGCAAAAGAGAAGAACCAAAATTAGTTAAACCCCCTGTCATTAACGAAAACATTGAAATTTAGTAGTGCAAGAATGGATAAAAAAAGAGAGTTCTTACCCGGTTTATTCTTCTTGCCTTGCCGAGAAGAAGACAATAGAATGAAACCCTAGCCACCATCTTGGAAAACGACAAGCATCAAGAAAGAACTGACAGAAGGAAAACGCGGCTCACAGAGTTCAAATTTGAGTCCCAAATCCACCACGGAGCAGAGCCAAATGCCCCACAAAAGTTGGGTATTGAAAAACAGTAATCTTTTCACTTATTAAGCCACTCTACAAAACGGGTTGCGAAGACATCTAACCTTATGCCCAATTCAAAAACGCCATTAAACAGCTCATGCCACAACACAACAAATCCAGGATTCGTGCTCACCTCTTCAGTCATTAAAGGAAATTTCAATTTAAAATGGGCCTTCCAAAAATAATACAAATTCCATGTCATCATTTATTAGCCAATCATAAGACAAAAAACAAACTTAGTACTAAGATTTAAACATAGGTTTCATTTCCCGTGATTCCAAATCATAACCTGCTAAATCAATTCCTTAACATGGAATTATGAAGACAAATTAATAAGTATACAGAACTAGAGATTAATAAAATGTTTAGTTCTAGTTAATACTGTTTAAAGTAACCGTTAGCAGTTAATTGTTCCTAGACAATGACGACTATGAATATTTTATGTTGCATGAAAAATTTTAAATTTTTACGAATTTTTGGGATTATTACATATATGAAGCCCATAAGGTGTTGCAAACTAGTGGTGAGGTATTTGTACCCCTCTTTTTGGGTGTTGGTACTCGTATAGTGATGAATATATATAGTGGAACCATTGGATATGTTTTTAATGATATGGAGATCTTGAAACATGATGATGTATGGTGTTATTTGTGGTTATATGGCTATTGGTATGTAGATAGAGCCCACATATGTTCCTTGATATGTTGAAGAATAATTTGAAAAATAATTTGAAACTCGTGTAGTTGGCGGTATGGTCTTTGGCACCCTCATGTGTGGGGTCTTTGATGTCTTGGACATATTGAAGAATTTAAGGGTGTTAGACCAAGAATTTGAAAATAAACCCATCATAGGGAGATATTTCTTGTCAATCCATTTTCGTTGATATGTGTAGCATCTTCTAACTCCTTATGGTTGAAGAGATATGAATTTTTGAAGTTGGGGTACCCCACCTTTTTGGGTGAGCCGACCAAACAAAAGAGAATTTAATTATTTGTAATTTTGAATTGCATGTTGGCCCAAGGTAATATTTTTTCTCCACAGCCTATATAAATAGAATATCAAACATTTCATTCTTTCATCATCAATTCTATTAGGATTTTCGAAACCCTTGGAGAAAAGTGTGAAATTTTGTGACAGAAATTTTTCTAGGCATCTTCACTAAAATTGACATAACTTTCTCATACAGAATCGGAATTACAAAATTCTAGGCTCGTTGGAAAGCTTGTTATGAGGGCTATGTGATGACATGATATAGATTTTATTTTGGTTTTTCTATTTTTTATTCATCTTGTGATCTTCAATAAGGTATGGTTCATGCTTCATGGTTTCTCTTGTAATGACACATGTCTCTCATGGATTGAGTTCCTCTTTGATCTTAGTATGTGAGGCTATATATTGGTATATCTCTTTGAAGTCATTCAATATTCTATGGATGCTATGGTGATGGTTATCTTGGCATATATCTTTATGTGATATTGATATATATCTTGATTATTATCTTGAATGTTGTTGGCATGGATCTTGGTGTTTTGATTGTTGTATAAGTGTAGTATTGAATGAGAGGTTGACATGTAAGTAGTAGATCTTGTGAGTTATTTCTTTGATCAACATAAATGTTTTATTTGAAAACTAGTTTGACAAGTGTTGATCATTGTGTCTTTGACCTAAGTGGAGTTGGATTGTTATTGAATGTTAATGACAACCTTTAACAGTATTGTAAGTGACTATTTGCTTGATACTTGTTTGATTTGTTGACTTGATTTGAGTGGGATGAAAAATACTTTTGTGTATAAGAGTTTATGAAATTGATTGAGTTTGACACATTTGGTTAAGTATTTTATCTTCTTTGCTGAAGTTACTTGGTTGAGGTTTATCTTGTTTAATTGTCAAGTCTTTCTTGATTGTGACTGAGGTTGGTTGTGGTGTCATTGAGTTGAGTGTGATTGGACAGAGTTTGGTTGACCATATGTGAAGTCTCTTGGTTTCTCAAATGATTCTCTTACTTGATGAAATAGGACAAGTAAGAAGGGTTAGTTGACTGTAAGATCACTTGATTAGATTAACTCAAGTATATGATTAATTTGGAACATGTACATAATCATATTGGTACAGGTTGGTTCAATTGAGTGGTATTGGCACATGTTGCCTTATGTGCAGTTGGTTTGAATTAGACTGGTTGAGTTGTATGAGCAGTTGGTTTGACCCAGGTAGAATGATTTTGATGTGCATACTCAGATTGACTGACTTGGTTGATGTGAGAAACAGATTTATTAGTACAACTTGAATGGACATGTTGATTATACAGGTTGACAAGTAGTGTAATACAATGGATAGTGATCAGTTGATGAGTAGTGATCAGATGATGAACAGTGGTTAGTAGTTGTAGTGGTTGTGCAGTATGGTACAGGTTGTGCAATGTGGTACAAGTTGATATGTGTGGTATATCTTGTGCAATGTGGTACAAGTTGAGCTTTCTGGTGCAGGTTTTGTAGTGTGGTATAGGTTGAGCAGTGTGGTACAGGTTGTGTAGTGTGGTACTGATTATGCAATGTAGTACATTTGTTGATTAGCAGGTCTACAGGATTAGTGTAGTTGTGGTTCAATAGTTTCTATCTTCTTATCAGGGTGGCGGGACGAGGCAAGGAAAGGAGGTTGTAGCCTCCTTGTTCAATTTATAGCCGAAAAACTAGGGAGTGGTAGCTTCCTTCATGTTGAAGCCTGTAGATTAGGTGGACGTAGCCTCCTTTTAGTTGAAGCTGGAAAATTGAAGTCTTTGTAATAAGGGGGTTGTTTCCTCCTTCCAATTATTTATGGAAAACTATTTTAAAAAGGATTTTGTAGTTTTCCCCCTAGGACTTGGGTTTCCACATAAAAATATTGTGTATTGTGTTTCTATGCTTTCTATGTGATGATGATGTTATGATGATGATAACAATGTTGATGATGATATAATGATAATGTGATAATGCATAATATTGAATAAGTTGTTGATTGTTAAAGTTGAAAAATAATAAAAATTGCACACACATATTCACCCCCTCTCTTTGTGTGTCTGGTATGTCCAACATAAACTCTCTTTGGAACGATGCCAAAGGATACCCATTGCTTAGTGGTGCTTTATCTATGAGGGTAATAATTGTCAAATTTAATGCAATTGATTGATTGTAATATTGTTGGGGCTCTATTATTATTTTACTACTATGTTTGTGTGGAGTAATAATGGAATTCAGGGTGTCATTTTCATCCAAACTGATTTTTTGTAAGGATGTATCTCGATCCCAAACACATCATTTAATAAATCAATCTTTTTTTATGCCAAGTCCAATTTTGTTTTGAGAAACTAGACAAGTGTGTAGCTTTTGAGGTTGAGAATTTAGAGGTAAATGATATCATTTTACCCCTTTGTCATCCTAATGGGTTTTGGCCTCGCTCAATCAATCTTCATCATTGGATTTATTTGAATTAGATCGATCATTGTGGTATCCTTATATATTCCAATGTTCCTTTATAGTTCAATTTTATAGTATTGAGGATTATTAAAAAAAATTGAGGAGGGACCTTGTTTTGGGGGAAGAGGGGGGATTTTTATAACCCCGTTGTATCCATATTTTGACCCCTCTACTATGGTCGTATTCAAAATGTTGGTTTTGGTCAATCTACCAAATATGCCTCTCCTCTTTGGGCATCCTTTAGTTTTGAAGATATTGGAATTGCTTTGGGAGAAAATTAAAGTGCAATCTGGAATGAACATGGGAGGGTCTTTTCACATATGCTCATATATGTGTGGAGTTTGAAATTAGTAATGGTTTACCAAATAGTGTGATGCTAAATCATGGAAACTTTAAACGGATTCAAACCTTGGACTATGAAAATACAACGTTCCAATGTGAGTTGGGTCATCAAATAGTTCATTTATAGGAATCTTGTCATGAAGCAAGAGGTCATTCCTAGAGGAAAAAGGGACACTCTTCCAAATCTAAAAGTTGGAAACCATATAACATCCCTCTTTCAGAAGATGAATATGAAGAGAGGATAACTAAAGTGAACCCTTCCAAGTTAGAGAAGGAATTTAATGATCATAAGTAAAGAAGGAAGATATAAAACAAAAGTGGAAGGTTCATAAAGAATTAATGTAGGTGGTAAATCCCTCCCCATGCAATATAATTATAAATAATCGTCCATTAGGAAATGCAAAGAGATCACATGAATCTTATACATCAAATTCTAATAAGGAGTAGTCTTTGATTGGAAAATTAGAAATTCATAATTTTGGTATACAAGTATTGGTTGTTGTGGGGCCTCCTTTTAGGGGATGGATAGATATTAAAAAGTAAAAAAAAGGTAAAAATTATAATATTCGGTTCATCACCACTTGATATATTTTTTTCTATTTTTGAAGGATCTATTTAGAGTTTGGAATGTGTTTAGTGATTAATTCTATTTGTGGATAATATGAATACTTTTTTAGTGCATATATGAAATGTGTTGTATCCACCTAAAGACTATGATTTATATTCTTTTTATGAATAGAAATATTGTTTTTTCCTAAAATAAAAAAATGTAGAATAATAATAAGCGTTATGTTTATATAAACTTTAGGGGTTAACTTAAGCAACTTGACTTGTCATGATGAATTCCTATTGGCTAAGGAAAACACAAGTTTGAATCCATCTAGGTCCATTGAGGTATGTTTCGATGTTTTCAAGCATCAACATTGCCCCAATACCATTCACCAAACATGAGGAGTTCTTGAATGGTTTCCCATCGAAACGATCCTAGGAAAAAAAGTAATTATAAGCATTTTTTAAATAATCAACTATACATGTTACACCATTGTATATTATATTTTTGGAATGATAAGCATGAAACCTTTCTTCTAAAATCCTATAACCAAATAGAGATTCTTGCAAAAGATACATATGGTTGTAAAAACATCATTTTAGTAATGTTATGGTTTTGGGATCCCATAACCACAACATTATAACCTTTGTTATAACCTTTGTTTTACTTATGAGAAATAACATCTAAATAAAACATTCAAAGTATTAAGGTGTAATACATAATGTAGTGCATTGGATTACATGGATAACAACTCCAACTAGACAATACTCATAAGGCATGGCATCAATATTATCACTTTTATCAATGCTAATGTTTATACGACTTCTAGACAATGTACTTGGCCAAAGTTTCCTTGGCCCTCGTTAATGTTAGTGCACATTGTGAGACGTTGGTTTTATGTAATCTATCATGCATGTTTCTTGTGGATTAAATAATAGAGAGCGTGATTCCATAAACTTACTTGTGGATGACCCTTGGATTAGTAGTTCCTTAGTCAAAGCTCACAATTCAATTCCAACTAAAATTGTATCATCCAATGGTTAGGAAGCTTCTTTTTACGCCCATAAGGTGCTTCCAAATACCTTTAAATTCATCCTTTCCTCCTCGTTAAAATTTATTTCTTATTATCTTCATCAATATTTTGATTAAACAATGTAGCAAACCCTTTAAATGTTTCACTACCTTTACATCCAGGCTATAAGAAATAAAAAAACACGTAATAAGATATCTTTTTGAACAATGGAAATAGAGATATCACAAACCATATACCCAAAAAAAATGCTTGAAGGTGATCCAAACTTCCATTCAATCCAAAAAACCTTAAGGAAGGTGTTATCATGTTTATTTGGTCCCCTTTACAATCTTTTTTGACAAGTTTTTAGCCTACAAAGCCCTTGTATAGAAACAATATAGACATCTAATCCACAACTTAAGAACATATAATGGAGGTCAATGTGTATACAACAAATTTACTACTTATTGCATTGCACAAGGAATTCAAATGCAACATATTTCTCCATACACACCACAACAAAATGGTGTTGCAATGAGAAAGAATCAAACATTAAAATAAATGGCTAATTGTATGATCCAAGCTAATGGATTAAATCCTAAATTTCGGGTTGAATCCATTAATTGCGCCAATTACATATCCAGTCATACTCCCACCAAGGATCTAAAATATATAACACCAGAAGAAGCATGGAGTAACATTAAACTAGATGTCAACCACTTTAATGTGCTTTATAGTGATACATGGGATCACATTCCCAATGAAAAATGAAAAGAAAAAAATCTTAAGAGTGAAAATTGCATATTTGTTGGATATTTAGAAGATGTAAAAATATATAGAAATGACATAATTATTAGAAGAGATGTTAGATTTGATAAAAATATCTCGGCCTACAAGCCTAATTCGATGCATGTGCCATCTATGGCCTGCGATCCATCTTCAGTACTTGTGGCATCTTCTACTCCCAACTTATTTGATAGTGTTTCTACTTTGGGTTCTTCTTTAGATGATGATAATGAGGATGAAAATCCACTTCTGCCTACTTAGTTTCCTCCTGTTGCACCAGAACAACTACTTCCTCGTCCTCGATGGTTATGTACAACATGTGAAGCAACTTGTTATGAACATATATCCTTAAAATAACATAATATACAAGAGTAAAAACCATGTAAATCAATATAAACATGGACCACAACTCCAATATATATAAGAGAGATAAGTTATAAAATAAGTGTTTAAATAAGAGGAGATCCTTCTACAATTACCCCATAACATTCACATAATCATTTCACATGTTCCTCAATAATGACTACATTACCCTTATATATACATTCCAATCATTGCACTTAAGGACCCTTCATTAGTTCGACCCTATTGCATATGCATTTAACCCCATATATTCCCCCCTTGGTTCATATTATATACTTTTAACTCCATATATGACCTCTCCGCTAGGGTCATATCATAGTACCCTCCTTCTATTAGGATTTATAACCCTCCCTTGACCAAAATGTCTATTAGATTATTTTGTCCTAACTTAGGAGTTTTATTTAATTAATTGGGTCCACAAGTACCATTGGGTCCACTTGGCCTAACGGGGCCACATGTACCAGTTACTAGAGTGTGGGGAACACTGTTGGAGGTTAACTGCCACTGACTACACTTGCATGCATCAGTTTAGATGCCTCCTAGACCAATCCCTACATTTTAGGATCCACTGGGAGTCCCGGCACCAACCTCCTTCAATCAGTGGGATTTGGAACTAGTTAAGCTTAGTTATTTTCCAGTTGCATTCATTTGGTGCCAATTATGCATGGCTGCATGTGGATAAGGCGCTTTTCCTCACCTACCACTTCAGTTAGACTGAGTTAACTGATTTTTACTAATTGTTTGACTTGATTAGACATCTGGGGGTTAACCATTTGGACTCCGATATTAATTGAGACATCATGAGTTAGATAGTCAGTTAGATACAATCACATCCAATTGGTAGATTCGAATTCATTCCTAATGGATTCAAATTCTTCCTTATGTAACACTATTGTAACACTCGATTAATCAATGGCAACGATACGGTAATTATCTAAGCTATACTCATCAATTTCCTGTGTGGTTTGATTTGTTCATTGTGTATATTCATTCTCCTTCTACTGCATCAATAATATTGGACTCTTTTCTTGAAGATATAAATGGAACATCAATTTTAACATGGTATCAGATCCATTTCAAGCAAGCTTCATGTTTGTCTCTCTCCATTGAACATCAAAAGCAGTTTGGTTTCCATAGAAGTCTCGCAAAGAGTGCCTTGCTTCCTCTGAATTTATTCGGAGTGGCAGTGTGGGCATGACAAACCCTGAAAAAAATGTTCATGTCAAGAGGGAAGGTATGATTCTAACATAGTTCGAATGTTTTAGTGTTTTGCAATGAAATTCTATAGGTTCTACGTAGATTGTGTGAAGATATTGTCTTTTTCCAGCAGGAGAATTATGGATTCTCAATCTCCTACACCTCGGATCCTAACGCCCTTCAATTATATTGATTGGAGGGAAGATATGCAGCTGGCCTTGCACAAACATGGCTACTTCAGGATAATACTTGGTAAGGAGGTCGAGCCCCATCATCCAGTTGAGAGAAACAAGTTTCCAAACTGCTTAGATGAAGCTTTTGGTTATCTATGTACTCACATATACAGATATCTCCTCTTCCACCTTGATGGTTTGAGGACTCCTAGATAATCCTGAGAGAAGCTTGAAAACTTGTTTGGAAAAAAGATGAGCTTTGGGGACACATTCTGGAAAATGAGTTGGTAGCCTTACATCCCAACAGTTTTGATACGGTACAACAATTCTTTACTAAATTCAAGTCTCTTGCACTTCAATGCGGAATAGAAAGGAAGGATGAGAAAAATGTGCTCTCCATTCTCAGCAAACTTGGCCCTGAGTATTCTATATTTGTATCAATATTTCACTCCAAAATGGATGGCTTTCCCGGTTGGAAAATTCCCTCACTTGCTTCCTTTGCTGATTCCTTAATACAGGAACAAGAGAAGTTGATTCGGATGGGAGTCATCCAGACTTCCAAAGATCAAGCTCTCCTAGTGATAGACTCTACCAAAGCAAAAGATAAAGGGATACCTAAGGGGAAGGAGCATAAAACAACTGATTCTAAGCCTAAAAAGAATCAGAAGACTTCTGAAGGAGCCTCCGGCTCTAGGAAAAAGAAGAAGTTCGAAAAAGGAAAAGTGTCCATATTATATGAGGGGTTTTCATCCAGAAGACTCGTGCATGAAGAAGACCCTCAACCAGTTGAAATATCTATGTGTACAAAACAATATTTCCCTTCCACAAGGTGCAGAGATGTATGATGATGAAGATCATAATGAAGAATAAGAGATATTCTTGCATGCAATCCTCACTCCATCGAAGGCTCATTTGATAGATTCTGGAGCATCCAACCACATGGTTGCCTCCAGGAAATACGTCATCGCTTTCCTTGTATCAGGAGGACCTAGCTATCATATGGGAGATGACTCTAAAATCCCAGATGTTGATAGAGATTCAGATAAAATCCAGCATGATGATTTCATGACCTCTCCTACAGAAAAGCAAATTGTTGAAGATGAAGAAGAAGCAGAATTTTCCCTACAGTCAATTTGAATTTTAGAAAGCCTCCTTGGAGTGACTCCTTCTCCTGCTGCTCCAAAAGTGTATGAGATATCTGATATCTCATCTCCTCACATGGATGATCCCAAAGAAGACATTCAAATATCTATTTTTGAATAAAAACTCTCTTTCAATTCTTTGCAAAAATTCTCCAATGATTCTTTAAATTTTGTGCATAGTTTACTAGTGAATGTTTCAGAAAAGGAAGAGGAATTTGATTTCTCTATCTCTAATGATGTTTCTGGTGTGCATATAAGTAATACCATGTATATTTTGGAAATAATATCATATTTTAGGAGTGATCCATTCACTCTCATTAATCTAGAGCTTCCATTAAATTCCTACATAATTATATGCACCAAAAATCAAAATTTTGAAGAAGGTGAAAATTGTGCATCTACCATCACGATGGAGCACAGTTTTGGATCTGATATGAACCTATTTGGATCTTATTTATTTTCTGATATGATAATATTTGGTTCAGGTTTTAAGATTCAAGATATTTCAGTATTTCTTGTAAATGGTTCTATCAATTTTGGTGTGACAAATCAAGCACCGCAAGTCTCCTTCAAATTTGCTCGAGGATTCGATGTTAGTTCTCTCTTATGAGTTTGATGATATTAGATTTTGTGAATTATTGGTTATTTCTAAAGATATATCAGATTATGGATCTCAATCATTCACTCTCCATAGTCCTAGGGCTTCTCTACCTATCCATTTGATCACGTGTTCATCTCCTCACAGAACTAGTAAAGTTGGAGACATTCGGCATCCGCTTGGACACTTGCTCCTAACACTTGGGGATGATTTTACCTCACATGGATTGATGTTTAAGGATTTCATATATCATTTTGTTGGGTGTTCCTCACATGGTTCGAATTCTCAATAACTGTTGCTCTCTCATCAATTGATTTCAGCTGCTCTACATGGGTCCAATTTTCATTGTTCAGCTGTTTATATTTATGATTCAGTTGAGTACATTATTCTTCTTCCAAAGAGGAATATTCCTCCATACATAAGCATTTCTTTGGATTCATAGGCTCACATGCACATATTCAGGATGTTGATGCACAAAAGAACCAGAATACTACTTTGTTGTTGCATAGTGCTACATATTGCATCAAAATATTTTGCAAGTTTTTAACTTGCAATTCCCAATTTCTGCTTATTTTGAAGGGGGTGGGTTTCCCATGAGGTTTTCCTCTATTTCCTCGGTTGTATTAAACATCATTTTATCTTTTAGATTGTACTTATGGGATTGTTTCCAAGGCCCATAGTTGTCTAAGTCAGGATTCAGGGGGGGTGTTAGAATTTATAATCCTCCCTTGACCAAACTGTCTATTAGATTATTTTAGCCTAACTTAGGAGTTTTATTTAATTAATTGGGTCCACTAGTACCATTGGGTCCACTTGGCCTAATGGGGCCACATGTACCAGTTACTAAAGTGTGGGGAACATTGTTGGAGGTTAACTGCCGCTAACTACACTTGCATGCATCAGTTTAGGTGCCTCCTTGACCAATCCCTACATTTTAGGAGCCACTTGGAGTCCCATCACCAACCTCCTTCAGTCAGTTGGAGTTGGAACTAGTTAAGCTTAGTTATTTTCCAGTTACATTCAGTTAACGCCAGTTATGCATGGTTGCATGTGGATAAGGCGATTTTCCTCACCTGCCACTTCAGTTATACTGGGTTAACTAATTGTTACTAATTGTTTGACTTGATTAGACATCTGGGAGTTAACAATTTGGATTTTGATATTGATTGAGACATCCTAAGTTAGCTAGTCAGTTAGATACAATCACATCTAGTTCGTAGATTCGAATTCATCCCTAAAGGATTCAAATTCTTCCTTATGTAACACTATTGTAACACCAAATTAATTAATGACAATGATATTATAATTATCTAAGCTATACTCATCCGTTTCCTGTATGGTTTGATTTGT
The DNA here is from genome assembly GCA_001517045.1 of Pseudotsuga menziesii. Taxonomy (NCBI): domain Eukaryota; kingdom Viridiplantae; phylum Streptophyta; class Pinopsida; order Pinales; family Pinaceae; genus Pseudotsuga; species Pseudotsuga menziesii. The sequence continues at coordinate 58,685 of LPNX011006415.1, forward strand.
TCAGTGTGTATCTTCATTCTCCTTCTACTGCATCAATAATATTGGACTCGTTGCTTGAAGATCTAAATGGCACAACAATTTTAACACCTTCGAAAATATTTGTCCTCATATTATATAAATTTAACCCCATATTGACCCCCCATGGTCATATTACAACTAATGATATTTCCAATGATCCTAGAGATCAAGATTGAACACTTTCACAATTTCACCACGCATCTTCTATTTTGGATCAAGTTTTAGAGACGTGATCCAAAAACATTTGCAAAAGCTTCAAGCCATCCATATTGGGACAAAACTATGGATGAAGTATAGTGTTCCTTAATGGAGAATGATACTTGGGATCTTGTACCTCTTCCAAAAGGCAGAAAATTTGTCAAATGTAAATGGATCTATAGAACTAAGTATGCATCCAATAGAAATGTTGAAATACTTAAGGCAAGGTTTGTTGTCAAAGTCTTTTCCCAAATTGAAGGAATTGACTACAATGAACATTTTCCCATGTTTCCAAAATGAACTCTATCCACCTTGTTATTTTCCTCACCACTTCACATAAATGGGAGGTCCATCAAATGGATGTCAAGTCTGTCTGTTTGCATGAAGAAATTTACATGGAACAACCTCCTAGCTATGTTGAAACTGAATCCAACCTTATTTGTCACCTTAAGAAATCCCTCTATGGAATTAAAAAAACTCATCGAGCTTGGTATGCCAAAATTGATAGATTTCTCCTTGACATCGGTTACTATAGATTCCATTCTAACCCCAATGTCTATACCAAGAACATAGGAAACCATCTCATCAATCTTGTACTTTATGTTGATGATCTTATTCTCACTAATAGTGACTATGACCTTTTAACCCATGTCAAATCTAACCTTGAGAATAAATTTGAATAACAGAGTTCAGACACTTGTATTATTTTCTTATCCTCAAAGTCCTGCAAACCAAAGAAGGAAATTTTATTTCTCGATACAAGTATGCTTGTGACCTTCTTCATCGCTTTCGCATGGATGATTGCAAAGTGGCCCCATCTCACTTCTAGTATAAAGTCAAACTTATTTCCACTTGCACTTCATTTGAAGTGGAGGCCACCTTGTATCATCAACTAGTTGGTAGTCTCTTATTTGACTCATACCCATCCCGATATTTCCTTTTACGTTGGACTAGTTTCTTGATACATGTAAACGACCATGAAAGCCACTGGAAAGTAGCAAAAATGATACTTCAATATATTCAAGGTACATTTTAGTTTTGGATTCATTACAGTTCAGGGGGGACTCCTTCATTGGCTGGTTTCATCAATTCAGATTGGATCGACAACCCCGATGATTGGAATCCTACTACAAGTTATGTTTTCAATCTTTGTTCTGGCGTTTTTGGGCTTGTAAGGAACAATAAGCTTGTATTATTTCTTTAGCAAAAGTAGGTATCAAGCAACAGTTAATGTAAGTCGGGAAGCCTTATAGCTTTGGTAGATATTTTTAGAGTTTGGATTCAAGCAACATCATCCAACTACCCTTTGGTGTGACAATTAGAGTTCCATAAAGCTTGCCAAAGATCAATTTCAACATCAGCACAACAAACAGATCGAGATATAGATGCACTTCATTAGAAACCTCATTAAGGATCATGTTCTTGAAATGCTCTTTTTCCCTATAGATGATCAAGTTGCATATCTCTTCACAAAGTCTTTTACAAAGGGGGAGTTTTATAAACTTCAGTCTATGTTAGGAGTTGAAGAATTTCGTCATTAAGGGCGGGGGGGTGTTGTCTAATGTCTCCTTCATTCACTATTGTGTCACCTTTGTAAATCCTTCAATCCTATCCCAAGTTGTTCTTAAGGGGTATGTTAGGATATCAAGACACTTGGGAGTTAGTTAAGACCAATTTAGTATAATGTGTCTTTAGGTAAAGTGTGTTTCTTTAGTATGCATTAGTATGCATGTATACTTATGTAATCTAACAATCACAATATAAATAAGACATAGAGTGATCCAATCGTTCATCTTTACCTCGATCTTAATGGCTATTGATATGTGGCTTAGCACCCAATTAGTCCATCATCTATATTTAAAGACCATGGAGGGTCATTTTCTTGATGATCGTTTGTAAGAAAGTCATGCAAAAAAAAATCCTTTGCATAATCTATTGCCTCAAGTATCTATTTGTTTGTGGCCATGGATTTTTTCCCTCTTTGAAGATGTTAACCACGTAAAACATTGATGTGTGGATCTGTGATATATTTGTGTGAATGGATGTTGAAGGTGTTCGATCTTATGGAAATATCTTGTGTTATTCGAATACGGAAGAAGTCAGCAAAGCTTTATATGGCAATGAATGGAAGAATGAGATGTCTCTCAAGAAGATTATTGCAGCATAATCTTGCTCTATTCTTATGGAATGCATGCCCATGATTTCGTTTTATAGCCAATTTGGAGGCCTTCAAAGAACTAGTTCAAAATGTGAATGCTCTTCTTCATAAAGTGGCTTCCACGTATAAAGATGGGGGCTATTGAATGCCCAAGTACTTGATAGAAGTCAATTTGAACCTCTTTGGTGCACACAATTTGGTTGAGGAGCCGTGAATGCACCGTATGCACAATCACACAGGTTTCAAAGGATTTTGTGTGCGATGTCGTGCAGGATCCCTTTGTGTGAAGTCAAGCATGTTAACAAAGTTTGAATGTGCCAAACAACTTTAGTCCACACGTTGATTTTTTATAAAATGGAAGCTTTGTGAGTTGCATGTTGATTTTTGGTAAAATGAAAGTTTTGTGAGTTGCATGTTGTATGTTGATGAGATATTTTAGAATTGATCGTTAAAATATCGCAGGTGTGTGAAATTCAAGTGATAACATATGCTATATTAGGTTATTATTTGTTCCATTGATTGTAGCCGCAATAGAAGAGAATATGATATAATGGCTACAAAATAACTAGGTTAGATTGTTGAGTTCAACATTAGTTTCTATTTCTCAACTTAATTGTTACTTTATCAAATTGCATAAGGATACTCTTCATTAAATTGAAATAAAAAACTTTTAACCTTAATGTTTTCCAAAAAAAAATATTTGTATGCGTTCTTAGTATTTGAGCTATAAAATTAAAAACAAGTAAATTCATTCCTTAAGACAATGCGTTTATTCTTTTAAAAAAATATTTTATGAAACATATATATTTAAAGTAAAAGATAACAAACATTTATCTTACATTGAAAAATATCCTAATTTATCTTTAAAAAATAAGAATTAGAAAACCTACCATCACAATCCACCATTTGCTTTCCAAATAGACATCATAAACTTTATTTCCATTAGATACATGCCAAAATTCATTTCTAAATAGACACTAGGAAATGTGAACATCTCCATATTTTATATAATATTAATCCATACTTTATCTTTTCAAGACATGGTGTAATATGCCACGTCACATGGAAGGAATAACAATTAACATTAGACTGTTACTTGTGCAAACTAAGGACGAGTACAAATTTGCAAGCAAACGACGGGTACGAATTTACGATTTTTATTGCAATGGCATCGCTTAGGTTTTCATAAAAGTTATAATTTTAGTCATGAAAAAAAAAAGATGCTACTAATAACATTACTTTTCGTTTGAGAGATGTTTTTGTATTTTTAAAATATAAATATGGTTTTTCATGATTGTGGGTATATAGTTTTCGTCAAATTATATGACATGTTAATAAAGTAATTCGAGGATATGATTTCGAAGAAACTTATAGAGGAAATGCATGTGTAGCTATATAAAATGTGACCTCCATTTTACAACCTACACTAAAATGAGAAGAAGACCAGTCACAATATTGTGTTTACATAGTTATTTCAATAAGCAGTAGTTGAAGTGGTCATATTGTACATGTCAAAGTTTGCTCATGTCATCTCTATGAGCAATAAAACCCGGAGGAAGAAAGGTTAAACCAAAGTTATCAAACTTCTACAACTTGGTAATATTTTTTTTAATAGAAATGGCTGAAAAAGATTTTAGCAAGCAATACAAAATTTTGGAATAAAAGTTCAAAAATCTATGAGCATTATATAGCGAACAAAGTTCAAAGGTCTATGAGCATTATATAGCTCTGTTAGAGTCATCCATGAAACTATAAGCTTTATGCAAAAAAATAACTTTCCCTAGGCTGCTATATATTCTAACATATTGTCCTAGAAGCAGCTTAAAAAAACTTCATAAAAACCAAGGTTAAGTTGTGTTGTGACCACTGTCCATGACTGGAGGTATTGGCTATCCTCGACATCTTCCTCTTGTAGCTCATCGACATCTTCTTCTTGGAGCTCATTTTCCTCGGACAACTCACGATATTTTTCAGCACTCTCCTTATTGTCCATAATCTAGATTTCATGACTAACTATCGAATTATCATCTTGCAGTTACTATCTTCTTCGTTGTATTTATTGCTCGAGATAACGCCAAGGTTGAAGGGTTGGTGGATAGAGTCCTTCTCTCCTCCTTTGCTTCCCAAAATGTCCGAAATACAAGACTATTTATCCACCAACAAAGCTTCATGTTTGCTCTAGAGTGGTTTTCATAGTGTCAACTTGATCACCAAAGACCCGGATAATCCCTTCAGCAACGTCCAAAAGATGTTATATACTATAAACTTGAGCCTTAACTTGACGAACAACATCTAATACCCCTTCAAGCTGTAGATTTGTCTATCTTAGGATGCTACGAATTTCATTTATGTCAACATGAACTTCCCTGCCTCCAAAGAGCTCCTGGAGCCTGGCTTCCCAGTCAACCTCTTGTTTCATTGTGTTCGAAGAGGCACATTCTACAACCCAGTGGAGCCTGGCTTCCCAGTCAACCTCTTGTTTCATTGTGTTCGAAGAGGCACATTCTACAACCCAGTATAGGGAGATGTGTAAGTCTTTCTGTGCTCATCCTATAGCTGACACGTTCTTTATAAAAAATAACATGCCAGACTCAATTTAGATTTAAAATATTTTTTAGAACATATATAACACTACAAATTAAAACCAACTCTCAAAAGAGGTTTGTAATAGAGATTTGATCATTTCAAGGCTTGGTAAATTTTTTAAGATAAATCTATGCTAATACTACTTACCAATCAGACCATGCCCAAATCAGTTCATGTATCAAAACCGTCGAACAAAGAGAAAGAGATCTCAACGATGCCAATAACAAAACCCACAGCTTAACCATCATCAACCATTTCTGCAAGCAACAGAGCGCCACTCCCCCAAGGTGTAGGCGATGGCATTGTCTTCCTCCAAAACACAAGCACCATTCCAAAATTGCAAAGCAAACCAGAGTTCACACTCACGTCCCGCAATAATCCCACCTGGAACGCCATTAAGGACGAAGAAAGGCGTATATGGATTGAGCTCCCATCGAATCTTCATGTCCAGTCTTCTTGATGGATCCTCCGCGCGTGAAGCTATGTGCTTCATTATGACCCTGCTTTGGAGAGTGTTAAGATTGTTAGCCAAGACAACGGTTGATGGAATGCTATGGGCGATGTTTGAAATGGAAACATTTACATGCAATTCTGTCAACTAAATCCACTCAATTTCTAGCTTGATATATACTAAACTCATCTAGTAGCTTGTATATAATAAAAAACTACATCTATTTGAAAATAGATCTAGTAACTTCTATATAATAAAAAACTACATTTATTATATTTCTAAAACTACATCTAATAGCTTGTATATAATAAAAAACTACATTTATTTCTAAAACTACATCTAATAGCTTGTATATAATAAAAAACTACATTTATTATATTTCTAGTAGCTTGTATATAATAAAAAACTACATCTATTTTTAGTAGCTCGATATATAATAAAAAACTACATCTAATAGCTTGTATATAATAAAAAACTACATTTATTTCTAAAACTACATCTAATAGCTTGTATATAATAAAAAACTACATTTATTATATTTCTAGTAGCTTGTATATAATAAAAAACTACATCTATTTTTAGTAGCTCGATATATAATAAAAAACTACATACATTACTAGCTTCAGTTATAATAAAACAAGAGCCACAAGGTGGCAATGTCTCAGGCCATGCTAATAACTACTGTAATTAATGATGAAAAAATATGCATCAAAAATGATAATGTCAAAGATTATTTTAGAAATTGGTTACAATGCTAATGCAGTAAAAATGACGCTGACAATAATGGGTTGTTGGTTACACATTTATTCCAGCCACGTGAAATGCTAGTTGCGTCATTTAATCTTCCAACAGCAAATTCAATGCTAATTGTGTCGTTTCCAACGTGTAAATTCAAACAAGCACAAAATAACCTTTGTCAAATTGTATGTTGTCGCTACAGTTTGGAAATTACTCCGGTGCTTTTATAATAAAAAACATAGAAAGAAGAAATCCATAACATTTGGCAGCCCCTGGCTAGGCGTCTGTGATATTGAAAGAATAATCCATATAATTTGGCAGTCCCTGGGTTAGGCGTGTGTGATATTGAAAGAAGAAATCCATAACATTTGGCAGTCCCTGGGCTAGGCGTTTCTAATCAGTTCGATTTCGAAGTTTACAATGTGTTGGTTTTATGTTAACCAAAACTCATGCAAATTGTACCCATGGAGTCTATTTCCTTAATGGGTAGGCTATTCAGGCTATTCCATCATTTTGCAAAGCTTAGCACACCATGAATACGCTTTCTCTGAGGCTATTTGCAGTTTTCTCATCAATGTTTGCACTTTCACTTACTACAACAGCAGCGTACAACGTACAACGACAACAGCAAACGTTCTATGGAGGATTACATGTATGGAGGTTTGACAAGAGTATGGGGGGATTACAGGCATGCAAGTTTGACAAGAGTAAGAAGTCATGCAAGTTTGACAAGAGTAAGAAGGGGAGCCTGAGTCCTCTACTTATAGAGCTGGCAACCAGATTTCAATCCATGACAAGTTCATTGTTCATGAAGAGATAGTTCTCTATATACAGCAGGCTCAGGCCATGAATAACCATGTCATCAACAAGTTTGTGTATTTTATGAATTTGCTTGTGAAAAACCATTGTCTCTCCCGAATGTGTAAGATGGCCCCTTATCCTTATGTATGCAATAATAAGTTGAGGAAGATCCGGCATATAAGAAGCGACCTAAACCCCTAAAAACCTTGGCTTGAGCGTGCCAATCCAAGTAGATAGATAAAGACTCTGCATTGACTCTACCCCTTTCATTGAGTCTTCGACTCGCCTGCCTCATTCATCAGTCAGTCTCGTTCTCGTCTTAGGGGAAAGAAAATCAGTCGAATACCTTCCAAGCCCATAATAAGTAGCAATGGATCAAAGCACCCGGAGAAGTTCGTTCTTCATGAAGATATAGTTCTCTGCAGGCCTGTCTATTTACAGGTCTATTTATTTCCAGTGACGACGATCTATCAAACCATGCATCTCATTAATGTTTATAACACACAGTTACACATGGCAGGTTTTAATTCGTTTTAATTCAGTCTCTACAGACTGACGAAATTGCGAGACAAACAACCCCTAAAAAATTCCTTCGCCGTAACAATACAGTTCTAAAAACACTTATAAAAGATTAAATAACGGCGCACCTTTGAATATAAATTTGGAGAATGGAGCGAAATAACGGCGCACCTTTGAATATAAATTTGGAGAATGGAGCGAGTTCAACATAAATCCTAGGGTTGTTTGACAGTGTGCCTAGCATGAATGGATGGAGTGAGCTAGGTATGGAGCAATCCTCCCTCCGATGGAGGAGGAACAAAGTCAACGTTAACTTTGCTCCTCCTCCGTCCGATGAGGGAGGATTGCTCCATAGCTAGCTTACTCCAGCATGAATTGATAAACAACCCTCCAGCAGTTGAGTTAAACACGGGTGTAACTGCACTGATCATATCATTCCTAAACCCTGCGATGGAAGAATAAAATATATATGTAATCTATCAACTAGCTTGGAATTCTAACAGAAACCCATGGTGTTGAAAGTAATTACTTTCCATTATTTTCAATTGCCATGGGCGGAAGGGCGCTCGACTATGTGCTTAAGGTTGGTGCCCACGAATTTGTGGAGTTTTTCTAAGACTATCATGGTTTCCCGTTCATCCAGGGGCCGTCATTCTGGACATAAAACCCTAAAAAACCAAGCTAATGGAAAACATTGGTGTAATGAGGGATCCAAGCAGATTTTCTGCATCATTTAGAACATTTTAGCAAAAGTAGTCCGAGGACGAAGTCTGGAAGCTCTTCGAATCACATTCTTTTAACATGAATCGAGATAGGGTAGGTTGCATGCAAACAACGTGTTGACTTTACCTCACAACACAACCATGCAAGCAATTGACATGTAAGTAGGTTGCATGCAAATAACGTGTTGACTTTACCTCATAACACAACCATGCAAGCAACTGACATGTAAGTGGTATTGGGAAGTGGGAAGAATGTAACCCTGCCACTTAGAAGCTCGTCCAGAAACCAAAGCAACAACATTAAAAGAAGAACTGACATGCATTTAAATATTTGCTGACATCACTTCGCCCCCGAGTCTTGGGGGGCACGGGAATCTAAGCCAAGGTCACCTTGGCAGAGCCAATGATAATTTTAAAAAAAACAATAATTAAAAAAATCTGTAAATAAAATTTTTTGTAGACTATAGAAAAACCTTAGTCTAAACTCTAATTTTTTTTAAATTATCGGATATTAATACATCTCACCGAATCATATATATCCCTGGCGGGGACATAAAAACTAAATCCATTTTATTTGGGCCATGTTTGAATTGCAAACAATTACCTGCAATTCTGTCAACTAAATCTACTCTATTTCTAGCCTGATATATAATACAATTTTGTCAACTAAATCCACTAAATTTCTAAATCTAAATCTAAAAACTAAATCCACTCTATTTCTAAAAACTAAATCTAAAAACTAAATCCACTCTATTTCTACCTTTGTATATATATTTCTAACTCCACTTTATTTCTAGCTTAATTTATAATAAAAAAACTTAAATCCTCTTTATTTCTAGCTATCAAAAAAACAAAATCTACTCTATTTCTAGCTTGGGTACATCTATTTCTAGCTTCCGTTATAATAATAATAATAATAATAAACTAAATCCACTTTATTTCTAACTTGATTTATAATAAAAAATCTAAATCCACTCTATTTCTAACTAACAAAAACTAAATCCACTCTGTTTCTAGCTTGGGTACATCTATTTCTAGCTCCACTTTGTTTCTAGCTTGATTTATAATTAAAAAACTAAATCCACTATATTTCTAGCATGGGTACATCTATTTATAGCTCCACTTTATTTCTAACTTGATTTATAATAATAATAATAAAACTAAATTCACTCTATTTCTAGCTATCAAAAACTAAATCCACTATATTTCTAGCTTGGGTACATCTATTTCTGGCTTCAGTTATAATAAAAAAAACTAAATCCACTCTATTTCTAGCTTGATTTATAATAAAAAAACTAAATCCGCTATATTTCTAGCTTGGGTTATAATTAAAAGGGAGTTTCCAACTATCTTAACAAAATGAATTTAGATGCGGAATCCACTCTATTTCTACCTTGAGTTATAATCCTCTATTTGTTTCCAATTATCTTAACAGAATGAATTCCAAGGGAGACAATATTCTCTAATCCTAGATAAAAATGGAGTTTCCAATTATCTTAACATAATGAATTTCAAGGTGGAATCCACTCTATTTCTAGCTTGAGTTATAATCAAGGAGTTTCCAATTATCTTAACATAATGAATTCTAAGAGTTGTAATCAAAAGGGAATTTCCAATTATCTTAACAGAATGAATTTCAAGGTGGAATCCACTCTATTTCTAGCTTGAGTTATAATCAATGAGTTATAATAAAAAAAGAGTTTCAAATCATCTTAAGAGAATGAATTCCAAGGTGGACAATATTCTCTAATCCTAGATAAAAAAGGGAGTTTCCAATTATCTTAACAGAATGAATTCCAAGGCGGACAATATTCTCTAATCCTAGAAAATCATCTTAAAAGAATGAATTCCAAGGCAGACAATATTCTCTAATCCTAGATAAAAAGAGAGTTTTCAATTATCTTAACATAATGAATTTCAAGGTGAAATCCACTCTATTTCTAGCCTTAGTTATAATAAAAAAGGAGTTTCCAATTATCTTAACGGAATGAATTTCAAAAATTATAATCAAAAGGGAGTTTCCAATTATCTTAAAAAAATGAATTTTAAGGTGGAATCCACTCTATTTCTAGCTTGAGTTATAATCAATGAGTTATAATAAAAACGGAGTTTCAAATTATCTTAAGAGAATGAATTCCAAGGCGGACAATATTCTCTAATCCTAGATAAAAAGATAGTTTCCAATTATCTTAACAGTGCATTTCAAAGTGGAATCCACCCTATTTCTAGCTTGAGTTATAATCAAAAGGGAGTTTCCAATTATCTTCACAGAATGAATTCCAAGGCGGACAATATTCTCTAATCGTAAATAAAGGATGTGGCGCTCTACCTGATTGTTAGTGGCCTTATCCAAACCCCACTTATAAAGGGTGTGGTGCTCTGCCTAATTGTTAGTGGCCTTACCAAAACTCCACTTATAAGTTAAAATTATAGTAGATCCCTGCTGCATTTGCCTCCCTAGTGTACAACTTGTTAATATCATTAATTGTTCTTGATGCTAAAACATATTGAGGATTCTCTAAGCTTTTCATTACAACTTAGTGACGCAAAAACTCCACAATTATGCATTCATCAAAATAAGTGATGTGATAAACAAAAGAAAAATGTTGCACGAAAAACTAGAAACACATAATACATTATTGAAGCGAACATTAGTTACCTAAAATATTCATGGTCCTAAAACACCTAAGATCTATCATTGCTTAAAAAAAATTGTTTTATTTTACAATGAAAAATGGCTTGATCCTCAGCAATAAGATAAGAAATTTCTAAATCAAGAATACACTCATTTGAATAAATATAATTTAATGCATTAAAAGAAAAACTGGAAATGGGAAGCAAAAAAGAACATGTTCTTTTGAGGAATTAATGGAAAAGTGATCAATGAAAAATAACACTTTGCCTAAAACTATTGAATAATCAATAATGCATTTTCCAAAAATAGGAAGATTTAAAACTAGCAATTGCCCCAATGAAGGTGTAATAATACGTCGATAAGGTAGTTGTTAGTGGGTAAGCCAAGAAAAAAAATGTAACATTAAAGCGAGGTAGTGGGAGATTGCAAGTAATACCAAAAAAAAAATGGAGCACTTCAATGTATTGAAAAATCAGGAAATTAACAGTTTATGCCATCGCACGGGAGAAATATATCTGATGAAGAAAAGAAGCCAATGTGTAGTCATAATCTGGAATTACTTGTTGTCCATGTGGTTCCAAAGTTCATAATTGTGCTAGGATAGGTTGTCAAAGCAGCTTGGAAAACAAACATTTGACGACGGTTTATATAGTTCTAACTCCTCACATTAACAAACGTAATGTTCAAGGAGTAGACAAGATAGCACTGTATGGTTTGGCAAAAATGGTACAAATTTGAAGACATTTCCTACACTTCATAAATACAGAAAAGAACATCAAGAAGAGTAAAAGCAAAGATTTCAGTATATATATACATTTGATAATTCAAGGTAATAACACAGTATTGGTGAACACTCTTGACACTGTATGATAAGTAGCCAAACTAACCACTATCAATCCATCATACATCAATTGACACAATTGAATATAATATCTGTACCCATGATACTGTTTTAGATGATACAATGAGTTGCCAGCCACGATTCACTATCATCCAATCCATCAATAGATGATTGAAACAATTGCAAACAATGTATTTATCAATAATTACATCTCTAGCCAAAACCACAGGTATTCGTTTACCCTTGCAAGCATCATCGCTTCCAAGAGTCAGGATTGCCTTTAGTCCATCAGGTTTTGAGAAACTGTGCAAAGTGAACCTTAAAACCTTTGGAGTGTTATCATTTGCATATTTTATTAAGGAGCTGTATTGTTTATCGTTCCAGCGTGTCTACATTTCAACTGATTATAATTATCTGCTAATTGACTGGAACTTGTATTGAGGTGAACCCATTATTCGCTGAATCTGTTTGCACTAGTGTATCAATCCTCGCCTTCCAAATCACAAAAAGAAATATCCTCCTCATTAGACAACCCTGTTGCAGAATGTACAGATGCATCACTTTTACCTGGTTGTGCCTGCATGCAATTATCTACATCTGCATCCTCATCATTATGCTCCACATCCTCAGTAGATGTTGTGTGATTATACAAATCGTTTTGCCTAGAAATATGATAATCACCTTCAGAGTTATAGGCAATTTCTAATGCCACTATTTCTAAAGATATAGACTTGAAAGAATCTGTCTTTTCACTGCTATCTATAACTAGTGAAAAATGCTCAAACTTCTGCTCTTAGAGGAATCAAGAGAATGTTCCTTTCTGGACTACCCAAGCTTCCTCCAGCATTGGTTGATCTGGCCTTGTTTATTTTCTTTGACTCCTCTGAAAACAATGCCCTAGCCTCTAATATCTGCAAAACCAAAATAAAAGTATCAATTTTCTTCTGTCCTCAATACTCAAAAGACCAAAGGCTCCAAATGATCCAGATAATTTATTTTTCACCTAAAGGAATTATAATTTTACTCATCAGAACATGTAGAATTTTAATTGAGAAGACAATTAATGTAGTAAAAATAAGCGACCAGGCTAATGCAATATGAAAAGCATTGCTGATGAGAAGGATATATTTTCTTATTTCAAGCAAGCAAAACTCTGTGAAAAATGAGACTTGTAAGATGAAACCTAGTCTAAGATGCAGATCACACATGATTGAGCCAAGGTCTCTTATTTCATTTCATTCCACCTATATCAGGATATTGCAGATTCAAAAAGCACATCTACTATTAAAATGCACACAATTTCAACAAAAAGCACAATTTCAGAGATCCAAATCACCATGCATAGTTCTTTTTGCATATGTCCAAGAAACTAGAACTGAACGAGAATACGGAATACAGATGCTATAGCAAAATCTTTTTATGACCTTGAATTCAACTACTTCACAAGAGATATCGGTATCATGGCCACGGAGAGTTTACAATGAAGCTTCAAACTCTTGATTTCCAGTCTTGGCCTGCAGCATTATAAACAAGGACTTCCCAAATTAAGTTTTCATTAAGCTTGTCACATTGAATACTGACATGTTAGAGAACTTCAGATGACTTTGGTGAAGAAAACTAACTCATATAAAACTCACCAGCCATCTTGTAGATTCTGGGATGAAAAAGAGTCCAAGCATCAAGAAGGTGCAAGGGGCAATACCTACACTTTGGGTAACAATATGAATGACGATTTCTCAAAAGAATCTAACGATAGGAAAATGAACCGACTTTGCAAAATTATACTTACTAAGCCTACATACCAGCGATTGCCAAAGGCATCGAGTCAAGGAATAGCCCACATGAATATGCCAGCATAATACCAACTGTGACAGTGAACTGTTTTAAAAAGGCAACAATTAGTCAGTAATGAGATTCACAATTTTGTTTCAATGATTCTTCATATAATGAATTAGTCTTGCTATTCAATATCACGGGTGACTGTGCCAAGGCTTCCTCACAAGTGCTTGGGAGTTATTTCAGCGATGTATACCAGTACCTAAAGTGATTATGTCACACCTTGTCTATCAAATTCCTATCATACCAATAATTTTGACTTGACAAAAGCATAAATACGTGCATGATACATACATAGAGACATAACACCCATCCCTCCCTCCCATATACATGTAGAGACCAAAAATTAATAGCGTTCAATGATTTGGATTGTTTAAAAGGAAGGTATCAACTTATAGTAAATGAGATGACTCCCACTCCAAAAAATGTTAGCAAATGAAGAGAAAAACTACTGTAGCTATGAGCCTCCTCCCAAGAGCCATAGGAGCTAACTACTTGTGTAAAAAAATATGCCTAATAGAGAACAGACTGACATTCAATTATCCTAGAGTCGAAGTCAGAATTTGAAAACTTTACTACATAAAAAGATCCAGACAACATAAAAAATACATTAAAAACTCATACCACATAGAAGCACATGAATGAAGCTAGCTACTTCAGATAGTATGCATAATTTTTTTCAGGATCGAGCTAGAGTTTACAACTAGTCAATCAAACAATTCTCCAATACGAAAAAAAGGAACGCAAAAAATTTACAAGAACAATAGGGATTCTGCATTCCATGATATGTCCATCATTTAGACATCAAATTAGAGAGTACAAGCTCATGTGAAAACAAAATACTGAAATGAAATAAACAGACAACAAGAGGAAATCTAAGAATTCTACAGAGGTGAAATCTAACCACTCTACATGCAAAGGGCATCTAACAATTCATAATTTTCCTAACTCTAAGAATTCTACAGGGATGAAATCTAGGCATTCTACATGGAGAGCAAGTCTAAAATTTCATTTTTTGGTGAATACTAATTCATTATACCTTGTAAACTGCATTTACACGTAGACAAAATTGGAGTCACAAGAAATTTTGCTTGATAGTGGCATGATATTCAAGAAGTCTTTAACCATTGTATCATCTCAACCTCATAGGGTTTTCCTTGGGATTGCTTCCTCCAAAATATATGTGGATTCAGATTATTCAAACATCTAAGTTTCAGCAACATTCCTACTATTTTAAGATGTTTACCAATCAGTTTAAGCACACATAGAATTGGTTCCAAACAGCACGGATGCCATTTCAGAGTTTGAGCATTTAGCTTGGTCATTATAAGACTTGTTTTTAACCCTTTATAATGCTGCTATCCATTGTTTGGGTGTATATGTATCTC
>LPNX011006415.1:73912-84368 GCA_001517045.1 Pseudotsuga menziesii
TAAATAACATCATGAAAGAGAAAGTAAGGAGCCACATGCCAACTATAACCTTTGCATTTAAAGGAAAAGTGACAATGAGCTTGCTCAATTGGGACTACAACTACAATCACAGGATATCTAAATACAATAAAAATATATATTTGAAGACTTTACTACATAAAAAGATCCAGATCACATTAAAAAACATTAAAAAACTCATACCAAGGCTATGTTCATTAGCCTTACATCGTTTACGTCAAGTCCCCCATTCTATAGTAAACCCTTTCCATTAAAAGTTTTTTATTTATTTGCTTATCTGATTCCTGATATTGATTGGAACTAGCATGGTTGAGCACTGAAATACAAAAAGATATGAGAAAATAGAATTGTTTGAGACAACAAGATGGATTTAACCAACTCACTCCCCCATCCTACTATTAGACTTAATATTCTGGATGGCATGAACCCGATGTATTGCTTTGGACTATTTTAATAAAAGGTAAGTTCCCAGATACTTAATTAAGCTCCAAATTTGAGTTCCTGGAAAGCCATCTATTCTACAGAACCTTTGTAGCAGAACAAGTGTTTGTTGTGAAGTTATCAAATATATAACAATGATCGTTTCCTCCCTAAGAGATCAATTATTGATCTACATAATGAGGCCAGTTCTTCAATATGGATTCCAAGGGCATAAAATACTAATCAATAGATAGTTTGAAAAATAACCCTAGATATTACAAAATAAGAGAATGCATCTATTGCACTTTGAAAATATGGAAAGATACATACATGATGACATGAGATGTAACTTAAAACACAAATTAAATAAGGAAGATTAGACAACCATAAATATAAATAAGGAACACAAATTAAATGAAAAAAAAAACAACACATCAAACCTAAATACTTTAACTATTTTTTTCCTCATTATTTAGTTGTTTGTTAGAAAAAAAATTGAAATAAGACAGCTTCTCTAGCCCTCAAAATCTATCTTAATCCTCTATTTGTTTGTTTGTTAAAAACAAAATTTGAAATAAAACAAGATACAACATAAAATAATAGAAAATAAAAACCAGGCATATGTAAATTCAACCATTATTTGAACTATAAAACAAAGAATTATATACAATAAAATTAATATAATATAGGCCCAACAAAATTACAAAAGAAAAAAGGAACAGGATGTAAATTGCAACCTAAAATTTTAAAACCCCAAAATCAACCAATGACATGCCAAAGTTAAATGTTAAAAGAGGGATAGAGCATTTGACTGATGACAATTTGCAAATGAATGTAACCAGAAAGTCAAATTCCCACAACCATCTCACGTTATTGACCCAGAATGTACCCAAAAAGTCAAATGCCCAAAAAAGTGTTTTTAGTATCAGTGAAATGCCATCAAATTGGTAGAGAAGTTACTCGAATGAAGATGAAAATGAATGGATGAATATTGTGGAAGGTCATTCCATCGTTTCAAACACTCAATGGACAATGGAAAGAACAGTGAAGCTCTATGCAGGAGACTTATAGAAAGCAATAACAGAAGAATATAGGAAGCAATAATAGAGGAGATTTAGCTGATAGTCCATACTTAATATTGTGGTATTGGATTTCCCAAGGTAATGGGAGGAGATTAATATTTCTGCATCACATAGTATAGGTACATTCAATTTTAATATTGGTATATTAAATTTTATAAACTTAGAATTTTTTTTTTCTTTTCAGAAATGGCATGCCAAATCCAAAATAAAGAAATCCAAAAAAAACCCAAAAATCAAAAAATCCAAAAACCCAACCCAAAATCAAGAAACCCAAAAGCCCAACCCAAAATCAAGAAATCGAAATCCCATAGTCCAGCCATACTTAATCTACAGCTCCACAGAGGAAGGTGATTAATATTGTGGTATAGTGGATTTCCAAAGGCAAATAAGGGAGAAGATTAATATAGGTACATTATATGAAATAGGAATTATAGAAATGGCATGACAAATCCAAAAACCCCAGATCAAAAAATAACATGCCAAAACCCAAAATCAAGAAAATGTATTATAAACTTATCTCTAACAACCCACTTGAACCCAAAATAAGAAATTGTATTATAAACTGATCTCTAGCAACCCACTTGAAATTTAAAGCTGTAACATAAACTATCATGATTTATATTCATTCACACATATAATATTCACACTATCAAGCTTAATAATCACATTTAATATTCAACCAGAGGGCTTAAAGACTTACTGACAGTCTTGAAATTCAGCTACGTGTATCAAATTACAAGGTTACAAGAGTTAAACCATTGTACGACATACCTGGACGCTAATCCTTTTCTCTCTGTAAACACTTTCTCCTGCAGCCATATTCTTGGTGACAAGAGCATCCTCCTTTGCCTTAGCAATGAAAAAAACACATTAATGAAGCTAGCTACTTCAAATAGTATGCATAATTTTTTTGAGGATCGAGTTAGAGTTTACAACCAGTGAATCAAACAATTCTCCAATAGGAAAAAAAAAGTAACGCAAAAAATTTACAAGAACAGTAGGGATTCTGCATTCCATGATATGTACAAGCTCATGTGAAAACCAATCAAGTTAGAGTTTACAAACAGTCAATCAAACAATTCTCCAATATGATTAGACAGTACAAGCTCATGTGAAAACCAAATACTGAAATGAAATAAATAGACAACAAGCAAAAGTATCGAGTTTTTTTCAATTTCTGTAAGAGAAGCCCTTTACCATCAAAGCAAACTCATAAAGCCCAAAACACCTCTTAAAAAGCAGTAATAAGAAACATTTGTTAAAATTAAAATACTCTTAATGGATATTCCTTCTACTACTTTCCTAACCCTAATGGCTGAATATTGGGGGAACTGAAGTAAAATAATCAAATCAAAGCAATAGAACGTGTTGTGTTTGGATTAAAGAAGGAAAAGATCAAACCCTTTAACCATTGACCTGAAAAACGTGCATTACAGTGCTAGTAAAATGGACAACATGGCTTTGTAAAGACATTTTGGAAAGGAAGATTGCAGGGCACCAGACATAATTTGATGCAAGAAATCCAACAATTTTTTGATATTGGATGATTCAAAACACTAGTGTGGAGTCTGCACTGCAACAAGACTATAATGGCAATGGCATCAACCCTAACCAATAACACCACCTCTAAACTTTGAATAAATATTCAGAATAGCACACAGAAGGCCTCTTGATGACAAATGGTCCAATGGACAAACATTAGAGTTTCTAGGAACTGTCTAAGTCCTCGTATAGATAATGGGATTGCACAAGAAACTCCCACAAAGGACAATACTTGGCAGGTTGGCAACTTGTCCTCTGGAACTGGAAGCTAAAGAAAACAAGTAACAAGTGAGGAGGTATCCTTCAACACTGATCCATACATGCTCATTAAACAGCCAGACACAACATATAAATGGTATCCTGGAATTGCTATACTTTATAGTATCTCTTTCCGATGCATTCTCACATGCTTATCGTATCCCTTTCTCATGCTAAACCCCACATGCCTATTAAAACATCTAAACAACTGAACATAACATACAAAACAACATCTTGAAATTGCTTTTATGACTAAAAAAAAAATTGCTAAATGTTATTTCATACTAATCCATAATAGACCATAATTCTGCCAATGGAAGTATTCACAGATGTAGTGAGATACCATAATTCTGCGGATATACCATAATTATGCAAATAAAAGTATTCATAAAGGTAGTAATTTTCCTATAGCATAAGATTTGAATGGTTATAGTGTGAAAATCCTTTAACTATAAGTACTCTATTATACCCTTTCCCATACTATCCCCACATGCTCATTAAAAGAGCCTGAATATGGCAAATACAAAGCATCTTGAAATTGTCCTACAACTATAAAAACCAACTATCTATAATAAATCAATGGCTTGGTGAGCACCGAGCAGTAAGACCTTTTCTAACTTATTCTTAATGGGTATGTAAAGCTTCTTCAAAGGAATCCCAACTCTAGAAATAAGAGCAAGTCTAGTTTTTTTTGGCTTTTTAAGATTAAGGATAGGGCATACCATATACAAAGCTAAACCATTTCTTAAAGTCTTTCTATGCTTGGTAGAAGTACAATCCATTCTTTATAACCATTTGGTCAAATGCTTATAAAGAGGATATTGGTTAAACGAGCATCCAAGGCAAATCTAGACCCCGCTAATGTACAAAATGGAATATGTTCCAGAATCCAACATCTCAACTACTATTCTAACAAAAAGTAAAATGTGACTAGATGCATACCTTGACAAGGAAAAGTACCAGGTGGAAGATTTGTAGTAAGCAATTCTCTTAAGCGACGAATAGCCTTAAACTTGTTTGACAAAATGTCGAGCAGTGGCAACAGCTCATCAGTCTGGAGAGGAAACTGAGATGTGAGCCACAAGAGTGGCCTCAATCCTTTCTTGTACTCACTTTCATTTCCACTATCATTGACAGGGAGCTTATGCCTGCGAGTTGTTTCTATACTTATTGACTTTCTACCATCTGTCTCTTTTCCCTTCCTATAATCATCGACCCTGTAATCAGTAGGCCTTGCATCAATAGATCTTCTACCACGCTCAGGTGAATATCTTCCAGGTTTCATTGGAATCCTTGTAGCCGAATCGCCGAGCAGATCACTAACTTTGCCTTCTACACTCAAAGAACTCCTATGTGGCACAATCTTTCCGTTGTCTTGTTTCGCATTCTGCTTGCCCCAACTGAACCAACCCTTATTCTCTTCCATGACTTCCTTAAGTCCCATTGCCTCAACAACATCCCCATTAGATTTGGCACCAGATAACAAAACCACGCTGTGTTTCTCTTCCCTGTGAAGGAATTCCTCCCTTCCATAGCAACTATGGCGGTGTCCAACATCCAATGCCTCATCCTCCTGCATCCCATCATCCCCAATTTCCAAATGATCCATCTTCAAGGCATTCTCTAGCTGCTTCTTCTCCTCCTCTGTCAACAGACCTGTATAATCCTTCTCAGTCTCATATCTCTCATTATCAATAGTATAGCTATCCCCTGCAGAGGCTGCAAACAGTTCCTAATCAGTCATCGCCCCGGGAACCCGCCTGGACTTCACACTAAGCATCACATGGTGCATATCATAGATCTTGGCCTTCCAAGGCCCGACCATCTCAGCCTTCTCTTTCCTTCTCCAAGTGATCTGAGGAACCAACTCAACCTGAGTAACATCAATCCCAGGCCTATACATATTCGTCTGTGACATCGCAATGACTTCCTGCGCAATCTCGACATCAGAAGGCTGAGACCCGGCACTATCCAATGCATTCATAATTTCCTTATCCTTATGGTATAACACACATAGAAACCCAGGTGCGACCCTCCCATCCTCACTCCCATCCCCAAGAAACAAAAAGATCTGATCTGATCTCTGAATCCGAAAACCATCAAACCCCGCAAGGGTCATATCGGCCCTCAAATTGGACCCTCTTTTCCATATCTTGTATGTATCTGAAGGCACAATGCGGCCAATGAAGGGTATCGCAGAGCTCTCAAAATGAAAAGCTATCTCCATATAAAAATCCCACATTCGCTTCATGGTAGCCACGATCATGGGCACCCTCATGCACCATTTCGCCCAGGCAAGGGGCTGATAATGCTTCATGATGATCATAGCAATTCCCTCTTCCCGTGCACATACCGCTTCCTGCAAGGCACTCCAGCCCTGCTCATTTTGCAGACTCCAATCCGCGCCTACAGACATGAGCATCTCGGCCGCCTAGACATCCCCCATGCGCACGCCAGATGCAGCACCGTCTCGCGCCCGGGCACATCTCGCCTATCTATAACACCAGAAATCGCTTCCGCTCGCTGCTCCTCCAAGATCGACTCTGCCTCCGTCTTGATTCCCTCGGCATTCCCAAGCTTTGGGAGCCCTGAAATAACCCGACGAAGCACCATGTAGTCCCTTAGGGCAACGACGATGTGCACAGGACTGTGGGCATATTTGGTCACCTCGTCTTGAGCCATTTCAAAATAGAAACCCAAAAACCAGCTTCAACCCAAAAACAAAACAGGCGAAACTGCCTTCTACCAATTCCTATACATATGCTGGAACACCTTCACAACCCCGTCTCAGAAATCTTCCGTATTCTGCCCTTTGTGGGTTAGCTATGTTGATTATGCGTTAAGTTGTATTCATAAAGAAATAGATTTGTTTTGTACATACACTAATTAAGAACGGGATGTTAAGGGATTGTATATGCAGAAAAAGAAACATAACCTGGCAACTTGCCATTTCTGAATCAGCATGTTCTCTAGATTTTGAAGAGTTTAGCTGGGGACTTTCCTGCATTGCAAACCATATTAACATCATAATAGAAATTGTAAAGAAAATAACAATTAAGGAAAGTTATTTTCATAAGTCAATACCAAAAAGTCAAATGGCATTACGTTTGTAACCTCAATACTAACCTCACTCGAGGTTACTTTGACGCGACCTGGTGGTCCAAGAAGCCTCTTGAGAACATGTTAGAACCCATCTAAGAATTCAGAAAAACAGGAAAATTTGGAAACTCATCACAAAGACAAAAAATTATATGGCCTATCTCAGTACCCATTGCTTCTTACCGTCCTTTGGGTGTGAAAAAGTTGTTATTGGTGGTAGCTGACATCGATCCACTAGGATTTTGTCTAGATGACAAGGGAGAAAGCAACCTTCCGGCAAATGGAGAAGCAGGTTTTACTGCCTTGCAATTGCTCTTAGCTTTTGTCTCAAGCCTTGCATTCATATCCACTTTTGGCCTGGGGGTATCTCGTTTGCCATCCATCGCAACATGATTAACTATATGCTGCGACCAGGCAACAAGACTGACTGTGTGCAGTGCTTCTTGGTATGATATTGGATTTTGCAACCCCCAGAATCAAGTAATCAGACATATATATTATGAAAAAAAAGGTAGCAGAGGGAGGTAAAGTGTTTAAGATTGCTAACTCAATTTAGGCAGAGAGGAACGGAAATCTATTTATAAGCCATAAAATAGGAAATATATTTACTGGAAGAATATGTTTAGGATAGGAAAAATATTAAGAGATAATGACTAAATAATCTAAAGAAAGCATTAATGTTGACAATTTGGACCCAACTTCCACATAGATGTTTTCTTTAAATTTTCACAAACATAAAATTTGAGAAGTCACGAAAATAAAGAACTACTTTCATTTTTAGTGCTGAAAATATTAAGTTTTTAAAGAAGATGGGTACTGACCAAGCAAGCAATCGTTAGAGCACAACTTGTTCCCCCTAGTGAATCCTGCAGAATTCAGGTCAATTTGCTGTCCCGATATGGCATACGGCTCTCATTGGCATTCAATGCATGGATAACATTTGACAGTGCAAAGAGTGACTGGTTAATTCTCACACTCTCTGTCAGACGAATGCCCTCATTACTAGTTCTTCTATTATCCTCATTGCCTGCCAAACAACAAAGGGCCAGGTAATATATAAAATTTGAATGATTTTGGCATGATAATTATTGGATTGCATTTACGAGTAGTGAGAACTTTAGTGAATAAAAGCCTTAATACCAAAAGCGTAACATGCACTGCTATAGTGGTGTGCAGTTCATGGGCAAAGAAAATGATAGGTTTTATTAAAAACCTCTTTTAACATCAATAATACAAAAATTACCTGCAAGATCAATAAGATTGAGCTTGCCCACCAGAGGCATGTCGGGTTCCCATCATCACTAGAAACAGAAACCATCAATACTCCATGGCTACGGCTTGACGCATCATTTAATCCGGTGTGACCGACTTTTCACCGCAAACAACCATAATTGAACACTTCTTGAAATTCCTCCAGTGAATTTACACAAACCTACAACAGTAAGAGAATTTGCATGAGATCCATTCCTTCTTCCAAGCATAATCATTGTATATGAGATCCATTCCTTCAACTCCATGAAAAAATATCAGCACGTTTATACTGGCAAGTACATCCAACCATGTTGGTTGAGTCAAGTTATTTCCTTTCATAGTATATAATGTTTGGTGCAATCATTGTTACTAAATTCTTTTAAATAGCCCAAGAATGTCGGTAGTGGCATAAGCTTCTATGTTGTTTATTTCTCTTTACATCTCTTTGCAGCTAAAAGTTGATAGATCCTTTTGTATCATGATCTAGTTTGAATATAATTGTGGAGCCACTAAACGCTCAAATAAATAATCCACTGTATCCTAGGTAAACGTTGAATACCAAGAGACTCAGCAAGGCACGATCTAGCGTCTTGGGGCAAGAAAGTCCGGGGGAATCTAGCCACAGGTAGATAAATTAAGATTATTTTGAAAACTTCAATAGCACATTTGACATTCAGACTTTGCATAATGTCTTTTAAGTTTCCTATCAAGGTTAAACCATATAAATATAAGTAAAATAAGCTAAATTCTGCTCTATCTATAACAGAACCAGACATTGCCATTTTTTGTGGAAACAGACATTATTTTGATTTTTTCACCAAAATAAAATGGCCAGCCAATGGTCCTTAGAACACTTGTACAATGTTTAGATACGAAGGGGATTAAAGTGGTTTGTAGGGAATGGTGTTTAAAGGGTTTTAGGGAGATTACAATGTCTATGCGCTATGAAGGTTTAGATGGCTGATTAACACTTATGGACTTTCAGGAGCTTACAAGATCAATGAGATTAAAGGAAGAAAAGTTAAAGAAGTTAACAATATTTATATTACAAAGGATCTTCAAGCTATAAAACTTGAAAAGCAAAGAATTATCGACTCAACATACTAGTTGCTGCCAGAAGGGTTTTGTATCACTGGTGAGGGTCAACAGAGTCCTAAGACACCCACCAAGATTCCATTCTTGGTGTTTCTACCCCAAAGTCTTAGTATGACTTTCAAAAGGACAAAGCTAGGCAGAAGTCCAGGGCAAATTTAGCAGAATAGTCACCATCATACCAGGCACTTAAGCTGAAAGAAGCCTGCCCTTTGCACTGCGGCCCCTAAGGTCACGTTTCTTTAGGTGCTTCCTAAATTAAAGAAAAAACTTATTAATTGCAGCAAATGCTCCCATTAAACTCTGTGTGTTCTCTGCCATTGTAATAATCCTGCTCATTGCTAAGGGCATAAGACCGGGGCTCTCGTTTGTTCCCTGGGAGAAGCAAAAAGCACCCAGCATTAATTTCCCAAACATTTTCACTGCATAAACCATGAACTCTCAGCCATAGAAAATCATGTTATTTTAACAAGGATTTTCCCCTCATAAATCATTAAAAACCCCAATATTATAAAACAATGTCATAACAGAGCACTGCATTGAAAATAGTCAGATAATATAGCATAAGAAACCTCAAGATGATCATAAAGATCTAAACCTCGTCATGAAACTCTTTATAAATAACACCAGTTTTCCCCCTTTATTTTTCCACATTTCAAACCATTAAAAACATATTTTTATAATTATTTTGGGTCATAAACGTTTATAAAATCTAAACCCTAATGTCATTAATTCATCTACCTGCATTGTATATGTTTTACCACTTCCTGTGGCACCATATGCAAATACAGTGGCATTTGAACCACGGAATCATCCGGGAGCCCAAAAGGAGACTCATTCTCTCCACCTTGCCACGGGCTGTGTAGTTGCGGAGGACTGTGTGAGGGTCCATGGATTCCTTGATGGAAGCTCAGATAATGAGATCGCTCAGACAATGAGACCGTGGGGGATTAGCAGAGCGCTAACAGGTACAAAAGACTCGAGAACAGTAAGGAGGCAGAAAGTGTTAGTTTGGAAAACACGATATGTGGCAAATTTTTATTGGAAACAGGTGGCATCATCTGATAGGCAGGAGGGACGAGTGCATTGATGGAATACCCTATGCACAAAGGTTTCTTCATCTCTGTGTTTTTCTGGAATTGTTAATATAATCAGATGCATGCATATATATTTGTAAATATCTCGTAATCTGTGACTGCCACTAAAATCCCATATCCAGACAACAAATCTAAGCTAACCATTTCAATTCAATACCTTTTAAATATAAAGAAGAAGCATGTACGGCCTTTCCACAGAAATGAATTCAATCTCCTATTTGAAAGGGCCATTCAAAATAGATAATTTCTCCCCTATTCAAACCATGAGTTTCCACTGCAAGATTTCTAATTTATTCAAATGATTTTTCCCTTGATTTATCATTCCACAGAGAACCTGACACTTGATATGACTTCTATAATTCATGTCAATTATTTAAGGCCATCAATTTCCAAATCAATCCACAGTATTAATGCAAACGAATTTCAAATGTTTGGCATCATCATTGATGCTGCTCCTAAATGGAGAAAACAACAAAGTTCCCATTTCAACCACTTATTTCATAGGATCCAACCTTCGGTATACTTTATCATAATAAATGATGAAAGCTGAAGAAAAAAAATGACAAAAGGGCAAAGTATCCCTGGCACAATTAAAGA
>LPNX011006415.1:84642-143791 GCA_001517045.1 Pseudotsuga menziesii
AGCAAATAGGCCAAAAACTTGTGCTTCTATTCCCAAATTTTCATTAGTCAGTCTAATCTTTTAGTTGCAAACAGAACTTATTAGATAGAGAGAGTGGCAAACCCCCTCTTGTCATTCTAACTCAACTTCCCCCTAGTAGCACTGTTACTCTTTGGATTTATGAGGCTTTTTAGCTACAGAATTCAATTCAATTCCTCAAGTTGGAACAAAGTTGATTTAACACCCAAATAAACACTTTTAGCTACATATTGATTTGTGACATCAAAATAAATGCATACAACATGATACCCAGGCTTTGTGTACCAATAAAAGTTCATGTATTAATCAAAGTGAACCACAATCTTAAATGGGAATATGGTGGAAGCAGATTCAACAAGAGCAATAAAATATATGTGTGAATGGATAGAATATGCTATCCACATAGGTTTCTTAATCTCCTGTTCTTTTCTGTAAGTGTTATAATACATAACTGACACATAACTGCATGCAGACATATGTGTAAGGCTCTCATGAACTGTGACTACCACTAAAATTTCATATTCAGACCACAAGCTAACCAATTCAAACATACAAAGACGGTTTAAATATTTAGAAGCAGTATGTACAACTTTGCTACAAAAATAAATCAACCTTAATACTTACAATGACCAAGCTAAAAGGATCATTCAAAAATAGATAATTTCCATGTATTAAAACATGAGTTCCTAATGCAGGATATCTAATTTATTCACATGAGTTTCCTGCTGGATAAGCATTAAGCGCAGGATCTGACGCTAGAAATCAACTTTATGGTTCACATTCTTTTACTCAAGGTCATCAATTTTCAAATTAATCCATAATATTGATGCAAACGGATTTAAAATGTTTGGTATTATCATTAAGGCTGCTCCTAATGGAGAATAGAACAAAGTTTTATTTTTATGTAATATTAGACTTCTGCAGACACTTATTTAAGAGGTCTTAACTAACCTTCAGTATACTTGATCATAATAAGTGGAGAAAGCTGAAGAAAAAATGACAAAAGGGAAAGTATCCCTGGCACAATCTGAAAACCTATCGAGACATGTGCATCAAAGAAAACGCATCTTACAAGTTTCGGAAGACAGAAGAATTGTATCAAAGAAACACTGCCTTCTGCAACTTGGTATTTCCAGTCTTCAGAGCGTTAAAGGAGGATCTAGCATATGCAGAGAACAAATATGGGTCATCAAACCATTGTTGAAGGTCTGTGGCAACTTCTAGTTGCATCACTGGCGATCTGCCCCACATATTCCTGTAAGGTTCCTTTTATATCTTGATCAGCCTTCAAATATTGGTGACTTACCTTATCGGGGACATATATAACTTGTTGATCTGATAGAAAACCGTGACAAAATTAACACCATGCCATTCTTTCATCACAAGAATCATAATCATATCACTGTGTAAAAACAGAGCTCAGTTCCATCAACATAAAGCCTTCAATCATTATCAGGTCTTTAAAAACGCGTTTTGCTATCAGATCTTCAAATTAACTGAGCAATAAGTCACCAAGACCTATGCTTCTATTCTCAAAGTTGCATACAAGTCAGTCTAATCTTACTGTTGAAAATAAGCCAACCAGATTATATACAAGCTAGCATTAGCAGAGGACAAAGCTGTGCCATCATACCATTATCAAGGTCTGTTGCATCTTCCAGCTGTGCCACTATAAATCTATCCCATAGATTCCTAGTATCCCTGGCACAATTAAAGAACTATCCAGGAACATGCATCACAACAAAGGCATCTTACACGTTTCTGAAGACATAAGAGCTCTATCATTGAAACACTACCTTCTGCAACTTGGAATTTCCAGTCTTGACAACATAAAAGGAACAAGCTAGCATCTGCAGAGAACAAAGCTGTGCCATCATACCATTATCAAGGTCTGTTGCATCTGCCAGCTGTGCCACTATAAATATATCCCATAGATTCCAGTAAGGTTCTCTTTATACCCTAATCGGCCTTCAAATATTGGTGAGTTACCTTATAACAAAAACATAACATGCTGATCTGCTGGACAATGGTTGACTAATTCAATACCATGCAATTATATTATAACAAGAACCAAAATCAGCTCACTGTGAAAAACAAGAGTTCCCCTCTATCATCATGATGTCATGCCATTATTTCATAAAGAATCAAAATCCGCTCACTGTGCAAAACAAGAGTTTCCCTTCATCGTCGCCATGCCCTTAAACATAACCACATCTTTAAATACATGTTTTCCATCATATCTTCAAATTGACTGAGCAAATAAGCCAAAAACTTGTGCTTCTATTCCCAAATTCGTCCCTTCATACCAAATGACCAGAAATTGGGGTTTGATATGATAGGCATTTATCAGGTGACATCCCTGTTCCAGAATTTCTGACTAAATTTCCTAACAAATCAGGATGCTATGCTGAGCTCCTTAAGGGATGAGAATTGATTAGACCAGATATTGGCCTAATTGGGTGTGCACGAAGGGATAAGCCCTCAGCAAATACCAATTCAAATGGCAGTAGTGTTGAATCCCAACCTAATCTTACACTTTCGGCCAATAGAAGAACACACGCATACAGATACAAAATTTCAAATTGTTTAACGGGGTGAAGCACTAAGAAAGCCAACTAGATTTGAATAGAGTGTAAAGAAAGAGGAGAGTACCACTCAAAAGATTTCATGGGTTCAATGAGATAGACAAGGTCAGCGAATCCTTTTATGATATCTGTAATCCTTCCCGACGTGATATCCTGTTTGAATTTAGCGAGGAAGGAGAGGCGCTTTCCCATCTCCAATTTGCATACGATAACCTTCTCATAGGATCATCCACTTCCAAAGAAGCTTCTGCTTGAAAGCAGGCCTTTTACACTTTCGTCCTCTTCTCAGGCGGACTGAGAAATGCTGTCAAATCCCATCTTTCAATCTTCAATACCAAGCTTGCCATTCAAGCTCACATCTGCAGAATTCTTGGCTTCCAAAGGGGCGCATTTCCATCCACATACCTGGGCCTACCTCTCCTAGACTCAGTCCTAGTACATTCATCTTGGGAATACCTTCTGCATAAAATGGAGCAATGGCTGGGCAACGGCTGGGCAACAATGTAACCAGAGCATTCGCACTCTTTCCCTCACCTCTGGAAGGTCATCTGCATTCGCACTCTTTCCCTCCACCTCTGGAAGGTCATCTTCAGCTAGATCAAAGAATAAACCTCTCATGTTCGTTCACAGTAAACAAGTGTACACTCTCCACTTGCACATTCACCTAGCTTCATAAAATACCCTTTGTGCTTTATTCACTTCTTTCCCAGTGGAATCTTGGTCGTCTTTGAAAAATCAAGCTCTATTGCAGCAAAAATAGCGTTATCAAAACCACAATCAACCCTGAATATTGAATACACTATTGTGTGAGACTTGTGGGCTTCCAACAGAGACAAAATGGTAAGTAGGGCAACATTATCTTGGTGGAGAAGATAAACAAGTCGCAAACCCCAATCATCATGGTTCGGCCATTGGGATCTACTGCAAAATACTGCCCTAAAATTATTCTCCTGCACCCTGACTTGCCGAATGCCCCCTAATGAACATATTTTCCTCTTCGTTGTATTCGAGTATGAGATCCGTCCAGAACCAGAACCTGTCACAATGTAACCTTCTGCAACCCCATTGGAAGAAACCTCCAAAAGATCCGGAAGGCTGGACTATCAGCACGGAAGTTTTATACAGAGTCAATTTGAAGACACGCGGAGAACCAGCGGATCACGAAGGAGACACACGGAGAACCAGCGAACCACAAAGAAGACACACGGAGAAACACGATTGGCTGAATAGACGACGAAATGAACAGTGATTTACCAAAGAACTTCAGAGAAAAACGCCATTGCGTTTTCCAAAAAGTAGTATCAATAATTGTAAAAATAATAATAAACAATGTGTTTTCCAATCAAATATAAATAATTGGAGAAGATTTAGAAGTACAGAAAAGAAAATAGGTAATGATCTAGATGCAATCTATAATCCGGAAGTAATTTACAAGTAGCAAAAAACCCAAATAAAATGCCTCAAGACCTATTACACAGGAACACCGTATTTCTCCATAGGATTCCAAGATAAGGATATCTAGAAATAGAATCTCTAAAATTTCTGGAGAATGGCTCCGATTTAAGGGGAAAATAAGCCAGCACCACAAAATGTTGTGTTAGCATTCCAGCGAGGATTTGTCCATTGTATTGACCATACAAGCATGTGGACAGTCCCCTACAAGGCAATAGGGAATGGAATCTATCATCTCGGGTTGACTGGAGGGAAGTGCAACTAGAATGTGAACGATCTACCACAAAATGAGACGAAATCAAACAAATCAGCCCGAATATATATTTTATATTTCCTTAATGCCCACAAACAGAGGTGAGACATCAAATGAACTCAATAACAATAGCACAGAACATCAAGTCGAGGATGGAGAACTTACATGATTTCACAATGACAAAACACTGTTACAAGGCATTACAATGCAAAAGCAAAGGTATGATATAGTTCTCCATTATAATGAGTCTATCATGCAGGGCTTTCCAGGCATAGCTGCCATTTAAGAATTCAAATGCTCGCGACAAACATCAGAGATCAACCGCTATTATTATGCATCTATAACAGTATTGAAAACAGACATTCTATCACAATTGTGTTAGTTCATTATAGAAAAGTATTAGGATAAATAGCAGGAAAATGCCAGTGGAAAAGGTAGGCAATAAGGCACCTAACAACTAACACAATTCACTAAACCACACAGAGAACTGAAAAGTTCCTTGCAAAGAGGACTAGAGGAATAATTACATGACCAAGGGAGGGGAACGCCTTCAAGGCTCCTCTAAACTCTTCTCACCAAAATCCCCCCTCCAACTCGCAGGTTGCTTCTAAGTTCTTTTCTGACCAAAATCCCCCCTCCAACTCAAAGGTTGATTCTAAGTTCTTTCCTCACCAAAATCCCCCCTCCAACTCACAGGTTGCTTCTAAGTTCTTTCTTCTTTCGAAAAGGAAAAGATCTTGTCAACTGATAGTGGTGCTTTCTTTAAATACATAATTTTTCGTTACAAGAACTATTTTCTTTTACAGTTACAATAAGCAAAATTCATCCATGTCACTTGGATTTAGCCTAAGTGATTGAGAATTGGACTTAGCCTCGGTGATTGAGAAAAGTGTTATTCTCTCCACCCAGATCAATTCCCACAAATGACATGTTAAGCTCTTAATGGCTATATCATTGTATCAGCCTTGAACCTTGTTTACTCAAGGTAGCATCATTGGATTAAAAGAAAGTGCCCAGTAACATATGTATTTAAGCAAAATTCTTCTATTTCTTCAGTTACAAGAGCAGGGCACGGTGGGCTATTCATTAACATGTGTTGTGGGTCAGCCAAGCCCACTACATGATGAATAACTAACCTTAAAGAATATTGACATGATTGAGAATTGGACTTAGCCTGGGTGATTGAGAAAAGTGTTATTCTCTCCATCCAGATCAATTCCCACAAATGACATGTTAAGCTCTTAATGGGTATATCATTGTATCAGCCTTGAACCTTGTTTACTTGAAGTAGCATCCTTGGATTAAAAGAAAGTGCCCAGTAACATATGTATTTAAGCAAAATTCTTCTATTTCTTCAGTTACAAGAGCAGGGCACGGTGGGCTATTCATTAACATGTTACAAGAGCAGGGCACGGTGGGCTATTCATTAACATGTGTTGTGGGTCGGCCAAGCCCATGCATGATGAATAACTAAACCTTATATTGACAAATTCTTTTTTGGAAGAAACTATGATATATGATAAGTGCAATCAAATGTGTTAAAATCCCCTAATTCACAAATCACCACTGTTGAGATTTGCAAGATCCAGCTTATCAAATGACAATCCAATAAACACACTAGCAAAACAATTCATTTGGATGTGCACAAGCAAAATATAGAAACCAGAAAACAACTGATACTCCTCGCTCAGAACAAGGTGAAACACCAAAGACATTGATGGAACCCACAAATCCAGAGCATGAAAGGAAAACCCATGGAGGTGCTTGTCCCAGCCTGTAAAGAATTGAAAACTAGATTCTGGAGCTCCACAATGGCCTTCGCCATTATGAACTTAACCATTTTTACTCCTAATGCATGGTAGTCGCAGCAACCAATAAAAATGAGAGACATTACTCTAACCCCCACCTTCGCTTCTATGTGAGCACAATTATTGATCTGATCCATTCATCGAATGAGAGAGTGGGCCCATTAGATATCAGAGTCAAATGAAAAGCTAGTTTCCCTGAACAAACCGTCCCTCTTCTGGCTTTTCCTATTCCGAATCAGGGTATCGATCTCGCTCGTAATATTTAACTCTGTTCCCATCCTTGTGACTTGCCGGCGTGAACTTGCTTATGAGCTAATTCCAGATTATTAATGTGAGCACTATCATGAAATTTACCTGGGGCGCTATGCAAGTTGAAACACACTAAGTGCTAGGCCAAACCCACTTTAAATTAAACAGCTGGTACATTTAATTAAGATGTACAGCCCACTAACCATTAAACCAAATATGTTTCAGATTACATATAAAGTGCACTCTTATACAAATTCAATTCGGGTCACTTCATCAAGCTCAGTCACCAGGCCTGTTTCAGATATCCTGTCCGCTGCATTCTTAACAAAATTATCTATGCATTTCATCAATTGTTCACACCTCTAGTGTCAAACCTTTTCTAAGATCTCATGCAGTAGTCTATTTTCATGTGATGTGCCCTGCTTGCTTAGTTTATCCATGAGGATGGCATGTGTAATCATATCAGGGACATAACTACTATCTTTCATCTGTTTAAATAACTTTATTGCCTCATTGAAATTACCCACTTTGCAGAGTCCATCCATCAACGTCCTATATGTAACAACATCAGGGCTCAAACCCTGTTTTGGCATCTCATGGAAGATTTGTTGAGCTTCATTTGTCTTGCGATGCTTACAGTCAGTGTATTATAGCTAACGAGGTCGGGCCTGCAACCTTTCTCCAACATCTCTTGAAGGAGCTCCCTGGCCTTCTCCAGATTACCGGCTTTGCAAAACCCGTTTATAAGTGTATTGTATGTAAATTCATTAGGCTGACAGCCTATTTTCACCATAACATCTAGCAGCTGGATAGCTTCTTGAAGCTTACCTTCTTTGCAACAACCATCAATAAAAACAGTGTATGTGATAACATCTGGAGTGTGTCCCTTATCCAGCATCTCATGAAGTACCTCGGTGGCCTCCTGCCATTGCCCTTCCTTACAGAAACTGTGAATAAGTACACTGTATGTGACGACATCAGGGTATATATTTTTCTTGGACATTTCATAGAAGAGCTTCATACCCTCATCCACCTTGCCTTCCTTACAGAGACCATCCATAAGTGCACTGTATGTGACAACATCAGGGCATATGTTTTTCCTGGGCATTTCATAGAAGAGCTCCTTAGCTATGTTCATTTTGCCCTCTTTGCAAAAACCACTAATCAGTGCATTGTATGTGACGACATCAGGGCATATGTCTTTCCTGAGCATTTCATAGAAGAGCTTCATAGCTAGGTCCGGTTCGCCCTCTTTGCAAAAACCACTAATCAGTGCATTGTATGTGACGACATTAGGGCATATGTCTTTCCTGCGCATTTCATAGAAGAGCTCCATAGCTTTGTCCGGTTTGGCCTCTTTGCAAAAACCATTGATCAGGGTATTATACGTGACGATATTAGGGTTATACCGTTTTGTTAACATGTAGTACAGTAGCTTATTGGCCTCTTGGAGCTTACCTTCTTTGCATAGTCGATCCATAAAGATGTTAAACGTGATTGTATCAGGTTCGTGTCCCTTTTTCAGCATAACAGCTAACAACCCGAACGCTTCGTAGGTTTTCCCTGCCTTGCAAAGCCCATCTATTAGGGTATCGTATGTAACAAGATTGGGAACTTGTCGTTTGCCCACCATTTCCTTGAAAACTTTGACAGCGTCCTCCATCCTGCCCACCCTGCAAAGCCCTTTGATGAGAGTGCTGAAGGTTATGACATTTGGAGTATATCCATGTGCTTCCATTCCGTCAAACACTCTGAATGCATAATCCATTCTACCTGTTTCGCAGTGGCAGTTGATGACAATATTCAAAGTTTTGAGATCTGGAACAATGTCTGATTGAACCATAAGTCTGTAAACAGACAACGCTGATCCATACTGATTCCGTCGGACCAGGCTACTTAACAAGAAATTACAGGTGTTGAGAGTGGGTATAGATTTAGATTTATCTGAAAGAAGATGCTTGAAGGTCTCCACTGCTTCTTGAAGCCTGTTGGTCTCACATAATTTGGAAATCATTGCCTTCCCAATAGAAGTGGCGGAAGTGGCCGCCATGTTGAGGTGAGCAGGAGAGAGGAGAGAGTGAGCTTGAAATTGCTTTACCAGCAACGAAAACGCGAAACCCTGGTGTGATAGTGAGGTTAACTTCGCTCAGCATTTCTTTTCCTCGAATTTCAGTTCGGCATAGTTTTTCTAATGATCACTCAAACCTGGCATTGGCATTTTATAGTAGTTGAAGCACATCGATGCATACACATTTAAATTCATAAATTTGCAGATTAATATATAGTTGGTTGTGTAAATTTGAGTTTTTCTCTTATGTCACAATGTCTTTAAAATTTATTTATGTGTGTATCCATAGCTGTGCGATTTGTCTAAATAAGATCTGGAATGTTGTTTGCTGTGGTTGTTTGCATGTTTATATATATTATATCATGTTTGTTGTGGTTGTTTCCATGTTTATATAGATTATACCATGTTTGTTGTGGTTGTTTTATATTTATATAGATTATACCATTTTGTTATAGGTGTGAGAATTTTGTCTATCTACTTAATGTGTGGATTTTGTTTATCTACTTAATGTGTGGTGCTATATTGATAGGGTTATCCTTCATTCTTCCAGTTTAGCTCACAACAAAGGAAAACACCCATTAGTTAAGTTTTTAGTATTGCGGAATTTAAGAAAATGATTCAAATAAATTCCACAAAACCTTTGCTAATGATAATGGATGTTTAGTATAACTAAAAAACTTGGGAAACTTGAGGCTTTAGAGAAGGTTTTTCATCGATGCGCTTATAAAAGTATGGTGCACCAATGCATCAATTTTTAATAGGAACTAGAGCATATAATGTGTTCTAAAACATCAATGCCCTATATATCATTAACCATTGGTGTATACATATCCTTGTGCATTTCAAAATCTAGGTAATAGTAACAATAATGTTAATAGTGATAACGATAGTAAAGACAAAATTGAAGGGAGTGATATTGATGTTGTACTAAAGAGCATAGGCGCAATTATTATAGTTAATGGATGGCTAAAAAATTACATGTAATTTGTTATGCTCTTGAATCCCCTAACTACACTTAGATTATCGATTACAATGCATGAACTTCAAGGTCTTAAGAATTGTGTATGTAATCTTTAAGCTTACTATGTTGTTGAAATGTTATTTTCCTCAATTTATGAACATTGTGGGGTTATCAATTCAAATCAATTGTTGGAACTAATCAAATCTACTCTTCAACAAGTGTAAGAGATTTTGTAAGTCTAAGTCATCTATGACACATAGAGCTACTTGGCTCTTTAGGCTCAACTCTTTAAAATAATCTTCAAAACTGTGGGAGAGTAGTCACACTACTTAAAGTAAATCACACTTGCATAAATTAAACTATATTACTGAAAGGAAATCACACCATCCAATGGAGAAACCTACAAGATGGAAAACAAGAAAGTAACGCTACAAAATAAAATACCGAGATTAAAGAAAAGGACGACTCTTTAGCCACCCACATGTTCGTAGTGTGATGGAAGAGGAAATACATATATGCATAAATATAGAGTGTAAATGGAAAGCATGAACATACACATATCAATAGGTGCATTCACCTATGAATTCTCAAAGTGGGTTGACGAATCATTGTCATAATTATAACACAAATCTATGGTGACAAAGTGATTTCATTAATGAAAGTAATTTGGAGTTACAATAACACTCTACAACTCACAAGAATTGTTCTAACCAAGAATATT
Organism: Pseudotsuga menziesii; assembly: GCA_001517045.1. NCBI lineage: Eukaryota > Viridiplantae > Streptophyta > Pinopsida > Pinales > Pinaceae > Pseudotsuga > Pseudotsuga menziesii. The sequence goes on from LPNX011006415.1 coordinate 94,758, forward strand.
CTAAAAATACTTAAGCTACATACTGGCGAGTTCTTGTATCCTTCAAAATGGGTATCAAGGCATCCTAAGATGACTCCTCACTAATTTTCCCTTGAGAATTAAATTTTCAATGGACTAAAATACTAGTGGGTTACTAGAGAAGTTGATCCACCCATCAGTTGGCATGTTTTTTGACTTCAACAGGGTCAACATCGACTTCGACAAGTCCGAACCTCAACACACCCTCGATAGGTTCTGCACCTCGACATACATTGTCAACCTCAGCATCTTGACATGACTATGATAGTTTGTCTCTCTACCTTCCAGTCATTTGTAATGGTTGAACTTTCGAACCATTCTAACTTCTTTGTAACTGAACATAATAGGTAGACACCCAAGCGTCTCAGCACTCTATATAAACATGTACACTATTGTAATAGACAAGCACGTAATAGAGTAGTAGTAATGAAATAACAGAGATTGGTTCTAACTCTTGCTCTTTTTCTGTGCGTATATTTTATGTCTGTGTAGTGTATTTCTTGCTTTTCTTATTCCTAATATGCTTCCGCCATAACTGTGTTCGATTCATTCAATCGAACTGATGTTCCTCGTCATGCACCTGGGCACCCAAATTATTGGTATCATAGAAAGATTTAGAGCTTAAGTTGTGCGTAGACACTTCTATCGAAGTTACCTCACTTATGCATGTTCAAACACACTCGCAAACTCAAAAATGCAAGCAGACACTACCTTCGACTTCAAAGTATCTCTCTACTTGCACCACAAGATCGAATATGGATGAAGAAATAGATAATATACATGCAACTGACAAGACAGAGAAACTCATAGAGAGGCATTGGCTCAATAGTGAATTGAAATGTTCACCCAGTTCAACAAGATTCTCACATGATTTGCTTCGACATCCAGAGGATCCTCGACAAGATCTCACTCTGATAAAATCAATCCATTTAAAGTGCAAATGAATTTGGACATACCGAATCTTGAAGGAAAGATTGACGCAGAATTTGTAGACAATTAGGTACGACAACTAGAATCCTACTACTCCGTGAATCAACTCTCTAAAGCAGAAAAGATCACCATTGCATCCTTAAAGTTGTCAACCTATGTGCACTGTTGGTGGGAGAATCTATAAAAAAGGATGGAGCAAGAAGGAGACCCCATAGACACATGGGATAAATTTTTCGCGTACGTTTGAAAGGAGTTCTACCTGCCCAAGTACATTGAACAGTAGTATAAGAAGTGGTAGCAGCTAAGGTAATGGAAAGACCAGTTCATGCAAAGCTACACCAACGAGTTCTATCGACTCGTGGCGAGACTTGGCGTCCAAGAAGAAGAGAAATTGCTTGTTTTGAAGTACGTCAGCGGATTGTCCACATACATTTAGTAAGAGATGGAATTTCTGACAGACGGTACACTTATGGATGCATTCCATTATGCCAACAAGATTGAAGCTAAATAGAAATGGAAAACACATTTTACGACCAACCCGACAGGTCGAACATCCAATAAGAAGTCACCAGCCAACTCCGACAATTCAAGACAAATTTCGTAGTTGACCACGCCAAAGCCCGACAATGGCATGAATCACTTCTAGAAAGACAAAAGGGAACATAGCAAACAACCTCCTACTGGGAAACGATGTGATTATCACAATTCATCATGGCATGATATGTCAGAATGCAAAGCTTGAAAGACGTTTTTGGAAAAATTGTCGACATTCGAATTTTCCAACAAAACCATGGTAGAATCTGACCCAAAAGCATCGACCCTTTTGACATCAACGTCAACATAGACCATTCCAGCAACCTCGACTATAGTCAACGAGGAGGAACGAGAGTGCATGTTCCATACACGGATGTGGGTTCAAAATAATCCATTACATCTTATTATGGATAATGGTAGTCAGAAGAACTTCGTTTCTAAAGATATTGTGAAGAAACTTGGTCTTGTTACCACTCCACATCCTTAGCCTTACAATATCTGTTGGATGAAGGATGGACAGGAATTAAGAATTACCTGGCAATGCAGACTCACGTAGTTCATTAATCCTTTTGAATATGAAGTACTCTATTACGTGGCACCGCTTTTCATAGCTGACGCCTTGTTTGGGAAACCTTACTTATGGGATCGGCATGGAAGTTATTAGTCACGGCCTCAAAAGGTGATTTTCAAAATTCGGAACCAATGGTACGATATACTTGAACAACAAACTACACCAACGGTTGCCATGATATCTGCCAAACAAACAAAGAAGCTTATCTACCATGCTCAGAAGTTTGTATTGATCATGATAGAGCCTCAGCATTCCAGGAAGACTATATCAATGAGTCGACTCGCTAACCAATGCAGCTCCCGATAACAGCAACAGATCGACCATATTCTTGACGAGTATCGAAACATATTTCAAGATCCAAATAGAGTACCTCTACATTGTCAGGTAAAACAATCCATTGAACTTGTTCATGGTTCTTCATTACCTAACACATTTGTTTACAGAAGATCCATTATCAAGAATGAATAGATTCATAGACAGATCCAGGATTTGATCAACAAAGGTCACATTCGACCCAGATCCTCTCCTTGTGGAATTCCAGTCATCCTCGTTCCAAAGAAAGATGGTACTTAGTGCATGTGCATTGACTATCGGGCTCTCAACAAGATTTCGATGAAGAATCGATACCCTCTTCCAAGGATAGCTGAATTCATTTACTGTCTAAAAGGTGCTAGATTCTTTACTAAGTTTGACCTCAAGTTGGGATATCATTAAATTTTGATCGAGTCCACTGATGTATGGAAAACTGCTTTCAAAACCAAGAAAGAATTTTTTGAATAGTTAGTCATGCCTTTCAGCTTAACCAACGCACCTGTGACCTTCATGCGCTATATGGATGACCTTCTACGACCTTTCATCGGCAAGTGAGCCATTGTCTATCTCGACGATATCTTGATTTTCAATCGATAATGAGAAGAACATGTTAGACAACTTCGATAAGTCCTTGACACTCTCCAGCAACATAGACTCTATCTAAACATGGAAAAATGCTCATTTGCGATGACCAACATCAAATATTTGGGTATGTAATTGACTCTGCAAGCATTCACATCGACCCAGAGAAAGTATAGATCCTCAAAGATTAGCCCATTCCTCAAACCATTCATGAACTAAGAAGTTTTCTTGGTTTGGCCAATTTATATCGACGGGTCATACTCAGCTTTAGTCACATAGACTAGCCTTTTAATCAGTTAACCAAGGGAAATGGGAAAACTGTCTTCAAATGGACACCGACACAACAACAAGTATTTGAGAAACTCAAACAAAATCTTTGTAATACACCAATACTTGTGTTACTTGATTTGCATCAGCCTTTTGAGATTGAGACGAACGCATCAGACTATGCTCTTGGCGCAATGATCACTCAGTCTAGTCACCCAGTCACTTTCATTCTGAAAATTTCAATGAAACTGTTAGAAGGTATTCGATGTATGAAAATGAACTATATGTCATTGTGCAAGCCCTCAATCAATGGAGGCATTACATTCTTGGGAAGGAAATGTTCATTCTCACTGATCACAAGCCCTTAGAGTTTGCCACGTCCCAATTGAAATTACAAACAAATTGATAACTCAAGTGGATTAATTACCTACAAAAATTCCAGTTGGTAATTAAGTATCGGAAAGATAAATCCAATGCCCCAACTGATTGTCTCCTCCGACCACCCATTACTCTACTTTTTATAGTGATGAGTATGCAGGGTTATGACACCACTACTTGGTCACAATTGTATTCGTCAGATAGTGACTTCTCCGCAATTTATCGACAGATTCAAATCGACATGTTGTATACTACCAACTACTTCCTGAAAGATACCTTGCTATACAAGCTTGGACAACTTTGTGTACCGATTGGTGAGCACCAATAGAATCTCATTTGGGCTGTGCACTACAACAAGACTACAGGACATTTTGGAGTAGCAAAGACCCTTTCCATCCTCCAAAATCATTTTTATTGGCCTTTACTTAAATATGACATCAACATGTACATTTGATCATGTGTGGTTTGTGCTATTTCTAAACCGTCGAATTGAAGATAAGGACTTTATACACCTTTTCATGTTCCTAGTCGATGGGAATCTATTTCTATGGACTACCTGACGAGATATCCTACTACCAAACATCAGCATGATGAGATATTAGTAGTAGTTGACATATTTTCCAAGATGGCTATTCTCATTCCATGCAAGAAGAATACAACAACACAACAAACTACTCAGCTCTTTTTCGAACATGTTTGGAAACATTATGGCCTTCCGACAACCATTATTTCCGACAGAGATGCCATATTTGTCAGCATATTTTGGAAGACTCTTTGGAAACAACTCCACACAAGACTCTGTTTGTCGACAAATTTCCATCCTCGGACAAACGGATAGACAGAAGTTGTAAATCGCTTGGTAGTACAAATTCTTCGCATGTACAACCACAAGCATCGTCGGACATGGGATGAAAGTATCCCATACATACAACACAGTTACAATCGTGCTCAACACAACTCTATGGGAAACATTCCATTCAAGATCTGTTATGGATTTCAACCCTCAGCTCCCATCAACTTGATTAGTTCATCGACACAGTTGAACGACACTGGCTCTTACCAACGAGAATTTGAAAAAACATTGAAGTCTCAAGACCAAATCTACAATATCCAGAAGCAAACACAGGGAATGTGGTAGCAAGATAATGCGAAAGCTAAGGCCCAACACAATAAGCATCGTACTCCTCATTCATTTCAACTTGGGGATTAGGTCGGGTTATATCTAAAGAAGGAATGCTTTACTGGTCCATATAAAAAGTTGAAGCCTTTGCGATATGATCTGTACAGTATCGTTAAGCAGATTGGAGAAAATGTTTTCCAGCTCGACATTCCTTCATGCTTGGGTTTGCATCCAGTGCTCAATGTGGATGTACTTCACCCATACCATGCACCCTTGTTGGAACATAACGAATTGCAAACAACAGAACTCGAAGCCATCCATCTCAATTTTCATGAGCCTCTTCTTTGCGACACCATTGTGGGATGACGCATACGCCATACAAGGACGAACGTAATTCCCTGGTTTCAAGTGGCTAAAGTTGGACAACTCCCAGCACAAGGACAATGGTACTCAACTATTGAACTCACCAACAAGTTTTCTCACCTGAACGAACAAACAATGGGGATCATTATTTCTTAAGGAAGGAGGAATGATATACCTAGAAGTTGGCATATTTGTCAACTTCGATAGGTCCAACATCAACTTCGACAAGTCCGGACCTTGACACAACCTCGAAGAGGTTCTGCACCTCGACATACATCATCGACCTCAACATCTCAAAACAACTACAACATATTTCCTCTTTTCCTTCCAGTCGTATGTAAACGGTTGAATTTTTGAACTGTTCTAACTTATTTTTAACTAAATGTAACGAGTAGATAACCAAGCATCTCATCACTCTATATAAACATGTACACTATTGTAATATGCAAGCAAGTAATAGAACAATAGTAATGAAATAACAGATATTGGTTCAAAGTCTTGCATTTTTGTCTGTATGTATATTTTAAATCTGTGTAGTGTATTTCCTACTTTACTTATTCCTAATATTCTTCCGCCATAACACTGCTCGATTCATTCAATCGAACTGTTATTCCCGGTCGTTCACCTAGACACTCGGATCAGAAGCAACCTATAAGGTCCATCACCCTTATTTATCAATTCAATAGGTGGATTGGGTCTATTTCCATTATTGCTATTGATTCATTAAACTTGACTTATGAGATTAACATTATCTTTTCTTTTTCAATGGGTTCTGGAGTCAGAACACTTCACATGCTATTTGTTTATTACTCGCTTGTTACAAAGCATTGAGAATTGATTTTTCTTATGTGGCAATACCAAGTGAGGCCATATTTGAATGTGTTGTGGACTCTCTTGCTCATATGACTCAATAATTTAGGGTCATTAAAGGTATTGTTGTTATTAATTTCCAAATTGTACTATTATTATTGGCATTTCTCTCCTACGATTGTTAATTGGCTTAAATAACTTGTATTAGTGTCAGATGCATACTCAGGGTTTCACAAGGTGTGAAGAAATTCAAGATTAGTGTGGCTTTGTATAATAACCTAAGTAGACATTTCCTTTTGGAGACTTCCCCAGTTAGTGAAACTTAAGCAACCTTGATATTGTGAATAACATTTCTAACCATTTTAACTACAATTGTTCATTTGGATCAAAGTGGCTTGCTTTTTCAAATCCCATAACCACATAGTTGGTCCCAATATTCATTTATAAAAGTGAGGTTGTGGAAATAGCCAAAAGAAGGTTAAATATTAATGTATTTATTGGATTTAATTTGTAGCAACAATCAACAACAAAAATATTGCAAGGGATGGTACAAACAAATTACCATATACAAAGAAAAATGAAAACAAGTACATATTATTCAAAATAATAATGTGACATATTTCTCTTAGTAAGAATATGTCATTATGTTTGAACATTGAATTAATAAATTTATTATATTGGCACTTGGGTTTTGTGACATTGGATAGGATATTGTGAGCACTCGTCATATTGAAAGAAAGGTTCTAGATGAAGGATTTGTTAGATGCTTTTAAGTATGGAAAATGTTTATCTTCCTATTGTGCATTTGCGATGCGACAATTATTACAATCACTCATTGTAGAAATTAAAATGGCTAAAGAAAAACCCCATTAAATAAGATTACATAAGCATTTAAAACCAGGGTGAAGTCCTTTTTTCAGACACTAAGTCTATACAAAGTAGAATTACAATGGAAGAGAGAGAGTCCCTCCCTTCATGCCTCAATGACTATTTATACATTTTTCCACCACCATACGTTCCCACTTAGGTGGATTCTAGAAGCCTCTAGCATCCTCTAGAAATATTCATGGAGTGTAGTGCCATTTGGCATCCTCACCTACTTCCATTACTTCTCCAACTACCCAAACTATTATGTTCTTGGGTTTCTCATTGGCCAGCTCACAACCAATACTTGTCGACTCTTACTAGTCACCTAGTGCGACGTCCTGCTCTTCATCCTTCTGTCGGCATTCCCCTCGATTGTCTTCACACTTAGTTTTCTTCTCCTTTCGTCTGACAGAAATCCCCTTGACCATAATATTTCCTATCATGGTTCTTTGTCATCAGTATTAATATTAATCCTCTTCTCTACCAGTAGGATTGCCCTCGACTGCCTCTATATCTACCGTTTCGACCTATCATCGACCATTTCTGACTTGACTTCTTCTCTTTTCTTCCGTCGACATTCCCATGGACTGGACTTCCCTTTGCTTTGTTGGCTCATAACTAACCATCTTATTCGACTCTAACTCTGTCATCACCATGTCAACTCCTTGCTTGGACTAGCATTCCTCTATCCTCTTGCCTCTTGCCTTGACCATAGCTTGGTCAGAAGTGTCTCTTGGGATCCTACAACCTATGATTATTTGCAAGTTGTTCTTGTTGATAACAATCGTCCTCAAATCCAACTATTCTTATACGACTCTTCTTGTGGACTCCTCATGACCCTATGGTCCTTACTAGATTATTCTAGTAGTCTATCCACCTTCCATTTTTCTCTCCATTCCTATGGATATCCGGCCCTTAACTTGGACCAGTCCCATCTATGACTCACAGTCTTGTCCTTCAATCTTCACGACTGGCTCATTCTTGTTGCCTCCTCCGACCGTTGTATGGTCGTCTATCTTCACTCGTTGGTTTCTCCTCTTCCTAGTTTTAATTCTGCCACGACTTAGCCCTCTGACCCAAGTATGCTCTTGATCACCCTCAACCATTTGGGTTTTGACTACCCTTTTCCTTCACACAGAAGGTATTCAACTCTTCTCTTATGACCACAACTACTCACCTTCATTCCGCCCAATCTCTAACTCAACTAGTTACCTTGTTGGCTCACTCAGTCCTCTGACTTACTTGTTGGTCTACAACCCGACCCGTCCTTATCTACCATATATGTCGATTGTTCTGCTTGACCTGACCATATGGGCTCACACAGTACCATTTTATCTCCTAGAAGGTCGTTATCCCTCTTCTAGTTGACTACCTTTCTGCCAATTCTTGTCGATCATTTGTGGGTTTGATGCCCTTGCATCATACTCCCTAGGTTATTTAAAAGGCATGAACTCATGCCAAGGTCCTTTCTGCAAGATCTCTGCACTTAATATTTTTGTTCGCCATCGATACCATACACAATACCAAATGCTAACTGGTATCTCATCCTTATTTTGGCTTCTCTCCTCCTCCTCTATGACCTTCTCCATGACCTCAACTATGCTTACATACTATGTACCCAAATGTGTCACCAAGGATCTCAATGTACTTCTAGTCCATCTCTTTGAACCTTCTTAGAGAAATGCATGGTTTCCCTTCCTTCACAAACTCTTCTCCCTACTCGGTGGTATCCTCTCCTCTTGCTAATGTTTGTGAAGCACACAACTCCACTTCCACAACCGTCGACTTTGACTATCTTCTGTACTATGAACCTCTGATTGGTTCTACTCCTTTATATGGTATTCCTTCTACCGTCCATCCATCGCCATTCTACTCTCATTGGATTCTCTCCTGACTTTCCCAGAACTCATTGGTTCTACTCGACCTCTTCTGTCAACTTCAACTGCCATGACAGTTCCATCGGTAGACCCAAACTCAACATCACGTCAATCTGATGCACATTGTTTCTCCACAACAACCCTATTGGCGTTCTTATTATTGCACTCATCTTCTCCTGGTTTCACGACCCATTCCTTCTGTTGACACTAACTCGGCATCTTGCATACCACCTACAAGTTTTTCTTTATCCTTTAGAAAACTCATTACTGTGAGTACAGACTTAGCTTTCCCTACAAGCCTTTCAACAACTTGCCTCTCTTCCTCCTCCGACCATGGACATCAAATCTATTCCATGTCCTCTACTTCCTTTGCAGTCTCTATGGCCTTCTTGCCATCTTCCTCTACCTCCTCGTACCAATTATCCTTCGACTCGTTGGTCGAACTCTCCACCCCTACTAGTCATCCATGGAGAATCTCATCTATTCTACACCCTTCTTTGTCATCAACAGCTCGATGGTATTCTTCACGCTCCCTTTCCTCCATATTATCGGTATTCCTATCGACAACTTTGTCGACAGCTTCACCTCCACACTTCCTCAGGCGAAGGTTTCCATGCACCTCCACTTTGTCAACCATTTCCTCGATCGAAATTATCTCCTTGTCAATTGTCTCCTCATTCAACTTCTCCTCTATTTTGTTGGCTCCATATTTATTTGATCATCCCTTCACTTCGCTGACAACCCTTCCACTCGACTGCTCTACGTCTCTATTGACCCTAAACTTAGTTATTTCTTCTTCCATTATAACAACATCCCCTTCAACCGATTTCTCCTAGGCATTCTCACTCGTCTTCCCTATCACCTCTTGTCGTACCAACTCAATAGCTTCTTTGGATTCTTCCTTCTCTTCTCGCTAGGTCCTCTCAGGAACATCTTCTAGTATCACTTCCTTTCTAGCAAGCATCCATCGACTTCCTTTTCCTCTTCCTATGTGGCATCCCCTTCGCACCCAACAACTTATGCTCTCCCTAACATATCATCCCTCTGTTCGACCCACTCATGGATCTCGTTAGCCTCCTCAACTATGAGTATTCTCTTTACTGTCATTAGGGTATTAGACAACTCGTATCGCCCTGATGGCCTCTCTATTCCATGCATTGTCTCCAACGTTCCCAACTTCAGCACTGTCGCCATCAGTGCATCATAAATATTCTTCAAGGTCGTCTTCTCTCTCAACCTTGGTACTTCTACACCTCTACAGTGTGCAGTCTTCTTCTAGACCCCTTGAATGAGTCCTTCTCTTTTCTACTCAATAGTTCTCCCGAGTTTCCCTACTGGAATAGCTGGTTTTTTACATCCTTGCAGAACTCCTTTCTGCCTTCCACTCGTCCAGTATTCAACTAGATTTTCTTCCTCTTCTCTAGAAGGTATTAGAACATGAAATCCATTTCAATAGCTACCCACTATTCACTACGTTCTGTAGTGACATGACCACTCTACCTATCCCCAACTGGAGTCACCTGGTTCTTCACTTCAACTACCTACAACTCTACCCACAACCGTAGCTATAGAGCTACAACTTCTTCAAACACTCTTCAGGATTCTCTATGCTGCAATCTTGGTCCTGGATAGCTCTAACACACCTCCTATGGGAGCTATCCTTCTTCCACATCTCTACCCAACCATAGCTGGATATGTTTCTTCACCAAATCGCAACTGGGTTCCTCACACAAGATACTCCTTCTCTGATACCAACTAATGCTAATCACCTCGACCACTCGCTTTTAGAGTCACAGAATGATCACACACACACACACACATAGACACACGCAAGTTTGCCAAGGATTATGGATTATATTATATTCCTTAGCAGAAGTTAGATTACATAAATATTTACAATCAGGGTGAAGTCCATGTTTTCAGACACTAAGACTGTAGAAAGTAGAATTACAATGGAAAAGAGAGAGCCCCTCCCTTCATGCCTGAATTACTATTTATAAAAAATTTCCACCACCATACCTTCCCGCTCATGCGGCTTCTAGAAGCCTCTAGCCTCCTCTAGAAATATTCATGGCATGCAGTGCCATCTGGCATCCTCACCTACTACCATGACTAATCCAACTTCCCCAGCTATTATGTTCTCGGGTTTCTTGTTGGTCAGCTCATGACCGATACTCGTCAACACTTATCAATTGCCTGGTGTGACGTCCTGCTCTTCATCCTGCTGTCAGAATTCCCCTTGACTGTCTTCACACTTGAATTTATTCTCCTTTTGTTTGTCGGAATTTCCCTCAATCAGAATACTTCCTAGCACAGTCTTTTGTCGTCGGTGTTAATCTAACTCTTCTTCTCTACCAATTGACTTTCTCTCGACTGCCTTTGTATCCATCGGTTCGACCTACCGTCGACCGCTTCTAACTTGACTTCTTCTCTTTTCGTCTATTGTCATTCCCATTGACCGAACTTCACTCTACTCTGTTGGCTCGTAACTAGCCATCTACTCTGACTCTAACTCAGTTGTCACCATGTCAACTCCTTCCTCATCGAATCCTTGCTTCGAATAACATTCCTCTAGCCTCTTGCCTCTTGCCTTAACCATAACTTGGTCAACAGTATCTCTTGGGATCCTATACCCTATGACCATTCGCAAGGTGGTCTCTCCAGTAACAGTGTTCCTCAACTTTGACTGTTCTTCTACCATTATTCTTGTGGAATCTGCATGACCCTATAGTCCTTACTAGATTACTCTAGTATTCTGTCCACCTTCATTTTGTCTCGTCATTCCTTTGGATATCATGCCCTTAACTTGGACTGGTCCCATCTACAACTCACAGTCTTGTCCTTCAATCTTTGCGACTGGCTCATTCTCTTCACCTCCTCCGACTATTTTATGGTCATCTATCTTCACTCGTCGGTTTCTCCTCCAACTAGTCTGGTCCTTCGCTTAGTTCCAACTCTTCCACAACTTGACCGTTTGACCCAAGTCTACTCTTGATCATCCTTGATCATTTGGGTTTCAATTGCCCCTTTCATTCACACAGAAGGTCTTCGACTCTTGTCTTGTGACCGTAGCAGCTCGTCTTTATTTTTCTCGGTCTCTAACTCGACTAGTTACCTCATTAACTCACTCAATCCTCCAACTAACTTACTGGTCTGCAACCCGATCAGTCCTTATCGACCATCTATGTCGATTGTTCTGCTCACCCTGACCATATAGGCTCACACAATACCCATTTTATCTCTTGGAAGGTCGTCGTTCCTCTTCCAATTAACTACCTTGCTGCCAATTCTTGTCAGTCATCGTGGCCTAGATGCCCTTGCATCAACATTGCTCATTATTGGGTGGTTTATGATTGCATTAGGCATGGTATGCTAGTTTGAGGTCACATAAATCATTAAGGGGTTATGGGAAATCATTAATGGGGTATTGCAAATATCGACAAGGCGACATGAGGTGATGTTGGGTGGTGTGGGCACATATCATGAACTTTGTTACTTTGCGTTACTCATTTTGAGGTAGTAATGAGTCAAATAAAATATTTCATTTTTCACAAATCACGTGACATAAATGTTTCTATTAAAGTAATCTTTTGGTTGTGATATATTTCAAAACATTTACGGGGAAAGATAAGTCTTCTGCCGCAATGAGGGGTTTTAACTTGATAGTTGGTTACATAGGAAATGATTTAAAATCCCTAATTCACATAATATTGGGCAGCTCACGCAACTTGATAATTTGTTGTGTATGCATGTGTTGTTCTTAAAGGAGTGCTTGCATGTACATGACACAAAAGAAGTGACATGCATGGAATATCATAAATAAACTATATGCGTCATCTTTCATGATTATAGAAACATAACTTTTAGCTTAGGCGTGATCTTGTGGTGTAAGTTATTCAACCCCTAACATACTCTAAAATAAACATATTATGAAAAATAGAATTGTCTCGTGGGAACAACTTGAACAAGTATGATTATTTGAATAATAAATAATGAGTTTTCCAAAAAGATGTATCCACAACTATGGAGCTAATAATAAATGCAACAATAATAGTATTTGGTGTCATGTATGTGATTAAAGATATATGCTACTTGAAGGTACATGACCCTGCCATTATAACCTTAATGTTGTGAGTATGTGATCTTGTCCTTTTTGCAGATACTATCTAAGATGAAACCACATTTTCATCTTGAAGTATGACATTAAACTACTTTTGATTGGATAGAGCTCATTTTCCTTTGACGTTAAGAAACATGTTAAGCACCCGAGAAACAAAGGTATTTAGAAAGAGTGGAAAACTACCTTTTTATGGACTACCAATGGATTATTTTTGCTATCCAAGTTTTGTCTACACTAAAAATTCAATTGCATCTGCATCTTAGGGTCTTCAAATTATGTCCATAAAAATGTAGTAACACATTTTTTACTTGGAATGTATTAAATTGAATTTATGTAAATGATGTAAATATGCTAGTAATGATACCTAGTGTGGACCTCAAGGCCAAGGCCCAACTAGTGAATGGTTAGGCATCAATGGTGTAAATATTTTGAATTAGATAGTATGGTTGGCTTGTGATCCTAAATTGAAATCCATGCAAATATTATGTTGGAAAAATCATAAAATGGTCCAAGATGGTTGTGTAAAGAGCACTACAAAGGCTATTATTCCACTAGAGGGGAATATAAAAGGGGGATTGTGGGAGATTGAACCCACTATTGCCAAGTTGCAACCTTAGAACTCATCAAATTTTTTCCATGTGCTTTAAATGAGAATTACCTCCTTTGACTATTAAATGCAATCATTGAATGCATGTGTAAGGTTGGTGGGAAAGGTCCTTTCATGTAGTTATGAAATGATGGGGGTGAATGTACTTTTATTATAGTTACCTCAATTGTCATAAGTCCTTTCTTCTATGGTTAGAAATTATGTCAATTGTTTTTTCACTATTCATTCATAACCTTTGGGTGATACTATTCATTTTTATGATCATTATTATTCATACATATCTACACTAGATAGAGTGCTCCCTCTTGTTGTCCATACTATTAATAATGGGTGTAGTACCTAGAAATTCGACCTTGGAAGGAGAACTTCATGTTTGATGGAAAAGAGATGGATGTAGGTGAGCATAGAGGTTGGGCACACTAGTAACCATTATCCTTTGATTTTTTCTACTTCTGCATGCTTGAGAAAGAATGAATTAACATTATAGGAGGTTCTTCAACAACATATAGTAGGTTGGACTCTTACTACACACACTGGTAAACACTGCAAGGTTTGGATTTCCCGATGGAACTATTGATTAGTGAAGGGAAATGGCTTCCTTGTGTTATGTGGGGCAGTTGGAAGGAACACCATGGTTGTGATGGCTAAGTGAGACCCCATAAAGCTTTGGATAAGTATTTGGCTAATTAGCATGGAAATTAGAATGGGTTATGGGCTATAAATAAATTATTGTAGGTGTTTCCTTCACCCTGATGGCCTCATAGCCCAACTTGGGGGTGGCCTCTCAACAAAAAGAGTATTTTTTGGATAAACTACCCACGGCTGGGTTGAAAAACATTTTTACACAACCAATTGCTTAAATCTTCTTTGTTTAAAGATAAGTACTCTCTTTGTATTTGGATTTAACACACCCAGTTTCATATTAGACTTGACACACAAATTTTTTATTTTTATATAACATATATGCATAATAGCCACATGCATAATGTTTATATGCATTCTTATGACAAGTGCATATTACAGTGTATAATAACTATAAGTAAATAGCGAAAGCATAAACTATTTCAAAAGACCCATGGAACCTTATAACAAATGAATAATAAACAAAATCATATTTGTGGAAACATATAATCACCTATGAGACATTTATTCAATAATATTAATGCAAAATATATTTATGCACACTTACGAAAACATATGTTAACATTAACTTAATGCACAATAAGACTTTAATAAACTCCAAAAAAAATAGAGCAAAGGAATTTATAAATATTTAATTTCACATGCCTCAATTTATTTGATTACCATATTATTAAGACAAAGGTAAACAATACTCGGACATTAAAAAATTCCTTAGGAATTTTTGGAGTATAATTCACGTAAAATAATTAGGTTAAGATATATAAATATGCATCCTTCTTAATACAAATATTATATTATTTCTACTAAATATGATTTTTTTCCAAACCATATTAGGCTATGGCTTTGAAAGCAACATTTCCAACTCTTTCCCTATGAAAGTTATTCCTGGTAACTCTGACATTTTTGTAAGTTATTCCTGGTAACTCTGACATTTTTGTCATGAACTACATAGTAAGAACTATGATAGAGTGAGCTGCGACGGAGTGAACTGTGACATAGTGATTCACTTAAATGGAACAAAGACAATAATGATTTCTTACATACACATTCCTCTTGTTATACTATTTCCACAATAATATGTTGAGGAAATACAACATTTCTGCAAAAGTGATAGTTAGTTACATAAACCAAATGATAGTTAGTTACATAAACCATTTTCAAATTACGTAATTTTTCATTTCATTAAGGAAAATAAAATAATTATTCCTACATATTCCTTAAAACTTACTACACAGTAAGAGTTATGAAGATTGGGATTTCCATAAAATAATTAGGAAAACAATTTCCATAATTAGACTTCAATGCAAACATTCAAACTCTTTTAAATTAGCAATTTCATCCCATGATTTTCAAAACAAGTATCACTCAATGCAAAGCAATAAAAACATGCCTTAACACATGGTATTGTTTATAATTTAATTATTAAACAAATTAGGACTTAAACTTGTACAACGTAGTAAATAATCTTGTTGGAGTTATTCTTTTAACAAACATATCATTCCATCCTCTTGGAATTATTTTCTTCCAACTATACAAAAAATAAGAGTTTAAATCATTTCGAAATATTTTACATAAACATTTCATTTAACATAGGAACTGCGGGGTAAGAACAAAACTACATAGTAAAACTAGCATTTTCATGTAGGCTTTTACAATTAAAATTAACTATTTGCAAATAATAATTCAAGTGAAAGAAAAATAATCAAAATGAATGGAATTCCTACTTATTCATCCTTTCACATAATTTTCAAAACATCCTACTCTTTGACATAATTAAAGAATTAGCATTCCTAAAATTTCCAAGCATTATCAACAAGTTCAACTTGCACTTGTCCATACTCAAGAATTCGGCCAAGCAATACATGAACTAATTCAGAAAATTAAACAAGGAAAACATGTAAATTTTTACCAATCATCAATTAATTAAAACTCAAAAATTAGAACACAATTTCCAGGAATTAGAACTTATCTTCTAAAATATTGAAATGGGCAACTGGCTTCGTGGAAACCATGCTCCACGCAACCATAAGTATTTATGCTTATTATTCTCTACACAAAACTTCACCCCCAAGCTGAGACTCATGCATTCACCACAAGTTCTCACCAATCCCAGGTTTCTCTTAGGATTTCCTCACTTAGAAAAAAGGATTTGCTAGTTTGATACCAAATCCATGCCAACTATGCATTTTATTCCCTTAGCTTCAGTCTAACTAGCACCACAGTGAAAACCCATCGCTACATCTGTGCTTAGAATTCCACTAAAAGAATTACCATTGTTGTAACACCGGTGCAACCAGCCAAAACAAGAGGAATTTATCAACCAAAAGGTTAACAAAATAGGCTTTGGATCACAAGTCCTCATAACCAACCCAACTACCACATACTGTGGACAAATTCGACACTTCACTCTGGAACTAGACTTGTTTATTTGTCCTCCAGCGATTCCAATTGACCACACATTCTATGCTCAATCACAATCCTCTTCAACACTACATCACTCTCATGTTGTATGCTGTGTTTTCTCCTTTTCTTCTTCAAAAATCATGTTCTTTTCTTCCTTCTTATTGTGCTTCCTGCTTTCCCTCAACTTCCTTCTCTATCCTCTTTTCCCAAGGTTCCACCAACCTTGTATGTACTTGTCACAACTTTGCAACACTTGTCTGGTTTTCCATTAACTCCTTAATCCCTCTCTTAATTTTCTTTTTAACTTCAAAAACAAGTTTCAAGAAATAATCAGTAAAAGGTTTGGGTTTATCAAAATTATAAGGCAAGCAAGGTTAAATAGGGTCATACTTAGCTTTTTAGGCTATATGCCACATCCCCTTTCACTGACCTAGGTGAATACATGAGTCCCTGTTCATTTAGTGTTTTGGCTCTGTCACTGCCAACTTAATTTTAATATTAACAAAAAAATACAACATGAGTTCTGCCCTTACATGCACTCATATTCTTTTACAAAATTAGACTAACAAAATAATGGGGTTTCAAACTAGGGGTGTTACATTGGATGTGAAATGATTCCATTTTTTTCTATGATGAATATGCTTGTATATACATGATGTGTGTGTGTGTGTGGATAAAGTTTATTTCCATTGTGTTTTCAATTTATGTATATGTGCACACACCTTATTGTTTATGAATTCATAGTATGTAAATGGGGAAAATTTTGGAAGCCTAAAATTTGTAAATTTCCCTCTTTAATGGTTAAATGATTGATGGATGGGGACGTGACAAAATTCTACCTCTATAACCCCAAATATTGTAGAGTTTTTCTTGCTTTGAAAAAAATAGTTTTTGCAAAAAAAATCATAATTGTAGAGATTGATATCATTAATTGTTTAGAAAATCGATGCACAAGGACTAATAGAAAAGAAAATCATAACATGTAAGATTAGATGTATGATGTCAGGTTTTAATCAAAAAATTCCAAAAAGGAAAATTAATAATGAGAAACAAGATTAGCAATGATGGAAGGATATACAAATAAAGCAATTGAAAATTCAAAATAATAACTATTGTAGAATCATAGGAGTTACAAAATTAAGGAAAAGTAGGTGGCCTAGTAATATGGTAGGATGAATAAAAATTTTCTCATTCAAAAACTAGTTTGTAGATTCCAAATAAACATCCTGTTGGCTTTTGGCTTAGATAATATAATTTGAACAAAATTTGGATCATAAATGTTTGTGGACCAAATTTAGCAATGTCGAGACCAATTTGTTAAAAGTGCTATCCAAATAAGGAAAAGCCATAATTCACTCCTATGAGAGCTGGAAGGATATATGAACTTGAATCTAGGAGATTATGAGTAAAAGGAAAGCCACATTGGTAAGAATAAAGTTTAAATAGATTTTATCTAACAAAATGCCTTGTTAGATATTGAACCAAGATTTCGAAACTACATATGTGCAACGCATGAAATTGTTGAAAAAATAGAAAAACATTATATAAATATTGGCTAGATTTTTTCAATTAATGATTCATGACCAAGATATGGTAACTTGAATTAGGAGCTTGACTAAAATGGAGGCCACATTGATAAAAATAAAGCTTCAAAGGATTTCATATAACAAAATGCCTCGTTAGATATGGAATCAAAATTTGGGGACTACATATACACAACACATGGAATAACTGAAAAAGTTAAGCATAATTATAGAAAGGCATAAGATTTTTTCAATTAGTGATTCATGGCCTGAAAAGACTTCAAAAGAGTAGAATTTCTTAACAGGGGACTTTTCAAAGCATTGTTTGATAGTTCTCTACCTACAAAATGATGAAAATTCCTTGAAAACTCCATTTAGATTCGAAACAACATGCTATTCTCACCCTGATCTAGACCTAAAAAATAAAAATAGTGGGAAATATAGCTTGATCTCATATGATTCAAAAAGTTCAGATACTATTTTTTCCAAAGGAAAAATTCATATTTTATATTGATCTTGAAAAGTTTACATTCAGAAAAGTGCTCTCATATAAAGGACTTGTTAGAGAGTTGTCACATGAGTTCTTCTTAATCATCACATCAGAAAACAGAGCTGAAATATAGATGTCACCAATGTGATTTCTTTTCATCTCGAATTTTCAGCATTATACAACAAAACATATGTACTATAAATTAAAAAAACTATCCAAAAACTATCTTAAACCATACTGCAGAGCATCATAAAAAAATGTAACTAATCTTTAAGTTATATTTCCTTTCTATGTTGTATGTCCTTCTATGAAGGGCCTTTGATAATAAGAGAATTTTTCATCGTTCTACTCTTCAGTTATATGTCATTGGTCGTTTTCTAGCTAAACACCTTATTTAGACAAAAAATTAGCCAACTGGTTTCTTTCCCTGTAAATATGTGAAACAATGAATGTTGTGAATTCTTCTTTTAGTAGCTCTATCTCTTCTAAAATGGGAGATACAAGAGTATTATGGCATCGTTGGATCCCTGCTACCTAGTTTATGATGATATTTGAGTCCCCAAAGACTTGAATATTCACACAGTCATTTTCAAGAGCAAATAATAGAAGTGGCTTTAAAGCTATCATTTCAGCATAATTGTTCCATCCATGATCCAAACCCACTTTTATTTTGAAAACATGGGTGTTTGATATGTGCAAGATGCAACCTGTGCCACAAGTGGACGGGGTACCTTGGTTAGCACCATTGAAATATCCACATGGGATCTTTTTGTTTATTATTTCATCCAGGATTAGTCTTGTATTTATCACTTCACTAGCCTGGGTGTAGTTTGAGAGTATGCCAATATTGTTGCTTACTATTATCTTTGGGATGCTGACTTTCTACTTAAAAATGATACGATTTCATGCAATCCAAATACCCTAGAAAAGAATGAGTGGAAGCAGCTTAATATTGCTAAATTATTTGTTTTGAAGCCAACCTTGAAAAAAATCCTTCCAAAGAATCCCTTTGCCACTGCAAATTCCCCCATCATATTGGTGCTCTTTTGCTAGAAATTTTTGGTGAAAGGACAGGTGACAAACAAATGAAAATCAAATCCATCCCCATTTTTGCATAAATGACACCATCCTAACCTATCCAACCTTATTTTTCTGCAGAAAATCCCACGTGGGTGCTTTTTTTCTTTCTAATAGACACCACATAAACATTTTTTTTTTGGTCGGGCATTTGATCTTTCAGATTCGCTTCCACCACCACTTTGGCTCCCTCTGTAACTGTTTGGCAATGAGATGAAAGTAGCCTTGTTTTTGCTTGTATGTCCCATGGGGGTTCACATCCCAAATTAATGTATATTCCTGGTCACCAATTCTAATATGGGCCTTTCTCAAGGCTGCAATGAAAAGGTCCCATGTTCGTGCATGTTCACCTCCCATACCCATTTGTATGGCTTCCATCCACCCTTGCCCCCAAAGGGTGGTAGAAGGCGAGTTTACAATTTGAGAGAGGGTGTATATAATTATATCCCCTATTAGTTGGATAAGATCGATTGGGAGAGTATGATTCCCTTCACTTCCCTCCGACGGATCCAATCCAATCCTGCAACTATGCCCATTTCCTATTTTCCATGCCAAATGATTTTTGATAAGATCGAAGGATTTTGCACCATCCTTCCAAGCATTTGAGACATTGCTTAGGTTTTTTACCGGATTTTGGATCCAATCAATAATGGAGTCTAGAACGATGTATTTATGGGATATTACTTCCGTCCATAATGAATTTGTGGAGACTAATCTAGAAATTCTCTTGGTTGCTAATGCTTTTGCAAAAAGAAAGATATTTTTCAAGCCCCACCCTCTGCATATTTTGGTAGGGACAGCCTTTCCCAATGAACCCAAGCAAAAGTTATTTGTTGACTTGTCCATAATAAAGAAAAGCATATCTTTGATATTTTCCAAGATTCCCTTCAGAGCCCAAGCAGTGGGATCCAATACAACGGAATGGCTTCAAGAACTGATTTTATAAGTACCAGCCTGCTTTCTCTTGAAAACCATCTCATATTCCATACTTTCAACCAATCTTTAATATCCACGATCAACCACCTCCAATATTATTTATCAGTCTCTATAATGGTCTAATGGTTTCAACAAAATTTGGAATGAATTTCCTTACAAACTTAGTTTTCCCAAAGAAATATTGCATTGTTTTTTTATAGGGAAGAAGGGACATCTTATCTAGTTATGGCCTCGACCTATTCAGGATCAACGATACTACCTTCTTTTGATATTATATGTCCTAACAACTTACCTTGAGTCACAACAAAAAGTGATATGTCATGTTTCCTTCATCACTCCAAAATTTCAATGAGATGTTTGATGTGATCATAGGATTTCTTTGAGTACACAGTAACGTCATTGAGGTAGACTATGACATTTCTATTGATCAAACCCGAAAAATAAATATCCTTCTCTCTAAGGTGCCCCATATAGTCCTAAAGGTAAATTTAATCCTATTGTTATTATCTATAAAGACTTGATTGTATCATGAAAAACCATCCAGTAGAGAAAACATCTCAGATCTTGAAACAAGTTGCAAGAAATAATCCATAGGTGGGACTAGATAATTGTATTTTTCATAATCTTCGTTTAAGTTGTGAAAATTAACACATAAACAAATCTCACCATTTTTCTTTGTAACCCAAACCAAATTACAAATGCAGGCAAAATGACATACTTGAAAAATGATCTTAGCCTTCGTCAACTTTTTGAACTCTTTTTCATATCATCATAAGTCCATGCAAAAACATCCTGGAATTTTTGAAACAACTTAATTGGTTTTTTCCTCTTGGTGATACTTAATCCTAAATTTACATTTTTCGGATTGTCTACTATCCCATGATTTATTACTTCATGTAACATAGTTGAACTACAAGTTTTTATGTAGGAAGTCCTTTTAAACTTATCTTGTAGATCAAACAATTTCTCAAGAGTTACGAATCATTTTGGAATAATGTTGTTTTGATATCATTAGAATCTATTTCACATTTTTTCATCTCCCTCTTTTCATCTCCCTTTGATGTTGTTTATGATAAATGGTTTTACCGTCAAAGGTTTCATTGTCTGTTAGAAATCTACGATTTCTTTGTCATCATCAAAGACTCTCCAATGTGTAATATTTATTTTGAAGGGTTGGTCTGTACATAACTCAATATAAATCATGTTTGATTTGAAGTCTTAAAGAGGGGCTAATCTAGAGGTAGCACGAGCTAGCATGTCAGCTATGTTATTTTACCCAAGAAATGACAGATATATTAAAAGCATCAAAGCTATCTATCAATCTCCAAACTCCACATTGATAATTCTTAAGGCGAAGAGAATTACAATGAATGGAATTTTTTGTTTGTCTTTTGATCATTTTGAAGTCTCCAAAAGCTTTTATTATCTATGGTCTTTTAAAGACCATGCACAAGAGATTCATACTCTACAACGTTATTTGTACATTCAAATTCTACCTTTACCTAAAGGATTTAATATGAAATAGCCTTCTCCAACCCCCCATTGGGAATTAGAGCCATAAAAAAACAAAGTCCATAAGTCGAAATCATTGTTTAAATCTACATTATGTATAGTATTTACATCTGCTAAAATACAAGTCAATTCTTGATTAGATGAATGTTCTTAAACAATTTCAAATTGTTGATCTTGTGGAATAAGGGAAGTTTTTGGAACAAAACCCCCAAAATAGGGAAGCCAGAGGAAGAAGGTCATTACCAGCCTTTAAGTAAGTTACCATGTGCTTCATGTATTTTTCCTTTTCAAACTTAATTTTATCTAGTTGGCCCTTCCAAGGAAACTAGAAGTGAGACCAATCTGATGCAAATGAGACAAATCCCTACTTAAAAGTAATCCATAAGCTTCAAGGATGTCAACCAAAATAATATCAATGATTTGATGCTCCTTAGGGTTTAAGGAAACACAAATAAAAACATACTTGCGTTCTCTATTACCTTAACTTTTGATTTGTCTAGATAAATGATATGAGATGGAGACTTTGTGTGTATTGCATTCAACCATTTACACACCGAGTATGGAATTATATTCAATGAAGCACCAAAATCAACCATGCAATTATGTACATTATTATTGAAGATTTCAAATGAAAACTGTGAGACGGTTCAAAACCCACTTTAGCTATATCGCCTCATTTAGCTATATTGTGGACAGTTTCCTCAAATTCTCAACAACGAGGGAGAAATTATTGTCTGATCGAAACCTTAAAACCCATAAATGTGTTGTGGTCGATTCTCTAATGTTCAAATCAACCAATGCCATGGGGGATGCAGAGGTTGGAGGAAATCATGATAAGGCTACAATTTGTTGTGATGACTCATGCACTCTAGAAGTGATTGTAGTAATGATTCGAATCGTGTCTATTGATGAGCTGTAGGATTCATTCCATGCTTAGCATAAAACTCTAGATTTTATGGTGTTTTGTTATGACTGATTTTCCAAAATGTTCTCTTATCAATACCAATGCCTTGAAGAAGTTATCCACATCATTGCTATCAAGAACAATGCCTTGAAGAAGTTAGCCAAATCATCGTTATCAATGCCTTGAAGAAGTTAGCCATCAAATCTTATCAACGTTCTCTGATTTTCCAAAATTTTCTCTTATCAATAACAATGTCTTGAAGAAGTTATCCACATCATTATTATCAAGAACAATGCCTTTGAAAAAGTCTAGCCACATCATCGTTATCAATGCCTTGAAGAAGTTAGCCATAAACTTTTATCAATATTCTCTACTTTTCTAAAATGTTTTCTTATCAATAAGAATACCATGAATACCATGAAGAAGTTATCCACATTATTGTTATAAAGAACAATGCCTTGAAAAAGTTAGCGACATCATCGTTGTCAATGCCTTGAAGAAGTTAGCCATAAAATCTTATGACGTTCTCTGATTTTCCAAAATGTAGGCCATTGTTAATTTATACAAAATCACTGTTTGGAATGACTTTTTGCTTTAATATTTTAAACTAGATTAGTTAGAGGTTGGATTGGAAATAGACTTGCATCCATAGTTTATAATACTTACTTGTCCATATTTATATAAATTATGTTTTGTAGGTATTGAAAGATTGGATTGGAAATAGACTTGCATCCATAGTACTTGTCCATATTTATATAAATTACGTTTTGTAGGTATTGAAAGATCTTGATTTGGGTATCTGATAAGTCAAAAAGTTAGTATAGTTTATAATACTTACTTGTCCATATTTATATAAATTATGTTTTGTAGGTATTGAAAGATTTTGATTTGGGTATCTGATAAGTAAAAAAGTTAGTCTGATTGGGTCTCTGATAAGTAAAAGAGTTAGTCTGGTTTACCTGTAATTTTAATCTTTGATTAAAATCGTGTTGTCTTAGTTTATTTGAAAGTTTCATTTTTTATTAATCAAGAGGAAAATAAAAGGAAATTTTAAACTTTGTATCCAGATCGTAAACTTAGAATTTTTAGAGTTCGAGTAAAACATGTGATAGATATAGTAATTCTGAGAAATTAAAAAGGTAAATTTATATATTGTAGTTTATAATTTATTTTGTTTTCATTTTTATTATTAATTTGTTAATAAGAATTTTGTTTATTTGCAGTGTTTATTATAGTTATTTATTTATTTTATATTTTTAAATAAAAATGGTTTTTTTTCAATTTTTTTTCATATGGTATAATTTCAGTTGGTATAATTTCAGTTT
This sequence comes from Pseudotsuga menziesii, assembly GCA_001517045.1. Lineage (NCBI taxonomy): Eukaryota > Viridiplantae > Streptophyta > Pinopsida > Pinales > Pinaceae > Pseudotsuga > Pseudotsuga menziesii. The sequence continues at coordinate 118,926 of LPNX011006415.1, forward strand.
GTTTATTTGTTATTTAAAGTGATTTGTTTATTTGCATTTAAAGTGTGTTTTTTTATAAGACTTTTTTTAAAAATGATCATAGTTTGGTTTTTCATATTAGTTTTGATTTTGATTTTTAGGCATTTAGTTATTATTTTTGTTTTTGCAAATCATTATATTAGTTAATTTGCATTAAATAGGCTCTAATTTTGCACATAATGTGCTTGCATCTCGAAGTTTATGAGCTTTGGTTGACAATTTAGATGTCAAATTAATAAGCCTGTATTTTTACTGACAAGTCCAATTTTTCTTACCATCGACACTTGAAGGATATGAAGTTCATTTTTTAGCAAATGGTCCTTTACTCTTGAGGTTGTAATCACTTTGGATATGCACCTCCTCTATGTTTTTCTCTTCATCTACCATATTGAAACCTAATATCATAACTCATATAAATGTAACATCTTCCTCTGATTGGTCTTCTATGGTTTCTTCTTGGTTTTGCAAAACGACCTCAATTGAATCTTTAGTCTGAGAACATTATTTTAAAAAATGATTTTGCAACAAGGTTCAAGGCATTTATCCATTGAGGACATGTCTTCTATGAATGATTTTCTTGATGATAGTTACAAAAAAATTCCAATGGCTAGTATTTCTTCCTAGTCAACATTGGGATTTGTAGGAGGAGGTTCTAACATTTTAGGAGAATTAGGTGGATTAGGAAGGATTTTAGGCCTTTAGAAGAATGATTTATATGGTCTTTGATTAGAAACACCTTCTCATGTTCCAATTTTAATTTCATTTATCTCACTGGTCAATCATTTAGCCATTTCTATAAATGATTTAAATTCAAGGATTCCTTTCAATTATTGCCAACTACACTTTTTTTGGGGTAGGTTTAGGAAGAGCTACATTTTTCTTGGCTTGAGCGGTCTCTTTTTTTTATTAATGCATTGTTATTTTATTTGCAATTGATCATTTCTAATTCAACCATTTTTTCTTATTCAAAATTGTGTGCTAGGGTTTGGTTTCTTGCTCATTTGACAAACATAAAAATGGGTGTAGGAAGAGCATTACCATATACCTAAATTTTCAATTCTTGTGTAGGAACAATTTTAGGACAAAATTTGCTGCTGATTGTGGTGAATCTTTGGTTAAAATAATTCACTCTTCCTTTAGGACTCATTACTAAAGAGAAAATTTCATCCATAAGAGAACCTGATGTAACTTCTTCACCAAATTTATCAATGAACAACTTTTGAAACTCATCTTAATTTGTAATGGTGCTCATTGGAAAATTAAAATGCCAAGTCAATGCTTTATTTTCAAAGGTGTACAAAAAAGTTGGAAAACAACAACTTCATGTTGAACATTAATCAAATGAATAGACATAATGGTTTTAATAATATGTTCTTTAGGGGAAACTAATAAATCGGGTTCATATTTTGGCAATAAGCACTAAGGACGTTTAGGCAGGTGATGAAATGGTCCATGTAATGCTAGGGAATCTCAAGCCAACTAGGGTTGCTTTTGGTTCAAATTTTCTTTGTTTTCCATTTATGATTTTTTATATTTAGAGGCTTCAGATTGTGTTTTAGACCTTTTGGTCAACTTTAGAATATTGTGACGATATAGAAGGGTTTATTGTTGGATGGATTTGATTCAACAACAAGTAGGACAAATTCTACCAAATATTCGACTAAATGTACTAGCATGTTGTCATGTTCTTGAAAAACTCTTCTTTGAGTATTCCTTCTATATGGTAATAGAGGGGTTATGAGGAAAACACTCATTTTTCTTTCATATACTCTAGTTATTTGATTGAAGGCATTTACTTTCTTGTTTGATATTGCATATGGAGCATTGTCTTAGATGTTTTCATATGCATCCGGATCTTCAGGTGGGATTGATTCTTTTGGTTCAAGTAAGTTTGTTTCGGAGTTAAAATCTATAGTAGAAGAATCAATTTGATGGGGTGAATCATCCATGCAGATCCAATCCCTCCTAGCACTAGTTCTACTGATAGGGAGAAATTTTGTGTGTCAATAGTAAGGGTTCAACCCAAAAAGGAGGCCTAATTAGACTCTATTATGTTCATAATAGAAGAACCCATTGGATTAATGGCCCAATTACCTTTCGATGAGTTTTACAAAAGGGTTAAAAAAAATATTTATTTTCGTTTATACATGGGAAGGGGAAAGAAAGGTATAGCTTTAACCTATTCTAAATGAAAGTAAAACTATGGACCTAATCTACTCTAAATGAAAAGTAATTCTTTAATTAAAAAGAAAGTATCTATAGCATCGGAAAAGATTGTCATCTATGAAAAAAATATCTATCAAACTAGTTTAACATATTATTCCAGAAAATAAATAACATGAAGAATAGGAAATGAAATTATGAATAATCAAACACACACCTATTCTTTCAAATTACAATCATTTCATAAAGATAAATTTAATCAATTTAAGGAAAATAACTAATAACATAGAATAGTCTAGTGAAAACCTAAAATCCCTTAATAATGTACATACATAGTAGTTACTTTGAAATAGAACAATCTAACCTTCGAGCAAAGCTACCGGAAATATTTCTTTAGTCATAAAATCATTAGCCAAGATGGCTTCTCAATATTAACTTCTTTGAAAGACATAGTCTTACAATCAAAGTTTCTCTCCAAAAATCCAACTTTTAAAAGCCCTTACTACTTCTAATTTACCCTTTAAAGAGAAACAAAAAATAGTTATTATAGCCAACTTCCTAACATAACTCTAAATTAGACCCGAGGATAACCTTGATCAAGTTTATCCTCCAACTCTCATATTTTCCCCACTTTTCAAATAATCTTTTACATAAAACAACATTAGGAAATTTGTGTTATTTAAGTGTGGCCATCAAATATGGTATAACTTGAGTTGTATATCTTTGAATATATTTCTAAACCTTTGATAAAGCACATTGGAGCCTAGCTACATTTTTATCTTCATTAGTAATAATTTTTTTAAACTATTCCTTATGAATCTGAGAAATTTGTTGTAGCTCAACCTTTTGTCATCTTCTAATGCTTTAGCAGCATGCTGGGCATTAAGGAAATTTTCCAGTGGTCCAAAAATTCGAAAATGGCATTGATTTGTAATGCCATTAATAAAATTCCATATTTTAAGATGGTTGAGGCATTCATCCTCTATAAAATTTTGCGTACCTATCACCATTCTACCCCACTAACCAATGTTTTTCTCAAGCTCATGAATTTCATATTCCTCAAGAATTCTTATATTATGAACCTCATCTCTCCTATACTTTTGATATTGATTAATAAAATTGTTGCGTTCTTCTATTTTTTCTTATAGCTCCTTCCATTTCAAAATTTCCTTATACAATATTGAGATTTGTAAATTATATTCCTACAATTTCATTGCTTTAATATTTAAGACTTACACAATTTGGTAATTTGAATGAGTTTCTTCAAGTGCATATTCAAGAAAAGAAGACACTTAATCCTTATCCAATTTATAATACAAAACCTGATTTTCCAAATGAGCGTCCTTTTTTGTAGCTTGATCACATCTTCAATGTTTGTTTAATATTCGTCAAAAGAAGCTTGTGTCATGTATAAACCAACATTAAGTATGTCTAAGAGTTTAGAATTTATGGTATTCCTCACCTTTTATTCTATGGTGCAAATAATAAACTTATCAATGCCATTTTTACCTTTCCTTTGGATTAGCTTCGTAATGGATTTATGTCTCTTATTGTAAGAAATGAGCTCCAAATCAACCACCTCTTCCATAGGTTATGGAACGCTTGGCTACCTAATGAAATGATATTTTCAATGTTGCTAGGGGCCATAACCTCTTCAACAACAATTTCTTGTCATTTGTCTCTGATTACAATTGATTGGATAGTAATTGTCTTTGTTGGCAAGTTTATACTTCCATTAACATCAATAGTATCTTGCGAAATTGATTCTAAGGTTTGTTCAGTTTCGTGTTTAGATTTATTCTCTAGTTCATTTTTCTAGTTTCTTCCTCAAACTATTTCTTTTTTTCTTCTTGCCTCAACTTCTCTACTTCCAAATGTTCTTCAATCTTCCACTATTCTTCTTCTTTTTCTCTAATGGCTTGCAGTCAATCTTTCTCTTCTTTTTCTTTGATAGCTTGTAGTTTTTCTTATTGTTCTTTTCATTCTCTTTCTTCATTGGACTTCTTTTCTTGCTCTTGTTATTGCCTTAAATCTTCATCATCTTGTTGTTCATGTTCTTTTGAGGTTTTTGTCACCTCCTCATGTAGCTTATATTTTCTCTTATATAATGCATTATCCCATGCTTTTGCATTTTCAAATTTCTTTTCATTTTCCCATTCTTCATGTGCATATGGCCAAACTAAACCAATTTGGTTGCAATGCTTGGACACTAACCCATGTGGATCATGCCTTCTGATTTGTCCTTAAGGGAACCTGTATTCCAACATCAACTAAGATTTTTCTTTGGTTGTCTTGGAATTACTCATGCCATAATGTCCAATGTAGGGGTAATAAGGAATCAAAATATTTTTCTTCTCTTTCTTAAGAGTAGAATTATCTCGATGTAGAGTGGATTGGTATGCAATTTTAGATATTAAAAGTCTATCACAAACGTACTTAAGCAAAATATGGGGAGGGGTTTTCACTTTGTAAATCCTGATGTAAGTATAGTCCTCCTGCAAATACCAATTTCCTATACTTTGGAACATAGTTTCAACTTGAAGTGTTAATCGTCGATATTCTTTATTAAAAAACACCTTATATAAAGGTGTGATAAAATGATCACAAATCAAGGCATAATTCATTTTGTAATTATTCTCCCAAAGAATCTAAAAATATGTCACCTTCCCAACCACTTCTCTAACACTTTCAAGGTGACGAGGTGCTTCATTTACCACCATTAACAGTAATTGTGCTTCTCTATTGATTAGTTCGAATTTCCATCCATAGACTTGCTATACCAATATATATTAACAACAGATGAAAACATATATATCAATCTAATAATTAAATTTATAATTCTAAAACCTTCATTAAATTCCTACCATGAATGCATCTATATCCTGACCATTAAATCCATGGACATAGATATTTTATCATGGGAAATTAAGTAAATGATAGCATAAGTTATAACCATGACATTCAAACAGAATTGAAAAGCTAATCTTTGTGAAGGGAAATAGTACCAAATTGGTTGCAGAAAAAGGATATTCCTCCCAGCCACTGGTGCTTTGCCCTACATGTTCTTTCTATGATAGATGTCGCCCTCTAGCTAGGTCTATCAATCCATAAGGGGTAAAGTATCCCTAGTATTCTACTTAGCCCATAATCATCTTTCACAACACAAGGAATAAGAAAAACTTGGACACACATCTAGTTCCAAATCCATTTTCCTTTGTTCCAAAACCCACTAGGAATATCTATTGTCAAACCTTATTGTTGGCCTACTTTTCCTCACTCTCACGACCCAGGTTCAACAAACCCACGAAACCAACAAAACACCCAAAGACATCGGCCCGATAGATAAAACTCAGTCGGCAACACCTGCGAGGCAGGAGTAGTCTCACCCGATATATCTTAATGTGTAATTTCCAAAACCATGTTTCCGTATTCGATGAGGGATTATAGTCCCTTGGTGCACGACCAAGGAACTCGACAGAGTCCAAAGGATGGAGTTTTTTACAACTTGGCAGTGGCACAAGCGTGCGACACAACCCTATCCTTGGAAAATTAATAACTGACACTACTGTGCAACGCAGATGGTTCCTTAATAGTAAATAACAATGGTGCGATAGTATTGCAACTTAACAGTTTTAAACATGAAATCATACAAGATGCTTCGACGATGCTTTAGTCATTCATTGCTTCAACTGCTTCCTTAATAATGCAACATTCATTTAAGCAATAAACATAAATAATGCAAGATAAGAAAACATTCAATCATTCACATTCACATTCAGCGACACAAGAAATAAGGTGGAAACCTGTCTAGGTAAAAACCACAAAGGTGCTCTTCATCTGACATGAGAAATATATGGCACCTTTCAGTCTGCGACTTACAGACTATTTTGAGATATGTCTTTCTAGCTCAGACTCTTTCTTGCTTTCATGCTCTCTGGTTTTATGCTTTTCTTCTAACTACTCCCACTGATCCGCACACAGCCTGGATCGAATCTTCTACTCTACTATCTGTGCACTCAATTGTAGAATGACTCTTACAAAATAGTCTGTGCACACAGCTGTAGATATGCGGCTCAACAACCTTCTCATACTATCAGAATTCTCACTGATTCCTTCAAAATACTTCTAACTATTCTCCGACTAACTGACTAAACCCTTATACAAAACGAGTTCCTCCTATTTATAGATGTTACAAGACCGCGAAGGGTTGACTGAGTACAGATCATTTACTATAAACATAAATAGCCACAAAACATCTTTCATGCATTTATTACAGGCCATATAGGTCATAGAAACGTCCTTCATTATATTAATCATAGGCCATAACTAGCCACAAAATTCATCCTTTAGTCTTTCGCTGACTTGAACTCCTACGGTCTTCCTGACATGTCTCTTTCCAGCCTTTACTCTTCTACCTACCAATCTTCCACTGACTCTAGGTCTTCTTTTCCTTCATCACAGCTTTCTCTATTCTGCGCTTCATTTTCTTTCTTTACCTTCCTTTCCCCCATCGCGTGCTTGTCTTTCCCGTTTGCGCCTACGCCTCGGTTTCTTCGTTGTGCTCTTTCCCGGCCCAACAGGCCCCCAACACTCACATGTGGCTTGTCTCGAGCCACTAAGCAGGTTTATGGTTCTTATGGTCCTGGCGCTGGCTATGCTACAGGACCAACCTTGGCCCGAAATTCTTTCAAAATTCCTTCTACCTAGGCAAAATATTGCCTTAATTCCTCTACTTGCTTCTCCAATTGTTCAACATGGTTGGAACTGATATGTTGCAATGATTCCTCTTCTAGTGACTGAGTTGTAAGCTCGAGTTTCTGTTGTATAGGTTGAAGGAGACCTGTAACTCGTTTAGCTTCTGTCTATTACGTAGAAACCTCTTCATTTATTTTCTGCTCTTGTTTGTAGAGAGTTTTGATTTGCTGCTACAACCTGCTTCAACTAGGATACCTTTGCAATCTTCTCTTTGACCGACAGTTTCTTCATCTCTGTCTTAACCACGGTTATATTTAAGTCAGTCTGGAGCGCATCCTCTTTGATTTTCTCCGTGGCTTCATCTTCTAGGAGAAATTCCCACGTCGTAGATACGACATCGATTACCTCCTTGCATAGCTTTTCTCCTTGCTTAATTCGCTCAACAGCCTCACTTGTTGTTTTCCTGTGCTCTTCAATCACCTCAGGAGGTGTACTTTGTTGTTGCTGTGATTTAAGCTCTTCAACCTATTTCCTTAAGTCCGTGGAAATCCTAGACAACCGAGATACCCTTACGGCTGCATATATATCTTCATGGCCTTCTTCCATAGGGAAGTTCGCGACTGCGCCTATTATGGCTTCAACTAGTGCAAGCCTGTTTTGTTCACGTGCTTCAATCTCTTGGTCCTTTTTGCGAAGGAGGGCCTTGGGGCTTTTCATCTTCCTTGTTTTCTTTTTAGCCCGATAAGCTAGAATATTTTCTTTGATTCTAATTTCAGTCATGGCTACATGTTGAACAACATATACTTCGGCCAATGCTACCTTGGAAAAATTTAGCAACAGTTTCCCCATCGCCGGGATAACATCATCGTACTCCAACGTTCATGTTTCCACTGCTTATGATTGGAATTCTAACTTGAGTGGTGGAAACAATAGTAGTGTGGCTAATGTATCACCGGGATAAACGCCGTATAGCTCACTTCAACTATGTTCTTTACCTCATTGAGATTATTGACATGCTCGATGAGTGTGTTGTTCAGTTGCAACTGTTGTTTACCTATACCTTTAAAGATGGTCTTCGCCACTTCTGCAGCTGCGTCTACAAGCAGGCTCATGTCTTCCTCAGCTAAATTGACAGTGTTAGCCATTTTGTTAGCCTTGTGCTTCTTGTGCTTCAGTTGATGCTGCTCTTTTCCCTGTGCCTCTTCCTGGGACTTATTTCAAGTTTGCATGTCCTTGTCAGTGGGTGTATCTTTTGCATCATCTTGATCAGAGCCCTGATCACTGTCATCATCGTCTTCATCTATCTCTTGCGACTGGTTTCCTTGCGCGCCGCCCCCATCATTACCTTGTTCATTATCTTGTCTGTTTCCTTGGCCATTTCCTTGGCCATTTCCCTGATTATCTTCTTGGTCCATCTCTACATCGACTGGAACATGACATTTCATGGGCTAGTCCTGGATGATTGCTTCAACATCCTGGTCCTTAATCATGAAATGCGTTAGCTGCGCTTGCTTGTCTGGGTCCTGTCGCAGCTGTAGGATGATATTGTGGATGCCAACCTAGAAGTTTATGAATGGTGCATACCTTTGCACTGTCGTAGCTTGCATTTTGTGCTGGCTTTGCACGACGTATATTAACGCCTTTGCATGTAGAAATAACTCTATGTTATTGTCCTTCTGCTGGATCTTATCTTCCTTGTCTTCCCAGAGGTTCTGATATTTTGCATTGTGGAAAAATACTGGGACATCTAGTGGATGGTAATCCGGTGGGTTTGAACAAACTACAAAAGAAATCAAAATGAGCAACTAGGAGTAGTGGAATTTGGTCTTACTTTCTTCCTGCGCTTGCTCCGCATCCTCTACCAGCTCATTTAGTAAACACTGCCACCAATTGAACAACACTTCTGCTGCGCACTATTCTGCTAGTTCCATTGTCCTGACAGTGCAGTCAGTGGGCTGCATCTTGTGCATCAATTTTCAAGATAAGATCTTCACGATGAACCTCACTGTATTTTCAATTATCGAGGAAATCAAGAATCCTCTATTCGCATGTACAAGCTCATATATACTTCTCCCTCATCTTTGTCGCATCTCTATTTGCACACAGATATAGTGTAGGGTCATGTCCTTGACATGGGAGACTCGTTTCGATGAAATGAGCTCGACATCAATAAAATATGGTTTATCGAGCCAAAAATATCCTCCATGGAAGCAAACCAGCAGCTGTTGCACATATGTGCTTACTTGTTTACTTCTACCAAAATGCGGCATGAGAAGTAAATTAATTAGGCCCACACTTTCTCTACCTTGATCCCACTCCATTGGCACTACAAGCTGTGGCACAGGCAGCATGACTGGAATAATGACGATGTACATGTTTCTTTCTAGGTCCGCCTGTTTACGCGTATCATTATCTTCAAACTATACTTTCAGCAGCTTTGGGATAATGTTCATTAACAACACCAATCCAGTAGGGATATGGGGTGCAACCAAGGAGGAGCGTGCTTTCATCGAGGGATTTACTTCAATGGCCTCTTCTCTCCTTATATGAACATATGGCAGTAATAGGTTCCACTCTTCTATGGTGGAGCTCACTTCTCTTCGCGGTGGTGGAGTTAGTGTGTCCTCGATGGCCTTCCATTTCTTTGTAAACTTTGGCATCCTGACTCACTTCCCTGATGTGCCTGGAATATCAAAGGGTGACACATATTGTCATGGCCCAAAATTTGGTGGATTAGTGGGTGGATTCTGAACCATGGGGCCGAACCATAGACCGAAGTAGATGCTAAGCGAATGTAGGAAATGTCTGTGGAATTAGATGCACCATTGTTTCTGGTTCTTGCTATACTTGTTGTGTCTTTGGAAATGTAATCTCTTCAACTATTGGGTAAGCTGAGGCGATGATAACATTGGACTGTTCATTGGTACTGGAAATCAAAATTACCATTAGCTTCGACCCTCACAGTTACAGAATTTGGTTCGCTCTTCTTCTCTCTGTGCAAGTAAAAGGATTCTTGATGACAGAGGCTCATATTTATATGGATGCGCTTGTCCTACATGTGATCATTCGATGGTAGAGCGATGTCTTGTTAATCACATGGGATTTCTGTTCGATGCATTCCAACATTAACTATCATACTTGAGTTCTGATCTGTGCCTGTCAAGGAAGTTATGGCGAGGATGATGGATGGAACCAAAAAGCATGCTGGCATTTTCCTCGGACTTGTCAAATTAATGATGCCTCGCCATCATAACAACCTAAATATTTTCAAGTATTCGTGCTTTAATGGTGTTTAGTTGTAATTCCCACTCTTAATATGATTTGCATACCCCTATCGTAGTCGTGCGACGGAACCGTTTCCTTTTCTTCTTTTTTTATTTTTTTATTTTTTATCCAGCCTTGCCGCAACCATCATGGTAAGGTTTCAGGTGAATTCCATTTATCATTCCTGATATCGGTGTTCCATTCGACTTATGTAATATCACTATGCATGCCTCAGTGATGTGCGCGATCACATATGGCCCTAGCCAATGCGTCTTCAACTTTCCTGGATGCTTCGAAAAGTTGCTGTCATACAACAAAACAAGTCCTCCGACTGCAAAATTCTTAGTCTTGATATGGCGATCATGCCATGCTTCCTGTCTTTGTTTTTCTATGGTTTGATGAAATCCTGTGACAAAACGTTCCTCCTCCATTTGAACGAGATGCAACAACCTTTGCTCGACAACATCTACATCGGTCATTTATGTTAGCACAACGATTCTTAGGCTCGGCACAATATATTCCATCTTCACAATAACTTCTTTCCCATACACCAGTCTGAATGGAGTGTGTCCTGTTAATCGCTTGCAAGTTGTGCGGTATGCCCATAGCACAACTGAAACTCTCTGATCCCAATCATCTCTGCGTGCATTGCATACTTTGGTTAATGCATTCTCTAGAATCTTGTTGAAGGCTTCAACCATTCCATTCACCTGAGGATGATAGGGTGTCATTTTCCTATGTTGAGTCTGGAACTCTGCAGTAATCTCATCAATCATTATGTTAACAAAATGTGTACCTTGGTCGCCTAGGAGAACTTTTGGCTAGTAGAATCTGGTCACCACATTTTCAAATAAAAATTTCATCGCAGTTGCGACAGTGCAATATTTAACAAGATCGGCTTCAACCCATCTAGTTAAGTAGTCTATCGCTGTGATAGTGTAGCGTGTGCCAGTCCTTTTCCCTGGTGGACTGATAGGTCCAACAAAATCAATGACCCACTTGTCAAATGCTTGAAGGGTTATTTGTGGTGCTAATGGAATCTTGTCGGGCCTCGACGGTTTTCCTGTCCTTTAGCAAACATTGCAGTGTTGAAAAAATATCTTAGTATCCATATGTATGGTCAGCCAGCATAATCCAGCTTGCAATATCTTGCGCACTATTTCCTTCCTTGCGTAGTGTCCTCTCGCGACACTGGCATATGCTTCACTCATTATCCTCTATAGTTCGTGGTCAAAAACACATTGATGCAATATTTCATCAGGACCCATTTTGTATAGTTGTGCCATGATCAACATTAAAACAATGGCTTTGACAACCAACTACTTCTTCTGTGCATTGGTGAACCCTTCAGGTGTATAGCCTATACTCAAGAGGTGAATGATAGACTCAAACATTTTATCAACCATGGTGACCGCAAATAGTTGCGCATCATGCAAGTTATCCTCAAGGCTGGTTGGTTCTTATCCACTTTCTATCCTCGACAAGTGATCAGGCCCCACATTTAGGCAACCAGGTTTAACAATGATCTCAAAATCAAATTCTTGAAACAGGAGGAACCATCGACATATATTCCCCTCCAACATTGGCTTGTTGACCAGGTATTTTAATGTCGAATGATCGGTGTACATTTTAAATTGTTTGCCCAACAAGTAGTGTCGGAGCTTTTGCAGTGCATATACCATGGTGAGGCCTTCTCTCTATGTCGTAGTATATTTTTTCTCTGTTGTCGACAATTTTCTGCTAGCAAAATAAATAGGGTGGTCAAGCGCACCCTCTCTTGGTTGTGTCAAGACTATGCTAAGCGCGACAGATGACATGTCGACATGAACATGGAACTGCTTCTTCCAGTTGGGAAATGCTAATATTCGCATGATGGCCATCTTGCTCTTTAACTTGTCCAAACTTTCCTAACAAGATTCTGTCCACTGAGGCTTTACATCTTTCTTCAATAGTTTCTCCATAGGTGCAATTATCTCTGCATATCCTCTTATAAAATTTCTGTAATAGCCAGTGTGTCCTAACATTGATCTAAGTTGCGTGAATGAGGTAGGTGGTGGTAAGTCAAGGATAATCGCAACTTTCCTGGGGTCGACCAAAATTTCATCGTGACACACGACATGTCCCAATAGTACACCAAATGGTGCACAAAAAATACATTTATTTGAATTTAACGTGATCTGGTACCGGCAACAACGTCCCATCATCATGCAAAAACTCTCAATATGGTCTCTTACAAGACCAAACATAGTCCAATCATCAAAGTAGACCTCAAGAAATTTATGTATGAAATATTTAAGAGAAGAAACTACTATTCTGGAAAAAATAGTAGGAGAATTCTTGATTACTGTATACTGATAGCATCCCCATTCTTTGACGAAGGTTGTTTTATGTCGATCCTCCTTCACGATTCTTACTTGGTGATAGCTAGAGAAGCCATCGGTGAATGAATACATCTCTTGTCCTCTGACGCTTTCCAATACTTTATCTGTGAATGGTGTTGGGAATGGATCATGCAAGCATGCATCATTCAGCTTCCTCAGGTCGACACAGATTCTGACTTCACATGTTGTCTTCTTATCCTAAATCATTATAGGGCTGATCCATTCTGATTCTTCAATAGGTTCAATGATTCTTGCGTCGAGCATGCGGTCCAACTCAGCTTTCACCTTCTCTTTATACCTTGGATTCAACCTGTAAGGTTGCTGCTTAACTGGTTTAGCATATGGTTTCAGGGGTATTTTCATCTCCCTCGGATCTCCCACTAATCCCTTCATCTCCGAGAAGTTGGTAGGGAACAAATCATGAAACTCATGTAGCAGGTCTGTGATATTTGTGATTGTTTCATCATCCCAATAATATCCTATATTGGTGAACTTCGGATTTTTTGACGAACCAATGTTAACTTTATTAATTTTGAGCGGCTTGATGAATTGGTCACTAGAAACGCCACTTCCTTCGACCTCACGTGTACCCTCCAATTCTGGTATGTTAATGTTGGTCAGATCATCATCTAGCTGTCCGGCCAGATTATAACAAGCTATCCATTGCTGGATGGGTGTGCTGCATTGGTGGGAATTCGCCACTTCGACAGGGATTTCAACAAATATTTTCTCCTTGTTCGCTTGAAGCACAACATCAACTGTCGGTTTCTCATCAGGAAATGCGAATGTATGTGCGAATTGTTTAACCACCTTGTCCAAATCCTGAGTCCCTTATTGCAACTCCATGGATGTATACCAGCTTCTGGGTGTCATTTCAAATGTGTGTATGAAATGATAGACCCATTCTTGTCGTGGGTATTCTGCAAATTTCATGCGTCACTGATTGAGGTGTTCGACAAGGTTCGACAGCCCTATGTACTTCTGATTCACGACTGTGATTTCTTCTCCAAATCTGACTTCCAACAATATTTTGCATTGTGTCCATTCAGATATAGACTGCTTATGCATACCCCATCATCTGGCGGGTGTAGCCTTCAGTACATAGTCTAACGTAGGCAAGCGCTGCGGTTCTGCTACTAGTTATTCAAACTCACTTAGAAAGGTCACAAGATTTGGAAAGCCCTCATATGTGGGTAACTCCCTCTAATGATTCTCCACCCATCGCACAGACCTAGTAATCCTGGCACATCTCCTCATAGAGACTTCATGCAGTCTGTTTTACTAATTCTCCAAGCCCTCTCCTGAATCTGATGTGTAGGAACTAGTACTCCTCCAGCTCAGGTTTCCATATGTTGTAGGATTTATATAATCATCTTTTAGGGAAGTGACATTATAGATATGGTCCTTATAATCACCCCGTCCCTCACTATGTACTGGTTCAACATATCTCTGTCCCTCCATTGGATCAATGGGAGATACCACCCTCATCTCATCATCTTCGAATGAGAGGATCCTTTTCTTGAAGTTTATAATCGTTTGATTATCTATCGCCCAATCTATCCCTAGAAGCATAGGATATGGGTTTGTGTCATCGACAATGTTGATGAATTCAAAGTTTACAAATGTGTGCAACCCCTCAATGTCGACAAGGACTTGACTCAACCTACCAATTGGTAGGACCTTCGCCTAATTTGCAAGCCTCAATTGGACAGGGGACCAGTCCAAGTGTATCTTTCCCATGTTGTCCCATGTTTGTTGCGTTAGAATATAAACATCCGACCCCAGATATAGAATAATGTAATCCATGTCATAATCCCCTATATGTGCAATCATTCTTAAGTCGCGTCCAGTTTTGAATTTCTTTTTGACATGGTTAATCCTTCTTTCTAGTTGTGACTCTATTGGGGTTTCTTCTATCTGTTCTTGTAGTTCTGCAATAACATCTTTATCGTATATTAACATTAAGCAACTTGAAAGAAATGGCTTGATCTTACTAACCTAAATTCTTGGAGCTTGTTTCCAAAATAGCTGTTGAAATATTTCAGGCATCTCCCTATCTTCAGTTGAGGTCGATGGATGTTTTGTATCCACAAACTCCGATCACATGTCCAATTTTACTTGCTTCTGTTTTTGAATGTTGAATGGTACTTTTTTTGCATTGTGGGTTGCACCTGCGACTGCTCCTGCAGCATATTCTAATCGGCTCCAGTCGCAGTACCTCCTCATGTCACGACAACAACAATTGGTTCTCTCGACTCAACAGAAATCATCTAAACATTTGGGTTGGGATTTGGATTCAAATTCTACATGGGGTTAGGACCTCCGAAGGTCTGAGCTTTCCACTTTGCAATCAACTATGGACATTTCTCCACATTATGGTCCCGTACTTCACAATATGAACATGTCTTTGCAGGTTCATGGAAATATCTAGCATAATGTCCTGGATGTACAACAATTATAGAATACAACTTGATCTCTTCCTCTTCCAAATCCTCCTCCTCCTTTGCCTCTGATATTTCCACCCCCCCTACCCTAAGGATGTGGTTTTTGTGGTGGATACTGATTCTATGGGTACTGAGGATGATATTGATTTTGTGGGAAATGTGCAGGATATTAGTGCACTTGCTCATATTCAGCCTGAGCCTGCTTATCATTCTTCATCAAGTAGGTGTCTACTGTCTTCTCCTTTAAGAGTTGATATGTTCTGCAATCCTTCTCATCATGACCTACTGATTTGAAAAATTTACAAAAAATATTTCCTGGGGTACTTACAATCTTCTGCAAGTATAGACAATCCTCATCGAGATGCCGTCTCATATGGCATATTTGGCACCAGGGTAGTCCATGGGTACTTAATGGATTAGGCACACCCGAAGAAATATACTTCATGTACGACAAACAATTATGATTGTGATGTCCTTTTGTTCTACATATCGTACACTATAATCCCCCCTCAGCTTCTTTCCCCTTCTTAATATCCCAAAGTTGTACTATCAGATTAGACAACTACGATTGAATCTGCATCATTCCTGCACCACCATCTCTGGTCGGCAAGGATTCCATATTCATTGTTATTTCTAGCGCTTTAGTCTGTGACACAATCTTATGTTGCATCAAAGGAGCTCAAATGTGTGGTAATAACGCAGAAATAAACCACTCTTTATGTTGACATCCAACATTTGGAAACTAACTCTGGCCATCAAAGTTTTAAACCGCTGATCGAAATCCCATACGGATTTTGTCAGTAGCTGCTTTATCTCCTTGATCTTGGTGATACATTGTGACCCAGATTTAGGTTTTTTTAACTCACAAATCATCGCAAGTTGGATCTCATCAAGGGTCCTATGTGGGTTTCCTACTGGTACTATGGAAAAATTCATAAACCAGTCCAACCATGACCCTGCAGAGTCGCGATCATCGGCACTTTCATTATGTCCACATTGTGAACTTGGCGAACCATCCAAACAACCTCACTGTAACACCCCGGTTTTGACCCCGCTTGCATTAAATATACATGATACATATATTGTAAATAATCTTGGTGCGGAGCTAAAGGCCAAGGCCCCACCATTGATTTGGTTATGTTATGTTTCGGATTTGGAATGGTCACCAATGGTATATCGGGACATACGACATATATTTAATTGTGGCATCATGTAAACACGTATTTTTAATTAAATAACCCAACCAGCTATGTTTACAGCAACTAAATTGAGAAGGGGAATGATTTCCAAAGGATAAGGAAGGGGAAAGTTGAACATTGAGTCATGGGGGAAGAGCCATGTGTCACCCCTCTCTTTTGCTCACCACCACCTTAGTTTTCTGTTGTTAGTGGGGACAGTGATTTGGTGGCAAAAAGACCACTCCTACACTCACGCCTGCACTCACTCTCCACGACGTGATTTTTGGGTAGCGGATGGTCTGCCCACTAGGGAGATCGTGAGTCTGTCCATCTTCCATCACGCTGAGCGGAATTAAAGGAATCCACAATTCATTGTTGGGGGTTGGACATTCCTTTCAGACACGGCTTGCTATTCGAAAAAACATTCTTCCTCTATTCATGCAGAGTTTTGTATCTTTTTCCCATTAATTTCAGACTGCGTATGGTTCTGTTATGTCCATCGTTGGTTTGCGGCTGTGATTTTCTTGGATAGTTCA
This sequence comes from Pseudotsuga menziesii, assembly GCA_001517045.1. Lineage (NCBI taxonomy): Eukaryota > Viridiplantae > Streptophyta > Pinopsida > Pinales > Pinaceae > Pseudotsuga > Pseudotsuga menziesii. Next base: position 135,605 of record LPNX011006415.1, read on the forward strand.
ACGGGTTGCGTTTTGTCTTTCCCGTATAGAGTGGTAGTCTATTCTTTCTCCCATTCCTTTGCATGTGCAAGTTCTACAACGATTGTATTGAGGATCAACCAGGTGCTGTGAGTCCCTGCGCTGTGTGGTCAATGGTTTCATCCACATTTCATTTTGGCTGTCTTTTTCCCCTCATGCATAGACTGAGAATTGTTTCCTTTCCCATTGCTGTCTGTGTAATTTCTCCAGTGATTGCCTTGAGGAATTGCTGTGGGTTCATATTTGTTGTGGGCTACTATTTGCCACAATGGATTGACTGTGTTTTTCCCCTGTAAAAGCTTGACTAAATTTTTGGCTGCTTGCATGCATTGGATTTGTCCTCATATTGCTTTGGAGTGGTGAATGAGGGCCTGAGGTGCTTGATAAACTTGGTGGGTTGAGAACCACATAGACAAAGCTACTGAGCTGTCTTTCTTCTCCACAACCCCTAAAGAGCACTGGAGGGAAGATCAGGGTCTAAGGGACTGCGTTGCAGAGAAGGGACTGACTTCTTTGTGTTGGGCATGTGTGGGTGTTCTAGAAGATAGCATGGCTCTGGTGTTGGTCTCTATAGCTCTTCAGTGAGCTCACCAGCTTAGCATTAGCCTTTCCTAGCTCCTGGATGGATTGATAAACCCAACTTTGTTGGCTTGGCTGATCTGTTATTCGCCTGATAAACCCAACTGTGTTGGCTTGGATGAACTGTGTACCCTTGTGGTGTTGTGATCCTTGGCTATGTGTAAGCCTGTTAGTTCCTAATTCCTTGGGGAATCATGCCTGACTCGGGGGTGGCAGTGTTGCTGAGAGATTGAGGAGCACGTTGGCCTATGGTTGGGTGGAATGTTGCAGCGACGTAGCTGGTTGCAGAACGAGTTCTCTATAAGATAAGTATTCTTGCCTAACTTGTGTTTGTAATTATATTTACCATTGATGAATGATGATCTACATGTTAAATGCTGATCTGTATATGCATGAGTGTTGATCGATATGTTTTGCTTTTATTGTGTATATGAAAGATTATGCTTGTAATATGTTTTATGTTTTTAAGTTTCATGCTTCAGCATTATGTGTATGTATGTTCATGTTCATGGGGCTAGATGCCCGAATGATTTGATGTATCGTAGCGTCCTCTTCGTTGGTCAGAGGCTCGGGGACGTTACAGTGTGGTATCGGAGCTCTAGTTGCAGCATGGGCCTGAATGGGCCATGAAGATGTAGTGACAGAGCTTATGTTGCAGCATGGGCTTGAATAGGCTGTGAAAATGCAGTGACAGAGCTTATGTTGCAGCATGGGCTTGAATGGCCCATGACAGATCAGATAGCAGAAGCAGGTTGCTTTCTGCCCGGCAGCAATTAGAAAATTGTGACAGAAAAACCTCGACTTCAAAATTTTCTAAGTGCTGGAACCATCGGCCCATTGGGAGACTAAGTGTGAAGTTCTTCCAATGCAGTGGAGCACTTAGTGGGAAGGCCACCCGATGGACGGTAATCGGAAGGTAAAGAGAATTTTTTTTTCTCTCTAAGTCCGACCATCAGTGATCGACGGAAGATAGTTGTTTTCATCGCCGATGGATAGATGAGGAAGCTGCCAATGAACTACATCAAAAACATTTAGCTAATTGCACACCTGCCGTTGCGGCAGTCTAAGACACTATCCACTCAACGGATAGTTGACCCGACGACCGATGCGGAAGAAGAAGAAGAAGAAAAATATGAAAATTTTCTAAGAGTTTGGCTGTCGGCACAACTGAAAACTCAAACTAATGGATCTCCGATGCAGACCCCGGTGGTGAAATTAGTTGGACAAATCGGTGATGATTAGTTGATCGTGTCGCCGATGCTTAGCTAATCGAGTGCCACCATTACGGAAGGCTAGAGGACTATCCTTTCGACAGATAGAGCCTCTGATCACCGATGCCGTAGAGAAAAGACATTCTGGTAGCAGGAATTTTTTTTTTGAAAATTTTCTAAGTAACGAAATCGTCAGCCGTCAGCGAGAGATAGAGGATGGGGGAGCCGCAGTTTCGATAGAGATCAGCCAAATACCACCAAAATGTCGGCTCCACGTAGTGGAAAGAACCTCCGATGTTTTGACTGTCAGTGATCGGCAAATGTTAGAGGAAAGGAGAGCCGATACAACGGCTGGAGAAGGGTGAAGGATCACCGAAAATTAGTTGGTTTAACCGTCGATAGCGATGGTGGAGTGAAAGTTTTCAAAAAAATTTCTAAGGTAGAAAATCATCGACGATCAGTGGAAGTTAGTGGTTCGTGTGCCCGCCGTTGTGGAAGTCTAGTACACTAAGCTTCCGAAAGACACAGGTTCCGGCTGCTGATGCCATCGATGGAAAATAGTTGTTGGGATCATCGACGCGTAGCACTTAGTCATTCCGACCGTCGACAGAAGAAGAAAGTTTCAAAAAAAATTTTAAGTGTTGAAATCATCGGCAGAAATTAGTTGATCGAGCGCCCACGTTGCGAAGAGCTAGACCACTATACCTCCGACAGATAGTTGATTCGACCGTCGATGGCGCAAAAGTTCTAAATTTTTTTAAGTGTTGACTTCGTCGTCCATCGAATCATGTTAGTTGTATTCATCACCGATGAATAGTGGAAAGGATCAAAGTTGATGAGCCACCATTGCGGTTGCTTAGTCGACTATCTCATTGACGAACTTTTCCTTCCAGTCGCCGATGCCGAAGTGGTAGTGAACAGTAACCCCGGGCGGCGATGACAAACAGTGGATCACTAATGATGGATAGAGAAAGTTTTCATCAATAGGCAAGAAAAGGATCGGTAGAAAATAGGTGATTGGATTGCCGCCGTTGCGGATGGCTAGATGACTATTCTTTTGACGAGTAGAGCCTCCAACCGCCAATGCCACAGAAGATAGTCAATCCAACGGCTGATGCGGCAACAGACACCGGAAGACAAAGCAAGGAGAAAATTCAAAATTTTCTCTGAGGCACAAGATCATCAGCCATCGGGAAGTGTTAGTGGATCGGATCGCCGATCGAAAAAAGTTCAATGAAGGTGACCCGCCGTTGTGGAAGCCTTGACAACTATCCCACCGATGCATTAGTCTCTCCACTCGCCGATGCCGAGGTGTTTAGTGAATAGTGCTTCCGAGTTCCGATAACGTAAATATGGTGGCATGTAGTGCTCGGGAGTGTTGGCACCGCGGAAGAGTTAGGGCTTGTGGAAACTGCCGTTGCGAACGCCTAGAGGACTAAGAGTCCGATGCCATAGTGGGATGACACTCCGACCGCTGATAAAACTGTGATCCACGGAAATTATAAAGGGATTGTTGGCCACCGTTGCGGAGGGATAGACCACTACAGGCCGATACGATGGAAGGGAATAGACAAGCGAACTGCCGACATAGCGGAGGATTCAGAAGTTCCAACTGCTGAAATGCCCGATGAGTAGTAATTGACATCGTCGATCGGAAGCCTAGTCAGGTTGTCGCGAAAATCATAGTAAGATTTCTTTTCTCCATTGCGGCTGCTCAAGCAATTGTGCACTCGATGAATAGTTCATTTGATCACTGACACAGATCGAGAGTTTAGTTGTTTTGCCGCCGAAAATGCCAGAGAGAAATAATGGAACAACCCGTCGATGAAATAGACGTTTTGGCTATTGTAGTGTCGGCAGAATAGCTGGGATGAGGTCCGATTTGGGCCTAAGGGAATTTGAGTTCTTCGAAGTAATTTTTCAGTGATTTTTCATGCAGTTTTCGACTGTCTTCTAGCAGGTTTTTAGTGGATTTCAGCAGATTATCAGCGGTCACAGGGCTGAAAAGAAATAGGGAAAATTCTATATTTTAACATAATTATTGTTTTATGAAATTTCCAGAAGAAAAAGGTAAGTAGTTTGATTTATACTAATATTATGCATCTAACAGTTTGCTACTAACACATTGCAGAACTATAGATAACTTCCAAGAGTAGTACTCCAGGAAGAACAGTGTGGTAAAGCAAGAGGTGGTTCAGTCATGAGAACCCATGATGGGCATGATGCTTGGGATTCTTACGAGCATGCAGAAGATGCCATGTGAGAAAATGTCCATAATGGGAATGATGACATAGAGTCTAATGGAAGGAGATTCCAGGGGACACCATTTGAGGTTGCAACCACCATGAGAAGCTTGGTTAAATCCCAGGAAGAGCAGCATCAGTTGAATGCTGCCATATTGGAAAGTTTGACAGACTTGCAGAAAAAGATAGATTCTGAATGAGGTACATCAAGACTAGAAGGCAGTAAGAGCAGCACTAGGAGAAGGAGAAGGACTTCCAGTGTATCATCTAACTTTGAATAATCTAGTGGGGATACAAGTTCATCTTCTCATAAAAGGAAAAGAAGAAGGCACCATAGGGATCGCTCTCGAGATGAATTTAGGAAAGCTAAATGTCCTACATTTGATGGCGAGATAAAGACGGGACAAGAAGTTGAGGCTTGGCTTCTTGGAATAAAGAAGTACTTTCAAGTGCAGGATTATTCTAGAAACATGAAGGTAAGAGTTTCCATATTCAATCTAAATGGAAGGGCATCCATTTGGTGGGAACATTTCAAGCAAGTAAAAAGGATCAGTGAGAGAAAACTGAAGTGGAAATAGTTCAAGAAGTATTTCAAGTAGAAATACCTTTCTGACAGGTATTATGATGACAAGGTCAAGGAGTTCCATGAGCTGAGATTGGGACAGCGGACCATGGATGAATATGCAAATAAGTTTTTGGAATTGTTGAGGTATGTCCGGTACATCAGAGGTGAAAAAGTGAAGATCTAGCGGTGAATTGAGTTCTATGAGCTGAGAACTCTCAAAGAAGTAATAAGAAAAGCTAAGTATTTCTATGAGCAAAGTGAAGGTAAACTTGATTACCATAAGGCATGGAAGGACAAGAAGAATGAGAAGTTTGACCAGAGAAGAAAAGGTTTCAAACCTTCTAGATTCAGAAATCAGTAGAAGCAACCATCCCAAGCTGCGAGTAATCCAGTTGGAGTGAGAGGTGGAAAGCCTAAAGAGCCACATCAGAATAAAGGTCCACTCAAATGTTGGAAATGTGAAGGACCTCACCTGCGCAGATATTGTCCACTTGAGAAGGAAAGTACAAGGCAAACCTATAACATTCAGGGAGCAGAAACAGTGGGTCAAGTAGCAAGGGCAGTCCCTAGAATTTATGCAGCACTAGAGGACCGCTAGGCAGATCATCAGTCGATTGTGGTTGAAGTTTCCAGTAAGATTGTTGAACAATCTATTTCTATTTTGATTGACCCTAGTTCTACTCATAGTTACATTACTCCTAGAGTAGTGGAGATTTGTGCTTTTAAGAAGGTAAAGCATAGAAAATATTGGTTAGTTCAGCTAGCCACTGGGACTAAGAGAAAATTCAGTGACATGGTATAGAGATGTCCATTGGTCATGAATGGATTGAACACTTGTGTAGATCTGAATTTTCCACCGCTTGGATCCTATGATGTTCTCATTGGAATGGATTGGTTAGAAGCTCACTGAGTGAAACTTGACTGTTATAATAGGACTTTTGAATGCATGAATGAAGAAGGAAACCCAGTAGTTGTGAAAGGTTTTGTTGATGAAATTGTCATTGATGCCAACATGGACTTGCAGTAACCCCACAGGAGTTCATTGATGCCACCACTTTGCTGAAGATGTTGAAGACCCTGCTGATGATGCTGAAGACCTTGGAGATGGTCTTAAAGCCTTGTGGATGATAGAGAAGCCCTTGATAGGTTGAAGAACCCTTGGAAATGGTCCTAGGGAATGAGGAAGACTTGGTACCCACTTATGTTGTGGTATGATGACACTTGGACACTTGCTTACATGTTATGGGTTGATGTGTTGTTAATGATGTGGTGGACACACTTGCTTGCTCTTGACGATGACCTTGATACCCTTGATAAGGTCATGGAGTCCTTGGAGGTGGGCATATGACCATCTTGCATATGGTACTTTGTCCTTGGTCCCTTGATGAAGCCCTGTGGCTTGATGAAATCCTTAAATGGTAAAATGGAGGACACACCTTCTTTTGATGGCTACAACTGAACCTAATATTGACTATTTCGTGGTGACCTAAGTGGTTAATGGACAAATATGGAGCATACACTTACTTTATGCTAACCATTGAAATTGTAATACAAAAAGGGCAACAAAAATAAAATAAAATAAATTATTGCTATGTCGGGCCCATTATGTGAAGTCGGCCCATAAGTAAAAAGTATTGCTATGTCGGCCCCAATATGTCAAAGTTGGCTCAGTTAATAAATTATTGCTATGTCGGGCCCATTATGTGAAGTCGGCCCAGAAGTAAAAAGTATTGCTATGTCGACCCCAATATGTCAAAATCGGCTCAGTTATATAAGTTATTTAAAATTAAAATATTCTTTATAGCAGGTCGGCCCCAAACAAAAAAAAATGATGTGAAAATTAATATAAATAACCCCTGACGATTTCCTATTGAAGATGAGTTCGTGGGAATATTTTTTTTGAGCTCTGAGTTTTCTTTTTCACTGGCTGAGGAAATTTTCGTGGGAGCAGCTCGCAGCTTGACTGAGGAAATTTTTTTTGGAGTAGCAGACCTGAATTTTACAGTATTTTTTCTTTTTGGGTGGATTCTCGGACAGCTCTGAAATATTTTTTTTGGGTGCAGCAGACTGAGGCAGCCTCAGATCCAAGGGTTTCTACAGATAGAGTTTCATCTTTTGGGGTTTAAATCTTATGATTCTATCCTGCTGCTTGTGAAGAGATGACAGTCCCATAACAACCCTAGTTCCAACTTGTAGTCAAATAAGACCCAAATTAGAGAAAAGCCTCATTTGTGACAGGCCTGTAGGGCTTAAACAAAAAACCCGAATCTAGTCAAGGTCACTTTCAGATAGGCCTGAATTATCTTTTCAGTACCTTATTAGCAGTTAAAATTTGGCCTTATCAAAAGGATAGTTCACCTGATTTGTCAGAAAGAAAGGCGTTAACCCAGCAGCAACAGTATTATTTCGATCTCTACTATGGATATCAATTTGAACATGATTTATTGGGCTCATGACCATGAGCAATAAGCAGATCCTTAAGCATTGGTGGTTGCACTCTATCGGAGGAGCCAAGTTTGGTGCAGAGATCGTGAGCCAAGGGCCAGGACAAGTGTTCGATCCTCAAAACTCCAAAGAGGAAACAATCTTGAAGAGGCCATGAAAGAATGAAGCCCGTGACTCTCTTGTGGACTATGTGAAGGCCGTGGGTCTAGAACAAGGGTTTGTGTGAAGGCTTGTACATTGTAAAAAGGGAGCAGTAATACACTGGTCCAAATTCAGTCACCTTGTGAAGTCTGAAAGTACAGGAAAGAGGAGGAAATTCACTGTTTGAGGATGGCTGCTACGTATTGGCCTTGTGTGCAAACTTGAAATGGATTTCAGTTACAGGAAATTGTCTTCAAAGTTATATAGATCAGTGTGAAGATATAACATTCAAATTCTATATATCGTGACATAAGAAGTGTCCTCTAAAACACTTCTATTAGACCATGCTGCTAAAGGTACATATTCAGCTGACAGTATTGTATTCATTGAAGTAAACATCATTCAAGATGAGGTGAACTCTGCTAATGTATACACGGTCCCAAGCTTGACAAGATTAAAGTATATTGGTTTTGAGGCTTATTGCAACACATACACATTTCAGCATTCACTCTCCACAGTCAACTTTTGCTACAGCAGACTGACATGACAGAGTTGGTGAATTTGAGAAGCATTGAAGGCATTTTTGCTGTTTGATGGGGACATGGATGGTAATAGGAAGATAGACATACACATTGTTTTTATCATTGATTTCTGAACAGTAGTAAGGGCAGTGAGGAGATAAGTATATGGGTAGTGTAGTGTTGTGATGCCACTGTCAACAGATGACATGGATAGACTTTGATGATGTTACCTTCTCTCCACCACAAATAGTGCAGGATAAGTCTCTTTATCTACACTCTTTTGATTTGTTCATGATAAGATTGCAAATTACAGAACTCTGATTTTTGGGTATATATATACAGTCCTATTTTGTTTACAGCAGCAGAACATGAACAGTTTGGATGATATATGACAGCCCTAGTTTCTTGAAGAAGTTGACAGTGATGTGTGAGTGACTCGTTTGCACAGTGAAGTATAATAATGC